>RJWH01000004.1:474054-792275 GCA_004363575.1 Solenodon paradoxus
CCGCTCTCTCTCTCTTTCTCAAATAGGATTAACATCCATTTCTACTCTAATGTAGCCTCCCTATATTGATTTCTCATTTTAGATGCTAAATAGAAACTAGAACAAAAGAACATTTCCCCTCTTTCATATATTTACTTTGACTCTCTACCTTTCTCCCATCTGTCCTATAAAAGCCGTACTTCTCTAGAGGAAAAGAATAACTCTCATACTATTTTCTGTAGCAGATACATATCATATATATTTTTCTTATGCTTCTTCCAGGGTGCATAAGCCACATAGTTTATCTCTAATAATGGACAAGTTTTAGGAAGAGAAAACACTTCATTTCGGTAAGTAAAAAGTCCGTGGAAATTTTCACAAGCGTTATCCCAGTTAGACAATAATCTCACCACAAGTATGGCACCAGAAGACAATGTGAATACTGTGAAAGCATACATAAGAAAGATTACATTAATATGAGACTGAAAAATCTTTGGAAAAGAGGGTATCTTATTAGAATGGTAAATAAAGATGAGCAGAAATTCCAAAACTTAAAGGACATGTTAAAGAAAAAAGATCTACTAGTCTCTGCAACAAATGCATTTATCGACCAAAAACACCCAACAACAACACAAAACAAAAAAATAACAACCCATGAGTTTTGTAATAGACACAGATATGGGTGCCCAGAGGTGGCAAAAGAATGACCAGCTGCTAATGCACTTTCAGTAGGTAATCATTCGTTTTCAGCTCCCTCAGGGTCTGCCTTAGTTTGAGAAGGCACGTCATATTGAGCCCATATTTATTTACTGAGTGAGGTGAGGGTATAAAGTTCTAAAAAATTAGGACTCTAAAGGGAATGACTCACTCCCTATCTCCCTGCCAAATTGGCTGGAATTTTGTGGGGTCTTCACTGTAATTCAACAATTATCATAGCTAGGTTTGGCCTCTTCTATCTTTCACAGAAGTTGGTCTTTAGTAAATAAACACTCTTCACTCCAAACTCTGCTTCAAACTCCTGGAGAACAGACATGGGATCTACAAAAGTAGGCCATTAAATGGGGCTCTGTGGTTGATGATTCAGCAATTGTTGGCAATGAGGACATCATCAATGGTAGTAGGACAAGAACATTCCTTCAACAAAACAGCAGTTAATGTTTACCAGTAGTGACTCATGAGAGTATACCAGGGAAGAGGGAAATAGATTAACATAGGTAATGATCAGGCAATGCATTTTAGGGTAGAATTAATAGATATAGGTTTAGCAGGAGGGACTGGCTATGGTTAATGGACATTAACATTGTTTAGAAAAGACAACAAACAGTGGAGGTACCAGAAACCAAAGGCCTCATAAGAAAGTCAGCGACCTGCTTCTTTGCCTACAAACAAGATCCTATTACTTTTACAGCCAACCAGAAAAGCCGAAGAAAAAGTCCAGTACCTAACAGAACAAAATGCCCAACAACAAACAAGGAAAAAGCCTAACCAGGGAAAGTCAGTTATGCCACCACAGGACTTTCACATGTAAAATAGAGCTGCTATCTGAATATATATGAACTATATACTATTGTGCAAAGTGTACATGGCATAGATGTGGAGATGTGTTGCCCAGGTCACTGGGAGGAGCATATGATGGTAGTGTACTCAGCAGATGCTCTCTGACTAGCATCCTCTTCAGGGTCTCTCTTAACACTAAGAACCTCACCTAAGAACACAAAGGCAGCCTCCAAACATTTGCTAAGTGAGGGAGAGGTATAGCATTTAGACTATTCAACTTAATGCAAAACATTTTAGTAAGAAAATTTGCTCCAGGGCACCATGCTGGTTTGATCAAAGCTGTGTCTAATCTGATTGTCTCTTCTACCTAAATCTGCCCTCCCTTTTCTTTCATAGTTGTTGAACTATGATATACATCTTGAATCTCAAACTCCATCTAACAGTTTAGAATATTCCAGAGATTCTAAACTGTAACTCAAACAGTTCAAAAACTTAGTTCAAGTATTAACATGCAATTATAAAGTATTTGCTTTGCTTTATTTTAATGAAATATTTGATAGTAAATCATGGAGTTGAGTTTTTACACCTCTGAGAAAGAGAATTTTTGTCACTTGTAAAACAATCAATTCTTCCAAGTGACAGACAAAATTATATTTTAAGCATCCATTTCAATTTTCCTTTGGGGTTTTTCTAACTTTAGTTCAGTGTTTATATACTGCTCATTCACAGTAAGAAACCTGGCAAAAGACAAATTCTCAGGCATGTTTGAACTAGGTTTATTTAAAGTAAGATTAAGTTATATATCTACATATATATGTAAATATTAGACAGTATATATAAATTGACTACGATAGTATGTCCTTAATAAAGCAGAGCTATAATAATTATTATTATCATTTCGATAGTCATTTAGTCTTAACATTTTTGTAGGCCTCAATCAAGAAAGCCATGAAATTGGACAATATCAGGAAGGGTGTGAGTGTAGGGAGAAAAAGAAAAGGTCTATGGGTTTCCAATATTAATGTGTCAGGAAAATGAGGAACTAAGAATGAGCAATCAATGAGGAAAAGCAAAACCAATAGAAAATATATGCCAGAAGCCAAGGAACAAAATTCTTCACACGGAAGTGGAGGATCAGTTCTGTAAACATCTTCTGAGACATCACAACTAAGAGGATAATTACAAATAGTGATTAGAGTTTGCAATGTGGAAGTCATTGACAGTTGTGGCAAAGCATTTTTTATGATGTGGTGGGGCCAACATACTAGTTGGAGAGAGTTAAAGAAGACAAATTACCATTTCTTCTTTTTTGCACTTTTGTTATAAAGTAGACAGAAATGTGGGAAAATTGCTAAAGATAAAAATCAGGGGAAATATTTTTTTAAGGGCTAGATGCAGCAAAAAACGGACTCTAGGCTTTAGATTCAGCATGATCATGTAGAGAACAGCAATGCAAATGCACTCTTCTGTCTTTCAGGTCAAGTTATGTTTTTCCGTTGTTGGTTTGTTGCTGCTGTTTTTCTATAGAGAGATTTTAGCAGATTTTAATACATAAATATCATTCAAAGGGTATTTAAGAGAGTGGATCATAATTTTTAGTCAAGTACTTTAAATTAGGAACCTCTCTCTTAAGCACCTGCTCACTTAACAATACTCTTCACAGCAGCCCATTGTTCAACACCCAAGTTAATTTACAAGCTCTTAACAGATTAAACATTAGCACTTAACTCCTAAAGTATATTAGCTACAAATTGAACATTAAGTAAAAAACATTCAAGGCTATTTAAGGCTTTAGTGTCTTCTTATAAAGGTATGGTATTTGCAATCAGATATGATTTTCATTAGCTATTATGGAAATCATCCACAGAACAATATTTCTAATTGGTATTATAAGAAAATGTTTCTCTTTAGAGTAAGAGCTGAATCCATGCAAAGATTTGGGTTAAAGTAAATGACTTCCTTGCCTTCTGGGTCCATTTATTTTTGTCTCTCTCTCTATGGTTATTTGGTCAGGAATAAACAAGGACCCTGGAATGCAGGTTATATTTAATTGACTCTTTTCATCAATAGCTGTTTGCTTTGGGAGGCAGGTGAGTATCTGATCAACTGCTCTCCCTGCCAGAGTAAGCAGACATCTAGCTACTCCTTTGACTCCTGGCAGTAACTGCATTACCACTTTCCTTTCCAATTCCCTGCCCTGCTGCCCAGAGATGAGTTTTAAATGCCCAGGGCTCCAGATGGAGAGATTGAGGCTAAAGCAAAGAGTTATCCCAATTTCCAGTGAATTTGTATTGTTAACAATTTAACTTTTCAAAGGAATTTGGAGTAAAGCAATCACCCCTCTGCTGGAGTTGGGCAGGACACAAGGTTGAGATTGCTGAATCAATATGTGGAAACCTGACTGACAACTTAGGTAATTCGATGCAGGATTTGGGAAAACAACTGGAGCTAAATTACTTAACACAGTTGGGAACCAAAATTGTGTTCAGAAAGAGAAACGTATTTTCCTGAGAAGAATTGTACTGACAGGAAGGTGACGGGTACAAACAAAAACTCTTACTATTATTTCATATATGCCTGTGTAAGTCCTGATGATGATCTATAAATTGTCTTTGTGGAGGATGAAGTAGAATTATGAAATTCATGTAAATGAAGTCATATGAATGCTTCTTCTTTAAAGTATGTATCTATAGAGCAGTTAGGGGTAGAGTTAAAGCATAGGAAAATGCTTATTTTGTAGACAGAATAATGCAGTATATAAAGTCATATTTGTCTCTCTGAATCATGGTGCAATCCTTATAGAATTTTGTTTTTTTTATTAAAAATCTATGTAAAATACTTTATTAAAATATCTAGCTTCAATAAGTGTGTATCTATGTATTAAAGGAAAGGAAGATTCTCTCCTAGAAAATGTGAAAAGGAAGGAAAGGAGGATGCAGATAGAGGTAAACTCAGGCAATTATTCATAGTCATTACCAACTCAGAGGAAACACATTGTAAAATGTTAGCAAATATTAAAAGCATTGCTTAATTTCTGCATTTTTTTTTTTAGTGCACACTTAAGAGTGAAAGGCAACTGCCTTCCAAGGCATAGCATATATTTGTTTTGGGATTTCCACATTTTAATTTCCTTCCTAATTAAATTTTGATCTCTGGCTGTCATATTCAGTGGATCAATGCAATCAAATGCTTCCCCTTGAGGAAAAGGACAAAAAACAAACAAAACAAAACAAACAAAACACCCCCCAGAGATAACTGGAATCCATCCCATGCTAACAATAATTCACTCAGATTTTACTCTTCCTAGACTCTTCTTGTGCTTCTTGCTTTCTAACTCTGGGATTGCTCATTCCCAAATCCTGTGTTCAATCTCAGGGTCCCATGGATTCTATAATACCCCCATAATTCTCCCAAAATATTTTTCTTTGTTTAATTTAGAAAAAGTTGATTTCTGTTGCTTGTAATCAAAGATCCCAGCACCCACACAGATGATCATAATTGACTGGCCCCAGCATATGCAGCATAATTGTCATTATGCTGCATATTAATGCCACCATCCTAGTTCTCCACAAACAGATGTATGTTTGTATATAAGAAATCTCAGCATGAGCTATACAAAGCTTGTGCTACATATTGACAACTTCCTTTATTATCTTTAGCAATTTGTGCATATGGTAGGGTAGCAAAATTAATCATTTCCTTAGCATCTTTTCTTGATAAAACAAAGAGCAAAATTGCAAATACCTAGGAATTATTCTTAATACCTCCCTCTTTTTTACCAACTTTATCCAAAACTTCACTAAGTCATCACTTCCGTCTTCCTGATCTTGCAGAACTCTGTCCTTTCCACCATTTTTCTGGATGATGGGCAGAACTCTCCTGAGTTATTGCAAGAGTTGCCAAATATATCTACTCATATATACTTTAGTCCCTTTCCAATCTATTCTTCACTGTGGCCACCACAGCAATTTTATGAAGCAATAATGTATACATAGTACTCTCTGCTTTAAACACCTCAGTACCTTCCTAGAATTTTTCAGATAGTGTCCAATATCCTGAATATGCTCTCCAGATCAAATACTTGGACACCCCTGACCCAGCTTCTTACTGCATATAGAATCTATACTCTCACATATTCTTTAAATTCCAGGAAGAAACTTTTTCTTCCATCATGGGGCCTCTACAATAACTTCTACACATTTTGCCTGATAATCTCCTTCCCAATTTATCTAATTAAATCTTAAGCATCCATCAGATGTCACAGCTAAATAGTACATCCCCAGAAACACTTCTCATCATTACCAAACAAAACAAACCCGTTTAGTAAGTCCTCTTCAGAACCATAGACCTTTACCTTTTATGACAAACACTTATCACAGTTGAATTTCCATTGCAGGATTACTTGCTTAATTATTACTCTTTTTCCCTTTCCTAGCAATGTTGCTTAAGCTACATGAGGGCAGGAGACAAATCAGTTATTTTCATCATTATTTCCCAGAACAAAGTGCAGTGTTGGACACGTACTAGGTACTTGGTAATGAATGAATAAAGTCAATATTCCTGTGAAGAGGTGAATTACTTAGGCCAGGAATTATAATGGCTGATACAGTATTTAAAAGTAATTGTTAAACATAAATTTCAGTTAGGTTCAGTAAAAGAATTTTCTACCTTAACCACTGATAAAGATAATAAACATTTTCTCTTTCACTCAAGGTCATATATATTTTGGCCACAATCTGATACTGTATTTTTTAAAATTTTTCAGATTCTCTTTAATTGATTAGACTTAACAAGCCAGCATGGTTATTGTCAATAGTCCGTAATACTCCTTTTTCACAGTGAGCTACTCAGGAAATCTGAAATCATCAATTTCAGAAAGCAATATAAGCTAATACTTACAAAGAAATAACCAGGAAACTCAAGCATATTTTTAGGAAAACAATTATATGATCATTTTTTTCCTTTGTCAATTAAAATTACTGTATTCAACTATCTATTTCTTAACACTTAGATAAATTGTAATGCAAATTTATGCCTTTTTTGTTATCCTAGTAATAAATTGTGCGCTAGACAACCAATTTAAAGAACTCAACACATTTTGGGGTTGAGTAATATAATTATAGCTGATTTATCAAAGTTTATGTTGCTATCTCCCAACCTACCATGTTTTCATTAAAGGGTATTTTCCTGGAGGTGGTTTATGTCAGAAGTAGCCAGGCCTCAAGATCATGGATATATTCATAAATAAGATATACAGAAAACATTCAGGAAAATAAATGTTGGGATATTTGACTGCACTTCTATATAGGAAATTAATGAACTTTATTTGATTAATGTCTTTATGGCAGTAAGGGCAGAAAAATTATCCATAAATTGAGTTGGAAATAAGGGAAAATAGATTATCCATAGTTTTAGCTTTGATTTTCATCAGAAAGTATCGTGTATAAAGTATATCTTTCAATTGTTAATTGAAAATAAATATTTTCTCTCAATTCTTACAATTGCTGGATTGTACCCAATGGGAAAGCATAAGAAAAATGCTCTAAAATCTTTTAATTTTGTAATTCATTATCAGTAAGCAATAGCAATACAAATGCTTTGTTGCTCCAACAGGCCCTAAGTCACACTCATAATAATATAGAGGTGGGATACCAGTCATTTCCCAAAATTGAGAGCCATCTTCTCTAAAGGAAAAGGTGTATCAAAGCAACAATAAGGTTATTACCTTCCACCTATAAGAATGACTGTTAACCAAAGACTGGAAACAACGAATGTTGGCAAGGATGTGAAAAAAAGGAAGACATATATGCAGTTGATGGGAGTATAAATTGGTGTAACCATTATGGAGTGCAATATAAGATTTATCAAAAAATTGAAAATAAAAATTTCATATGATTCTGTTATCCCACTTCTGGATATTTAAAATATAAAATACAACAACACTATTGAAAGAGATCTATGTACCTTATATGTACTGCAGCATAATTTGCAATATCCAAGATCTGGAACTAACCTGTACCCTCTGTCAGATGCCTAGGATAAAAAGATGTGGTATATACACACAACAGAATACTACTCACTATTTAAAAGCATGAAATTTGCCATTGTGACAAGAACGGAACTAGACGGAATTATGCTTATTGGGATAAACCAAAAGTAGAAAGACAAACATTATATGATTTCCCTCATATGTAGTAAAGAAATCAAACAAGCCAAACAAAATCAAATCAAGCAAAAATCGACTTACAATCCATAAAATCAAATTATTGAAGAGAAGAGGAAGACAGTGAGTAAATTGGATGAAGGGAGTTAATTACATGGGGAAGGATAGAATTATACTATTTGGTGGCAAACTTAATGTATTATATACAGATGTTTCTTTACAATGATAGGTACCTTAGACTTATATAATGTTGTGATGCAATGTTTCTTCAATGAAATTTTACAGAAGAAAATGAAATAAAGAAAGATCTACAACTGATATCCTGAGTCTATCCCATGATGTAAATCACAGAAGCTGTGATTTTATAGCCCTGCATTTACTTAGTTGAAGGAAAGTCAATGGGTAAGATGTTCAGGAGGAAGATGCATAGTGATAAATGGCAGGGGGGAAAACAGCTATTCTTTAAATAGATGTTCAGTTTTTTTCCCAAGGCATAAGATTTTTACCACCAGGATTGGAATATTTTATAGGATGGTAGTGTTACTCTGACGGTATTGACAGCCATCTTGTGACATCTGAAGCAGAAAAAGGAAGCCTAAAACAAGAGAAAGAAAAAAAGGAAAAAAGAATACAAGAAATTTTAGTCCATGATGAAAATGTTTCAGCCTCAGGCCACATTATGTCCAGATCTCAACTATGTGAGCCTAAAGAAGATATAGCTGTGCCCCCCTATACCTGAACATACCCAGGATTTCCTTCAAGACCTTGATTTTAAATCTCTACCAAGGTGGAACCTAGACCTTACAATCCTCACGAAGAGGCCACAAACAATTGGAAAAGATGTAGAGCAATGAAGCCATTGGGGAGAAGCAGCAGTAGAGAAAAAGAAGGGATGTCAGAGAAAGGGATGGTTTCTAAATGCCCATTTTACCTAGATGCCCCCTGTGTACACAAAGACGAGAATGTGAAAAGAATGTTTTGTAACCTGTCAGTCTCCATGGGCTTTATTTTTACGAAAAATAAGATTGTGTTTCCTCTGTTAACAGATTATTCCTGTAAAGGCTTTCAAATTGTGTAAACCATAGCAAAGTAGTTAGAAAATAAAAAGACTTGGAACATGTTTAAATACTTCTTGTCCATTCTTTCAGCCTTGAGTTCCATTTCTGAGCATTTGTCCCTCTTTTAAAATAAATCAGTGACTACAGCTAAAGAATATGTATCTTTTTCTCTTATTAAGTCTTAAAATGGAAAGAGAAATACCTAATGTGTGTGTGTGTGTTATCTAAAGGGGAAGAAAGGTAAACAGGAATGAAAGCAGGCAGGAAGGAAGGAAGAAAGAAGAAGTATATTTATTTCTTTGTTTTTTCATTTTGATTTTTCCCTGTGACCCTAGGTTGAGAACTGGGCTTTAGATTATGGTAGAAGATCTTTTCCCTGACCTCAATGCAAAAGTTAGTCTGCCAGAAATTTTCCATGGTACTACAGAGACTGTAGCTATGTCCTGTTATGGTGACCAAGGACAAACAAGCATTGCCTCTCTACCTGCAGCTGTACATAACTGATAAAAGTTGCCAGTAGAAACCACATGCAAGCCAAGGAAATGAATCATTACCTCAGGGTATAAAAGGAACTCCCCTAGAGCCCCCCCACCCCCACCCTGTTGCTCAGCTTTGGGTCACAATAGCCCTGGGCCATCACCAGTGCTTACAATAAAGTACTGTTTTCTCTACCATTCTAGTGCTCAGTTTTCAGTCTTCTCGTGGTCTGGAGGCTTTTGCCATAACAATATGAAAAATGACCCAGCTGCCAACTTAGCATCTGAGCCACCAGGGACAATCATATATAATTTTTTTAAATGCTCTCCAGTTGTCCATCATAAAAATCTTTGCAAGAATCTACACTTGGTCTAGCCTATAAATAACCTATTTCTTTATCTATATTTGGGGCTATTTTTTGAGGGGTTCATCTGATTTTACAATACTCCTTGTCCCCCACAAATTGCTTTGCAATGGGATTTTACTCAGAAAGTGTACTAAGAAGTCAAATACCTTACTGTTGGTATTAAATATGATTATGCTTAAAATGACTATAAATAATTATGGTACACAGAAATAGCTTAACATTTGCAAGCAGTTTCTTTTGAAGGAGCAGTAGAATGTTAAATTACTTTTAAAGACAGATACTACCAATTCACAAAAACTTGTGAGAATAAAGGGAAGGGGCATATATTGTTTCCCTTTGTCTAGAAGGCAGTTGTTTTCTCACCAATTACCAAGGAGAGAATTGAACTGAAGCAAAAAATGCTTACCCGAATCTGCTGTGGATATGTAAATACTTTTGGATTTTTTCCAAAGATTTTAACCAAATATTCAGCCCATAACAAGTATTCCCTGTGGCACTGTTGAAGCATGCTACAGTTACACATTATAAATGGAAGCCAAATCACACACTTATGTAAAATGACTGGTATAGCAGAAAAACAAGTTATGTATTTAATAAGCAATCTCAAACTTGTAATGTAGTGAAACTCGCTTGTAATTTTTTTCTTAGTTAGATACTCCCTCCTTCACACACTGTTCATTTTTTAAAGCTTTCAAAAGACTTTTATAAAAATCAACTTAGCCGATATGCCATCACTCCAATTTTCTTTGCCCGTTCCTTTGAAAAACTGTACTCCCATTCACAAATATTAGTCATATCGAAATGCATGAAATGTAGTTGTACAGCATTCCTTAAAGCATAAGTAAAAACCATTTATGAAATATGTACATTAAAGAGAGAAGCCTTCAGTGTGCGCTTATACTCCACCTGGCCTGCTTTCTGCTTTTGCAACTTATTGGACCTTTATAAATAAAAGCCACGCATCCGTCTTTTGTCCTCCAAATAAAGGTTGTCGTCATTCATCATACCGACATTTACTACTCCTGTGATTCTGATTGCCTTAATAAAGTGGCATAATAGATATTTTTACTAATTAAACATAAGGTTATTGTTAAAAATAAAATGCTAGATATGGCTGTCAATTCTAAAACTAACCCGGGATTCTGCCAGCAAATCAAAGCTGTCCGTTCAAAACTGAAAATCTCTCTCTTTACTGTCAACAAACCTTTATTAGTTGGGTTCCTTCTCTACTGAATTACTTCATTCATTCCCATGACATTTCACTTATCTTTAATTGGATAATTATCTAACTCCATTTGAGTTATTTGTAAATGTATTTTTCCAGGCATCCAACTCATCAGAACACATTGTTCTCTATCAGACAGGGGTAAAATATTATATTGATAATTAGCTTCCCCGTGGAACAATATTGTAAGACATTTTCCTCTAATAAATTATGATGGAAAAGAAAACAAGGCAGTGTTTTGCCAGCAATTTCATAGTGGCTTAGGTTTTTAGTGTATTTTAATTTTTAACCTTGACTTTCTGTTTGAGTCCAAAAAAAAAAAAAAAAAAAAGATCTTCTTCCTGAGGATTTTTCTCCTCTTTTGCTGATTAGCTTTAGTATAAGGAGAAGCACCTGACGGGCCACATTAAGAAGGCTGCTAAGCGGTTTACAAGTCTCAGTAATTAATGACTATTTTTATCACAAAGAATATAGACTGGTTTCTTCCATCTATCTGAAACTCAATGTAAGCCCCTATAAGCCTCAATGCCGCATAATTGGTGCAATAGAGCTGAAAATGAGATGAAGGATATAATGTAGCTTCAGCAATCCTGCCTTTAGCTAAAATGGAACAGTAGAAGCCCCTGGCAGGCTCCAATGTGGTTGCCACTAAGATTTAAATGCAGCCAGCTGTCTAGTGTTCCTTGTGAAACTCACATCACTGTTTAGATCCTTAAATAGAGTTCAAATGTTTTAAATAATGACATTTATGAGAATGATTTACTGTGCTAAACAATTTGTTTCCCAGCCTTTGGGCTCTAATTGGTGTTTTTTCTGATTAGGAACAATCATGGACTATATACTTGTTTCAGTTTTCAGTCTGACCACCCCATGCTTATAATGGGGGTCAAAACTTTGGGGATCAACAAATGGGTTTTGCTTTTTCAGTGTTGTTAGAAAAAAGCCACTCTCTTGTAAATCATAATATACTATGAATAGGCCTGGGTACTGACTGGGAAAATGAAAAAAGCTTCCATTCATGAGGGCATGCTAAGGGAAAACATGGTAAGTTCTGGGTGATGTGTCTGTTTTAGTTATTGACCATCCTTTTACAGCCTGGATAGCACTGCATTGTTCAAACCAGCCATAATCGGTATTAGTTCCTGGAAGACATCTACAATATAACTAAAAGAACACTCAAAACAAACAAGCGAAAAATGCAATAGGAATAACTCTAGGAGATTCTGAGACAAGGCAAGGTTATTTTCAGGTAACTCTTTGAATGGTGTGTGTTCCGGACACGTTCTTCTACAAAATTCTGGTACTGCCAATTATAAAAACAAAGACTGATTTCTTTAAAAGAGGACTATGTTTAGAAACCCACCAGCAGCAACTTTCATGAGTATTAAATCACAACTGCATGTTATCTCTGGAGCTATAAAAAATTGGGAATTCTTCCTAAAAATATCTCTTGGAGATTTTCGACAATCAAAAGATCCATTGAAGAAAACCGGTGGCATCAGATTAATCAGGAATGGAGTTAGATTTAACAGAATAATACAGATAAAGCTAATGAGCTAGAGAAAGAAATTGCCATTCAATTTTCTTTTAAGTTATTATAGACGCTGAAATTCTACATTGGGTTGGGAGTTCCAATTACTATCTTTTCCCTTATCCCATTAAACATAACAGGAACATCTCAACTTGACTTAGAGTCTTCTGGTAGATGTTGTCTATTTCCCAGTTCACAGCTGCAAGAATTGTTCAAAGGAGGAAACAAGTTCAGAATGAATTGTGGAAGAAGGGTCAAGAACAACTCCAGCCGTTGAATAAAAAACTGAAGGAAAAAAACGTAAAATTTGAATTCATTCATTGCAAACAGATCACTAAACATAACAAATTAAGTATAGCCTGTTTTTCCCTTTGACTATTCTTAAAAGAATAATAGGATTTGGTAATCTAAATTGTACAGTTCCCTATGATACAGAGATGAGCTCATGAAACTCCATTCCTCCAAAGCACAAAGCTAAAAATCATTCAGATTCAAGATTACAGAAGTGATGTTGCACTATGGTCAAGATTGCTGGACTTCAAGAGCTAGATGACCTGCTAGTAAATGTTATTTCCTCTCATTTCCAGCTGTGTCACCATGGACAAGTTCATCACTTAATCTGTAAAACAGAGATAATACAAGCTATCTTAATATATTGTTGGGATGATTAAATAAGTTAAAGCACTTAAATACAGTATTATCTAGCAAATCAGTAAATAAAGCCCAAATATGCATATTACTTTCCCAAGATCACGAATTTAGGAATATTACAAAACCTAGTCTGTAATTCTGAGATGCAGTCTACTTAAATCCTGACACTGGCTTTATAAAAAGTACTGATGATTTTGGTGATTTGGTCAGAGCAAGTGACTCTAGGAACAAGTAGATATGAGAAAAAGAGGCAGCACAGGGTCTTAACAAGGTAAAATGAAGGACTTACATAGAAAGGATTAGAAGATGTACAGAAAGGTAACTAAATGTGTCACAGGGTAGTCTGACTGACCAGGTGCCTGATTAGAACTATTATATATTAAATAAGGCACTTAAACTAGATACAAACAACTGTTCAGGTGAACAAATAAATATAAATACATAACATTTTTATATATAGTTCTTTTCTAAATATAACTATGACACCTTTCATTTAGATGCTGAAACTGATAATTTCTCAGTCTCTTTCAACTAGGAAATACAATCTTGTGGCTGACGTATTAAAATATACCTGAATTCATTTTGAGAATATTTTTTAATACTACAAAAGAAGTGGATACTACTGTTTCCTTCTTCATATTTTTTAGTTTCCTGAGCAATACACATAATCACAAAGCTACTGGCTATTCTGCATAAGAATTCTGCTAATATGGAGCATTATGTCATATATTTGATTTATTGGTTCTTCCAAGAAATCATTTCCATTCAACATTATCTATGCCAAATATATCTTTTATTACTTTATATTCTCTAATGTCTCATGGAATGTTTTGAAAATATTATTGTCATTATTTTGCATCTTGGTATTCCTACATCCCATCTAAAATGATTTCCTTGCTGAATAACCCTGGTCACATCTGATTCAGAACAATTCTGCTCCTTCTTTATAGGATTGTCATAGTATTACATGGTTCTGTTGCTACAATTCTATTGCATTAAACAATAATGCACCCCAGATTGGATTCCCGATTATAAATTTCTAGGCAGAAAAATTAAATCATTTTTGCAACTACTATAGAAGTAAATGTTCTCATGAATGTATTGGTTTTTTTGGTGTGTTTGTTTAGAACATACATATACCAAACTTTAGAATTGCTTACTTCCTCTTCAAGAATTCTGTAAAGAAACTTGGTAACTTATCTCATTGAAAGATGTTAATAAAAGTATCTTCTCAATAAGAGAAAAAATAAAATAAAATTACGGAAGTCTCTGATCAGTGTAGACACATAAACGCCTTGCAAGAACTGTAGTTTTCTGCATTTAGAAGAGGCAACAAATTTATCTGTAACTGATATTGAAGAAAGGATTCCTAAGTCAAATAAAAGTTAGGCAAAGGGCACTTTGAGATTCCGAGATTCTAAACTAACTCACTTAAGAGGTTGAATTTTTTTTCATGATGGGAAGTCCTAGTTTTTAGTATTTTTTCATTTGATATTTGGAAATTAATGTTGAGTTATCATAAGATTTAAAGGGAATAGCATGAAATTTGTGGAATTGGCCTTGAATGCCGATTTTATGAACAGTTGTATGAAATTGAGTAATTACTTAATCTCTTGAAAGTCCTTTTTTTAGTTGGTAAAATGAAATTAATAATGTCTAGTACATAGAGTTAATATAAGGATTGAGTGAAATAACCTTTTTAAAGCTAATACAATTCTTAGCATGGACTGATTATACAACACATAGCTGCTTTTATAACACATATAAATCAGAAGAAATAAACATTTAAATATCCATATTACTGAGAATGTTTTTGTACTAAAGTTGCACGCAGAAATTATTCATTTATAAAAATGATTCAATCAAATTTATCAGATCAGTGTATTTGTTTCTGTGTTTCAATTATGATTTTTCAGTCTGTTAATATTTCTTCATTTGTTTACATCATCCAACCCATTTGTTTTGACATCCTCTGAAATGATTTTAAAAATGAATGAAATCTGTTTGGCAGGTTCACCTTTTGAGAAGATGTAAATTCAAAGACTATTACCTTTGATGGAGAAGCTGAAGAAAGTTGGATTCAGTAGAAGAGGAATAAAAGTGTTCACTACAAGGAATTTGTTTAGCATTTAGAATAAAAATCAATATTAGCATATGCTAAATAAAGTTCCAAAGAAAAACAATTCTAGAACCCTAAATATTTAATGGAAAATTAAGAAACCAGGGGACCCAAAAAACAAACAAGATTTATAAAGTAAATCAAACTAGGGATAGTATAGTCTTGAAATACAAATTTAAAATTCATTGATTTTTAGATATGCATTACAAAATCATAGCATAGAAGACAAAAGCTTACATAAAGTTAACTGGTTGACCTCTGTCTATGTCAGGACGAGTAAGGCATCTATAGAGTATGAAGAATATAGGCATAGATTATACAAGACATTTGATTCTTAACCATTTTATTTGTTGGGAAAAAGATCATTTATAAATTACCATAAGAAAAAAATTATTTTTATTTAGTAAGGCAGTGAGAAATAAAACATTCTATTTCTAATCTCTCATTGATTTTGTTGATCAGCACTGAAAAAGAGAGAAATTTAATGTCTGCAAATATCAGATATGTGTATGTTCTGCCAAAGGGAGTAAACTCCACTCAACAACAATACGCAACTGAAATTTATGTCTTTTTTCTGTTCTCCAAAGTTAAATGTTAATGAAGCAAAAACAATTTGATCTCTGTGACACCCCCATTCCTGAGTTCCTTGACATCCTCTGAAATTACTTCAAAATTAATCTAGCAATATGTCAATGTTCCTTCAGTAGTCCATGGACAATACTCAGTGTCCAATTGTTCAACATACTTATTTTGTTATTCTGCTTTATTATTTGCCTTTGACCTCTGAAGCTTGCATGTTTGAAAAACAAAATAAAATTCACAAAAGTTCTAGTCCTTCCCTATCTCCTTCCCACTAAAATGCTTCTGGTTGTGCCTGCTAAGGTTTTTACTTTTCTCCAAACATGAAAAAATTATGCAATTTCAAACACATCTTTGTAATATTACGATGTAAGAGTGTGGAGAAGATGCTGGAAAAAAATATCATGGTGGGAAGTAGGCTAGGGTCCTTGATTTCTTCTGGAAAGAATTAAACAAAAGTTGATGGTATCAACACACAAGATAAGTTTCTTCTTAAGCAAGAGTAAGGCAAGGGAAAAATAAAAAAGACACTCTATACAGAAAGACTGGGCAGTGGTCTGCAGAAGACATAGGTCTGCCTTGATTGGAGAGAGAGAAAGAAGAAGGGAGGGGAAGGACACATGCATGAGGAAAGAAGTCAAGAGATAGTCCAAGACTGCCTCTTCTGTTTTAAGCTACTTGAAGGTCTCAGAAGGAAGGGTGCTTTCTACACAATCAACAATTGATTATGACTGTGACCTGGAATCTCAGGAGCTGCACCCATTTTCTGAGACTGGGAAAACATTGAAGATACAAATTACTAATTATGCCACCCTTTTCCTTCTGTCTGGCCTGCCATAATAGAAATTTGAAACGGCAACATGGCTGTTAAGAAGGAGGTGTTCAAGCTAAATTACGGGGTTGTGATAGATAAGATTACAAGTCTAACTTGCAGACATCTGCAGATGCCCCCTAAGTTGAAGACCAGGAGGTCACCCGTATTCCTTTATGGTAGGTATTATGGCTGGGAAGGGCTTGTTGGAGACAGTCTATAGCTAGCTTTGTTATTTCATGCAGTGGCACATCTAGGGTAGATGGATAAGTAGGATGATTATAATAGAAGTACTCTTAATAAAGTAATGATTCTCTAAAGGCAGTGGCCCTAACAAAGGGGAAGAGGGTCATCTTGCTCCTGGGCTCTATTCCACCCCATCAAGATTGCACTAGAGCCTGCAAGATTGGGGAAGATGGTTTGAATTTTGCTTTGTTTTTCAGAGATTTGGATGATAATATTGGATACTGAATAGTACAGTAGCCTTGCAACAAATATTTTATCTTCTTGCGGAATTTGAGGAATGTAATCAACTTAATTTGATATTTCCTTCTTAATGACTCAGATTTTTTTTTTTTTTTTAATTTGACTAACACAAGACTAAAGACGAGATGCTTGAACCATGGCTGTACTATGTTATAACTTTGTAGTAAGAGTTTATTGAAACCTTACAATCACAAGTGAAGAGAGCAATAGAAATGTAAATGATTTAGTGTGTTCAATATTGTTTTCAGTAAGACCTGCCCAGTGCAGTTCTACTCCCATTGGTTGGCAGTGGTACCAATCTGTGTGGTGATTCTATAATAATGGCACATAGAAATTAAGCATATAGTACAAGCGGAATCACATGAGGACTATTTAGATCTACATCAGGAGTTAGATTCTGAAGCAGGGTTAGTAAGCATTGTGATACAGATAAAAGTGAAAGGTCATGGTGAAAAGAATTTTAGTTGAGTATAAGAAGGCTGACTTGCATCTACAAATTTGACCTCTAGAAAACTGAATATCCTCTACTTTTCCTACTAATTCTAGTCAATGTCAATGTCTATACTAAGTCATGAGGTTGCATATTCATAGGTTCTGCCTGGCCTACTTGTTGGTTTCTTTGCCTGGAAGGAAAATCCAAGAAATGAAAAAGGGAGAATTCTCTGTACTGAGGCTTTTTAAGGTAAACAGGAATGTGAGTAACTGTTGCAACTAGACCTTCCTATCTCCTAAGAAAGAATTAGGAATAGAAAAACACAATAAGCATTATATCCCAGGCTCTTCACATATAGCACCACCTTTAACCCTTTCAATGACCAAGTGCAATATGAACTATTTTTTTATATTTTATGGTTAAATAAACTATGACTTTCAGAATTATGGACTCTAAATCATTCAGCTTGCTTATTTTAAGGACAAATTTGATCTAAGTATAACAGTGTGCTTTTCTTTTTCATACTATACTCCACCCTTTCTGATTGCTTCCTTTTCTATCATTGTTTTTTCCTCTGTAAGTATATGCCTTCCTAATCTTCATATTATTTTTTTTTACTTTTCTATCAAAACCATTATGAAAACAAGGTTAGTGATATTATTGAAAGAATACACTTCAGAAAAACTTTCTGAAATAAAGTCTAAAACCTTGGCTGATATAAAACAAATTATTCTAGCAATTAGGCTTTTTTGTCCTACATAAAAACAACCAGGAAATTAAAAAAAATATTTTCCCAGGATGATTGCGATGTCATTAATGAAGACCCTAAGATGAAGCAAGTTTTCTACGTGGCTTTGATGCCATTAAGGATCAATATATGTCAAAATATGGTTAATGTAGTATCAATATTTCATACATACATTATTGTATTATAATACCTGAAATAATTTCCAATTTATTTATGGTGGAATTGTTATTCTCAGCAATTTCCTGAATGTGACTTATAAATAAACATTTAATAGTAATGTCTATTCAAAACTCCAGGGTCATTGGGTTTCACCATGGCTTCTCTGTACTAACTTACTCACTTTTAAAGCCCAATAAATTTCAGTATGCTGTAAGAAAAGAAACATTCTTTCTACCAGAGTTACAAAGTTTCCACATATAAACTGAAATAGAACCTACATAAATATTTTAATGTTCCTTGGCCTGTTATTATTCTTGTGTTCCTAGTATGAGATTCATCTACGAATGGAATCAAAGGCTAAATTTAAATTCTCTACCAGGATAATTACCCATTGCATCCAATTTTGAGGGTAAGTTATTAAAGAAACTGCCGTCATTAACTTGTAGAGGACAGATGTTAACTAGAATCAAGATAATGACCCTTCCTTTCATATCTTAAGATTAATATCTTTTTGGTGTGGTCTTTGTGCTTACTTTCTTGCTGAATTAACTCAAGAATTTCCACAGTTATTAAGAAATGATAGCTATTTGCATGTAGATTTTTACTGTGAAGTTATGTGGTTATGATTCTGAAATAATCCTGGTGAGTAAAGGATATGCCAGTATTCTCTGGTGATGTTTTTAAGAGATTCTGAATGAGTCTGAACTCAGGCTTTTAAAGAATTTCAAATCTGCGTCTACTCCTGAATGCTGCCTGCCAACTCCAATTTTTTTTACTTTAGAGGACTAATCTCCTTTTAAGGAAGGGCATTAACTCACCAAAAAGGAAATGGTGTGCTTGTAATGACAAATGAACATGACAATTCTTTTCTATTTGATAGAGGGCACTTGTTCTGTCTAAACTGTATATTCTTTTGTAAACAGACTCTCCAGCCCTCTAGCTAAAGGAATCAATGCCCTGTACAGATGGTTCCAGACCTTTATTCAGAGATGCGTGCACTTGATTTATATTAAAGTTCTGATATTTAACCTTCTGTCTAAACCTTAAATCAGGGCCTAGGGCAAGGACAAATGTCTTCATCTTTTTAAATTTAAAAATTTGTTTCAAACTACAGAAGAAAAATTAAAATCCCAGAATGATTTGAGTCTATGAGCATAAAAATAGCCCTCTAGCATAGTATGCATTTATAACGAGAGTCATAATCTAAGGATCAGCCTCTCAAAATGAGAATGAGAATCAAAAAAGAATTAGAGGAAAAAAGTTTTGTCTGTAGAAAGGCATGTATAAAGTCCTATGAATATAAAAACCAAGTCAACCCAATTAAAATTCAAGCCTTTTAAAATACATCTCTATACCCAGTTCTCCAACATACATACAAATATACACATAAAAAATACAATGTAACCTAAAATTATGCTATTTAGAATTTTTAAAAGTAATTACAGGACTTAACTCATATAGCAGCTAGGGAAATTATCATAGGTTGTAGCTACTGCCACCATAAGAATTGGTTTCAATTCAGCCTTTAATGAGATCAGCTATTTCTATTCATTTTCATGGGTACCTACTTCTGTAATGAAAAGGATTAATTTGAAGTTCCTAGAAATGCATCATCTAGCTCATGTAGGAGGGTAGCTAGTCTGTGGGTCATAAATATAAATTCTTCAGTAGTAGGTTGACTATTTCATTAAAACTGATGATGTTTTAGTATTTTATATGCAGAGCCAGATAAAGGTTGTGTAAAGCAGGGTTTTAATATAGAATGTATTTGAAGAGGAAATGCTGTCATGGAAAAGGTGATTGTTAGTTACTTGGAGATGAACTACTAGGAGTGGGGGATGCTTCCTTTGTCTAGCAAGTGCAAAAATAATCTCTGAATCTCAGGAATCTATCATGGGTAAAACATATCCAAAAAACATATTCCCACATCAAACATAGACAGTATAAAAACAGGAATAGACCTCTGTGCTATGACTACAATTCAAATGCCAATGATACTGGCTGATTTAATTTTCCCTAAAGCAAATGATGATTAAACGGTAACATTCAAGGTGAGGGCAAAGTACACATAATATGGCTGCCCAGATCTGCTATTGAGTTAGCACCTGATTTTAAGTGAGTGTTTCCAAGCCATCTTTCTTCACCCCAGTAACCAGAAAAACTTAGATAATGGTGACCCTAATAGTCTACTTATGCTAAGTGTGAGAAAAGCTGCAAAACAGGTCACAGGCCCACAAAATACAAGTTTATTAAATTCCCTGAGAAGTTCTCTATGACTGCAACTCCTGTGTAATGTAAGTGATACCCATGTATAATCAAGCAAGTAATTTAGCCCCAATTTGTTCAATTCACTGAGGAGAGAAAAATACCAGAGAGACGATCTGGCTTCATATAAAATCAGGGGTAATTGGTGTCCTGGATTTTTTACTAAAAGTGTTACAGACATGTTTTCCAGATACCTATTTTCGGGGGAAAAGAATTGACTAGGCTGCTAAAATTTGACTATTATGAAACACACTTAAAATACCAACAATTATTTGTAAAATTATGATTATCCCTCAACATTTTTAAGGTGGAAATTTTGTAGAAAATGATGAAATGCATATTTCTTTGAAAATATTTCCAGAAACTACTCTGAATTGCAACATAGTGTTCATCATCTTGCGAGTGAGTAAAAACATATAATGATCCTTGACTCTGCTGCAGAAATTTTACTTTGGGACCAGTATGCTCTGTGACATCCATAAACCAATGACAAGACAAGATCACCAGTAATGATGTCCTGGACAGCAATCAGCTCTAATGTACTCAGCCCATTTGGGGTTATTGTTCTCCCCTGTACCAGACAGGTGAGGAGGGGAATACGTAAATGATGTATGAGTCCTTCTGTTGTACCTAACAGAAGCAGAGTGTTTATCTTCCTAAATATTTGTAAGACTCCTGTCACTTAGATATATAATACTCCAAGAAGACAAAAGGAAGAAAAAAAAAGAAAGTTATAAAAAAATGTATCTTTCAAGTCTTTGTGCTAAGCAGTTTCAGGAGTAGGGTGAGTGCCAAGTTTGAGTCGTTCTAGACTTTTCAGGGAGTGTTTATATAAAATGAAAACCACAAATTAATTCAGTGTGAAGAAGAGAATGAAAAGAATTTAGACTTCTTTGTTTCCAGAATACATCCCAAACTATTGGTTGACTTTTTCACTCTCAAATTTTCACTGGTTGTTTTCTTAGTGTCACGTTCATCAAAACTACAGTTGATAAGAGTATTACATGGATAGAAAGAATTTTCATCTTCTCTGTTTTTCCAGTTTTATGTTGACTTTGATTTTTTGTTTTTCACTCCCTCTGGTAACTATAGTCTTGTATCCTATGAATTTTGTTGTGTTTTGTCAGTTAGTTTGTTTTGTTTCTTTGTATTCCACATATGAGTGAAACCATCCTGTTCCTCTCTTGACTCTTCGGCTTATAGAGCTTACCATAGACACCTCCAGCTCCATCCAGGTGGTAGCAAAAGATACAATGTTGTCTTTTTAAAATAGCAGTGTACTTTTCTATTCAGTACAAATGCTACCACATTTTTATCTCACTTTGTTTATTATATGTTGGAGGGCAACACGTGTAATGATAAGAGCTAGGTTTTTATAAGAGACCTCGCTCCCAAAAAGTTACCTCTATCTCCTAGAATTATAAACAGGGAATTACTTTATCACCTTGATTATTAGTTCTTTCCGTAAAATGAGATGAATAATTCATTGGGTGACTATAAAGATTAAATGAAGTAACTTATGTAAAGTGGCTAGCATAATGCAGGCTCTCAAAAAGTATTAAATGCATTATATTTTTTATTTCTACAGGTACAAAATAAGTCAGTGAATGACAATAAAAATAATACTTACCCTAATTCAGACTATAGAGCAAGTGCCACAGTTTGAAAAAAAAGAGGAACAGAAGAGTAGGATAAACTGAAAATAGAGATAAATATTACACACTATAATTGAATTTCCATGTGGTATTACATTTTAACTTCTTTATAACGTACAAGATACTAGAATAATAGGTCATATTACTTGCTGTGGATATCTTCAGATGTCAAAAGACTGGTTATTTCTGACTACACGGCAGCAGTGTACTTACACTACACCTCATAACTAGGATCCCAGTATCAGCTCTTGATTTTATATTTGAATACAGCACTAAAATTCTGAACAACTTGAAACTCAGTGTATGGACTGCATTTCTAGAGTTCTAAATAGTTAATTTTTCTCACAGTCATCGAATTAACAATTATATTGTGGACACCTACTATGTACCAAACAGTGCTAGTGCTAATAGGAAATATTAAAGTTCATAAAGCAAGATGGAGCTTGTAACTAATACGCACAATCACACACACTGATTGAAAAGCAAACATTGAACAAGATCCTTAGTCAGAGATCCAACAGTACAGTGGGATTTTGATAGGTAGAGACAAAGGAGAAGGAAATTGTGGGCAGAAAGAATATCATGAGGAAATGTCCAGAGAACAGAAACACATGAGATCTGATTTGTGCTTTTCGTTGTTTGTCTACCAAAATTCTATTCTTTCTTCAAAGTCTAAATACAAATATTAAACTGACGACTCACCCTCTATGTCCTTAATTGCTCTCTCACTATAACATCTTTCATTTTGTATCAGTAAATTCAGAGCTCTCTAGATTAAGAACAATGACTTTGCAAGGCGTAGCTCCCCAAGTCCCTACATATAAATACCTGGCACTTAATAGTCACTAAAAGAATAAATTAAATAAGTTTATAATAACAATTGCTGCTATTTTCATTCCAAAATATGGAGAATAAGGAAACATGAGAAGGAGACCTGATCTCTAGAATTTAGTTTTAATGATTTGAGTGAACAAAACACAGAAACGTAGAAACACTGAATGAAAAGATGGTGAAAAGATGGTGAAAATTTGATTGAGAAGAAAGGGATTAATTGGTGATTTCACTTAAATTGAATATTCAAGTGAAGGTTCTGACCAATATCTGAAGATATCGGACTAGAATCAAAAAGGAAGTTTTACCCATCCCCATTCTCCTACCCTTCTGGTAACAACCATTCATTCTCAGAATCTTTGTTTTGTTTGCTGATTCATTTATTTTGTTTCTTTATCTTCCACATAGGAATGAAATAATAGCATTTTTCTTTCTTCATCTGACTTATTTTACTAAGCATTTTACCCTCAAGGTCCAACTAGAGTTTTGGTGATGGTCATGGTGTAGTATATACTGATGTTCAAATATGATATTATATACCAGAAACGTACATAATGGTATAAATTAATGTTACTTAAATAAAAATTAAATTTAAAAATTTTGAGCTTAAATAAAAGGAATCAAGGACTATACAAATAGATTTGAGAGTTGTACACACAGTTGCAACCATGAGTAAAAAAGATGAGGAGTGTTCTTATTAAGAAAACCCTAGGACAACTCTGTTAGGAGGGCAACAAAAGAAATATAAATTTAAAAAATTGACAAAACTTAGAAAGAGAACTAGAAGCAATTATGTTCAGTGGATTTTATGGAGAGCACAATAGTCAAGAAAAAAGGACTTAAGAAGAACAAAGAGAGCTACCCGATTTGCGACTTCTGTGGTCAGTGGATAAATCAAAAATTATTTGGGGGCAGAATGGAAATCAGTTCATCAGAAAGAATTTTCTTTCCATGCTAGATACACTGACACCTATAAACATATCACAGAAAAGAGAATATAAAAAGTAAAATTATATCTAAAAGCAATATCTTTGTGAAAGATGAAAAAGGTGTTTATTCAAAGCTACTTTAATTTATTACTGTGATTTTCACATAGTAACAGCATTTTAATAGTGCATTAGATGAAGATTCTGCACTTACTTATTACTTTATAATATAAATTTATAAAAAGCCTATCATTATTAATCTTTCTAAAAGTCAGAAAATTTACACCAACTCAAACAATTATACTGCAGTGGGAAGTCGTTCTTGATGCAGGAATAAGAAGACTGCATGCTATTTTGGAATCAGTGGTTACTATTTTTATGAGGAAAAGTGGAGGTACTTATAGAATACAGTAGGAGGAGAATCAGGCTATCAGAGGTAATTTAGCCTGCAGGTAGCTTGAATGCTTTTCATTCTGGAAATTGTACATTGGTTGGGAGGGTAGGATAGTGAAAACTGAAGAAATGAAATGACCAGCTACCTCGAGAAACTGTCTGATTCAGTTTGCAGAAAGTACCTAGCTAGGTATTTGGATTATCCATCTCAACCTTTAAATTATTTCAATTCTGTTGAGAGTGGAAGTCATACTGCAAACTGTAGGATCTGGTAAATGAAGATAGTCAAAGATAGTCATAATAAACTCATCCTGAGGATAGACTTCATATATTATTTTATAATGAGCAAAGAAAACTTTTCTCATAGTAATATGCAAGTGTATACATTTTCATGGCAGAACTAATTTAGTAGTCTAAATTCATGTTTTATAAAACCATGAAGAAGTCATTATATTATCCTTATCTTTTTGTAGTGATATTTATTCCATCATTTATTCATTTAAAAAATAACTGAATATTTTCATGTCATACTCAGTGGCAGACACTCATCATACAATCATTAATATGAACCATACCTTGCTTTCAAGAGCATGTATATGTTATATATATATATATATATAATTTATATACTGTTTACATATTATTTATACATGTAGTAATATATAAATATAGTAGCACTTTCTAGATTTTTTAGAAACTATCAAAGGATATTAATTGAATGACTTCAAAAATCCAATACATATTTATATATGTATACATATGCCACATAACTACCACTTAAATATCCCATATTAATCAATGTTCTTAATTCACTCTATCCTGTATTTTATCCAAAGAATATACTGAAAATTTCAGTCTCTCATCTATGCTGATAATTTTTCTTCTACTGGTTGAACATTTTTATGTTTTTTTTCGCTCTTTGGATTTGTTCCCAAGTATGTTTTCATAAGTTATGCTTATGACTGCAATTATGTAATTGAACTAAATATTGGTTAAACTGGTCAAATAAGATTGTGAAAGAATTTTTTTGATGTTTCTGTGAGAACTAAGTTGAATGATTTACTAAGATCCAGTTAAAAATAAGTTGCCAATAGGACTGATTAGTTTCAAGAGGCTTAAAATTAAGTGAAGAAAAAACTTAAACATCATAACACATTCTCCACCTAGATTAGATTACTTTAGAATGGGCTTCAAATTCTCCCTCCACATAAAAAATAAAACTGTCTTTCATATGAGATATTTTTCATATACATAATCACATGCAACATATAATCATGTGTGATTTATTCCAGAAAGACAATAAATCCCAATTTCTAAGCCCATCCTTAAAAAATGAAAGAAAAACATAACTGTTTTTACATTAAAAATATAGTTAATGAAATGTTTATAGGCTTCAGAAAATTAGTAATGCATGTCTATAACAGATTACTTCATGATTCCTCACCACAATCAATTTTTTTCAATTAGTTTACCAGCTACCCTCCCCATTTTCATGTGATAAAAGGCTTTTGTTATACTAGCCAAGACCACGATTCCAAAGATGTATGGATGTGGCATAAAGGTGTTACATACCAACTGCTTTTATAAATGGATGTACTTTTCTTGCCTCAAAACAAACAGAAAAAGATGCTTTTGATTCTTAATTTAAGAAGGAAATTGGAGCTGATCATTCAAATTACAGAAAGGCAACCCACAAGGACCAAAACTACTTCATGTTTGAACATTTGTCAGCTACCCTATAGAAACCAATACATTTAATATGTCATATAATAATACCATCTAATTTCTGGGAAATCACCAAACATGTTATTTAAAGTTAATCTAGGAGAATATCTTATTTAAAAGACCAGGTTTTATTGGGAAAAATATGAAGTTTTAACTTCATAGCCCTAAGACCCTGTTCTATGCTCACTTGTTAGAGGCACAACAACACTTTCCTTAATTGATGGATAACAAGTTCACATAGGGGAGTCATGAGTGGGGTTATATGTCCTTGGAAAGAAATGAGATATGATAGCTTGAAAATTAAGTTTCCTATCAAAAATGTTGTTATCTAATTCTCAGTGATTCTGGGTACTAGTAAATGTTTTAACTTGGAATGCACATCCTTGAATGTTATGTTGTAAAAATGTCCAGGAAATAGGATCTGAACAAAGCTATTTTTCTGCCATTAGTACTAATAGAACAAAGGAAAACAAATCTATTTATAAACTCCGTGTTTATTAAAGTAACATGACTTCAGTTATTGGCCATGAGATTTTTATGAGAACACTTTATTATACTCATTCACATGTAAACCATTTAATGGTCACATTTAGACCCCATTCATTAACGAACTGATTGACTTGATTACAACATAAAAACTTAAGTAATGACAGTTTAAACTATCAAAAAACAAAGATGAAAAATCTTTAGATTTTCTCTTGTGAATCTCTTTGGAAAAGTTAGAAGGCTTATAGTGATTAATCACTGGGTATTGAAATATATATATATGTATAATTCTTCTTGTAACTTTTTTTTCACATTTTTACTTTAGTTTATCCCAGTGACTGGCTTTAATAAAACTGCCATCTGATGTAACTATATCCTCCATTCACTCTTAAATCCAATTGTTTATCAAGTTTGGTTGATTCTTTTTTTTTTATTCTTCGCTATTCTCAAAGCCACCACCAAATGAAGGCGCTTCTTAGCTGACATCCGAACTAGGATAATGATGTGGAAATAATTCATTTTAACTCCTGTTTCCTTTTGCTGTTCACCCTATACAGCACTTCGAGATAAATCTTTCATAAACAATGTTTTTATCACTTAGTTTTCCTGCTTAAGAATAAAAAGAATCTATTGGCAATGTCATTTATCTACCTGTCTCTTTTCATTATTCCAAGTTTTCAATGATCTGTTCCTACTCAATCTAATATTATTAATTTATTCTAATATGCTTTTCATTAACTGGGGTTTTTGGACACCCAATTCCTTGAAATCAGCATAAATTCTACAGTTTAACACAGCAAGCTGCAAACTATGGTCTATGGACAAAAGATGGCTAATCACTTGTTTTTGTGTGGTCATGGTATAAATGTGTTTTTAAACAGGTAGAAAAAAATAAAAAGAAGATTTCATGATTGGTGTTGCAGGTCTACTGCTTATATGGATGGTATGATTACATGATATGTGAAAATTACATAAAATATAAATGTCACTGCTCACATACAGTTTTATGGGTACATTTGTCTAGGTTACTTGTGGCTCTACAGTGGCAGAGGTGAATAATTGCCTCAGAAAATCTATAACCCACAAAGCCAAAATTTTTACTTTCTGATCATTTACAGTATTTATAAGACCTGGCCTAAAGAATATCAAATTGGTGGTAGAAAATTAAAATATGTAGTTTTGTGTATGCATACATACAAATACACACAGGTTACATATGGACATATCTAAACTCAGCATGCTCTTACAATTTAACCTGAAATCCTTGCAAAAGCCGATTGTTGATTTTTACCTGAGTCTCTTGTCAGAAAGAGTAATCAAGATTTAGTTGTGCAGTACAGTAAACACTACTAGTAGACTTCAAGACTATTGACTAGTGGTTAAAAATATTCTAGTCATGAATATTTATTGACTAACTATATTTCAGTCTTTTTTTCCCCACAGTCATTCAAAACAGTATGTACAATTATTTTCCCTATTGCATTGTAGATAACTATACCAAAGAATGACTTTTTTTATGTAACTTGTCCAAAGTTATGGAGCTAGGCAGATAAGGGAGCTGAGAGATGAACTTAAGTGATATAACCCCAGAGTCATCATATTAATCATTATGCCAGACAGAAAATCTTCAAATGAGTTAAATATGAGAGTTAGGAGCACCTAAATGTATGAGACTTGTATTAGTGAATTCTATTTTCAAAAGAGAGTTACCTTCCCATATAAGGCAATAATTGGAATATATGACATGTTTCTTGAAATAAATGCAATGCTATCTTTGAAGACAAAGCAACAGAGTATCCTGACTAACACATACAGACACACACATGCCATCACAACCACAGTGGTGAAGCTGTGCTCTTGTGGTCAGAAAGATAGTGTACAGCATTAAGCTCATCAAGGACTCCTGCTGTGATAAAGAGCATGCATGGACCATAGTATGAGGAGTTACTTTAGGTTCAAGAAGTGTCTCTCCTTCAGGCAACACTCCAAACCAGCTTTTCTCATCATCCTGTCTTGGGACTGTTAACATAAAATGTTTGCTATCATTAGTGGACTGTGAATGGTGCATAATGAACAATCTCTCTCCAGCAGCCACATTCACACAGGCCCCAAACAGTGATGAGCACAGAGATTGAGTTCGCTGTTCAACCTTATTATTGCTTTTCAGTCAATTTTGAGATATAAAAGTTCTCTAAAATAAAGTGGAGCAGTCTCCTTGCTGCTGGCATCACCTTTTGTCAGTAAATTGACTCGGATATTTTATCAACACAATGCATTACATTTCACAGAAACCATACTACTTAAAAAGACAAATGCTAAAATTATAATGTAATAGTTAAACACTCTTTTCCTGTAGGTCAATGTAAGGACAGAGAGTAATTACACCATAACATGAGATACTTAATTATAGAGGTACATATTACCTCTACTAGTCATTTTTATTATAGCAATTTCTCATTTCTAAGAAACACTTTTTCCTCAGCGAGGAAGTCTGACACAAGAATACATCTTAAAGACCCCCAAATAGAATGTAATGTACAATTAGTGAGGCGATACCCCTCCCCAAATACAGATTTTAATTCTAAAGGACTAGAGGTTCTTTTAAAATGGAAAAGGAAAATAATCTAACATTGGCATGGTATAGAAATAATTTTTAAAGTAAAAAATAAAAGCCTTTCAATGTATTCCACTGCTTTTAAAAACTGAACATACATGGAATGTTCTCCACGTTCTTTGACAAAATAAAACATTAATAATGGCAGCAACCATAACATCTTGTCTCTCTTACTGCTAAAACCAGCATCCTGTGACTCAGTACGAATCAAAAGTTCTTAACCTTCAACTCGGTTGATTGGAAAATTTTCATTAGAAGTAAGTTCTATGGAGGCCCCATAACACACATTTTTAAAGCTCATTATCCTCTGTTTTAGCATTGATAAGCTGACAAGCGTTAAATGTTCATGAAACTACAACTGCAGTCTCCACAAATGCCTCCACTCTGTAACCCATTGCAGCAATGATCTATGCATTACAGTTCATTCTTAAAATTCTACAAATCCACAAATTCACATTATTTATAAATACTCACATACACACACATGCACATGCCTATGTGCTCACACATATATGTTAGGATACAGTATTGGGCTTTAAAATGTACTTTTAGACTGGTGCCTTTTTTAGTATCAGGGTTTTTTTCCTTCTTTGATTCTATAGTTATTTAAAATAAATAACTTTCTTTTTCCATTGTTCAAATAACAGTACTCAACCAGGAATGCAAATAACTCTAAGACAGTCTGATAGTCAAGAAAATGTTAATCATTACTTGTACCATAGGGCATTTACTGATTAGTGTTGTGTTATTCTCCTTTCCTTAGTATAGTGTGAAGAAATGTGTAAGTGGATTCAATGTTTTCTTATCTAAAAGATTTCTTATAACTATCAAAATAATAGTAGAAATATAATAGAAACAAACTTGCTGTAATTTAAGATTAAAGTTCAAATTTTAAAATGTCCTATGTGTATTTAATAATAAACAAAATTTCTTTCCCTTCACATTGGTCTTTATTGTATTAAAAATATAAAGGTCAGGATTTTTAAATATAGGTAAAAAAAATCTGAAAATACATTCAAAATATACCTCTGTATACCTCTAGATGGCGAACTTTAGCAAATTTTTATCACTGGTCTGACTTCACAGAGTTTTGTTTTTTTCACAAAATCTGTCTAATCCACCTATTGAAATGATTTTCTATTTCATAAACTACTCAGATGTATTTGTGCTCTTACGGAACAATGCATAAAAAAACAAATTGTAATATTTTTCTAAAATTTAATCCTTTACTTCGCGTAACCTAATTGTATCAAGATAGTGTCCTGGTGTCTGCTAGCATACTGCTCTACTGGATGTTCTGGAATAGTTTTTCCTAATAAATTATTTCAGCTGATTCTAAAATCAATAACTTACTTACAATTTTCAAGAATAGTCATGGTTTTTATTACAACAATTTCAGATCTTAAAGAATGATAGCAGAATTCCAAATCCTTTCCATGTCAATCTCCTTAAAAAAAACAAATTTCTAACTTGACCAATTTCCAAAACATGCATCTTTATGTGATATATAATCAATGTCAACTTAATTCTATAATCATTGCCAGTCCTTAATCAAATTCAAAAAAATTTATTTTCAATGCCAACTATATCCAAGAGTGGTTCTGTGATGAATACAAATAAAATTAGTATAAGAGAGTTGATAATTAAAATGCATGCCAGTGATGTTGCAAAGAACAAGTCTACTTTTCATATAGCATTTTTGCAATAATGTTAAAATATGAAATCCATTTATAGGTAGGATACATAGTTTACATTTTCAACAAGGAATTGATCGAATATCTCAATGTTGTCACTGGCTTTGAGAAAATCCATCTCTGAATGTGTTAGATATGGTAAAATTCCTTTTCTCAGTGATAGTTCCTCCTCCATAGATGTATTAACTATGGGGACAATATTTGAGCATGCTCTAATACTGGTTAATGACCACAAATAGGCATTTTACCCAATTGACATAAGCATCTAACACAAGCGAGGACAAAGTTCTTTTCCCTGTCACAACGATGGGTCTTTGATGCAAGCTGAACTAATAAACTTCCTTCCCTAATGATTATAAAACACGAAAGAATAACAAATCTGTCTCTAACAGCTGAAGCTACAATATAGAAATAGATATAATTTTTTTTAGTTAGAGGCAACTGCATTTGATTTAATTTGGAGATGGAGGAGACTGAACTAGGGAAAGAGACAAGTGGATGGAATTTTAAGAGTATCAGGCTTCTGATTCCAGTGATCGCTGAGGCTGAACTGTTTTCCTATCTTCCCAGTCTGTAAGACAGCCTGAAACCATTCATTATGCTCCCATTTTACTAAAATTTGTTCAAGTTGTATTTGAACCTTTGAAACCAACAGAACCTGAACTACTACTCCTACCTTTTTTGTTGTATTTGGAAGGTAAATCATTTTAGTACTAAATTAAATCACTGGGATTTATTATTCTTATTAATGCAAATATCAACTAAATATGAACACCTCTTAAAATAGGACAGAAGTGAGATATGCTTTCTTATAAAATCCAAGGACATTAAATATTATCTATGGGCAATAAAGAGAATAGTACATTTTACTTAGGAGAATTCAATAGAAAGAAAAATGACTACAGAAGTGTAAAGAGAATCCAAATGAATAAAGATGATAAGATTTTCTTTCATTTACAAGTGACAAGATTTTTGAAGGGATACTTGCATGTATCATCTAAGAAACTGAGATTTTTTATAGCTTTAAAATATATTTTAATCTAGATTGTTGCATGTTAAACTGAAATGAGGTATAAAAGTAAGGTCCTGGTTTGAGCTCAGCTCTCTTGCTCAGAACCTGTATGTCCTCACTGTCACATTCTTTGAAGCAATAAGCTTCCTTATTTTCATCACAAAACCTTTTGCTTTGTAGATGTTTTCTAAACCCTCAGAGATTTTTTTCACTTTGCATGATTAAAAAAAAAAAGATTTTCACTCGGGGATCCTGAATCCCTGCAACATGGAGAACAGCTGCCAAAAAATTAAAACAACTTGTGGTGAGAAGTAGAATGAAGAGAGAGGGCTCCATGAGATCACATGAGCATACAGATCCCATTCTGCCTCAGTCAGTTTTGTCCTTTGAATTTACATTTAAGTTCTCATTTTTACCAAATCAACTTGTATGTGGTTTCATTATGAACCACAGGAGTCTTGAAAAGCAGAGTCAAACTCTACTTTTCTGACTTTTATTCATTATTATTCTTATTATTCATGACTCAGAAGGGCAGACTGAATCAGAGCTAAAGAATAAGAATGACCAAGTTATCTGCTTAGTATCATTCTAGTTTTGTATCTAATTAGACTTGGCAATAGGATTCATCGGATCCTGTATTTAGAAGTTTGTGTTCAGAATGTTATTGACACATAGTGACTGGCAAAATAAGGTCTTCAGATATCTTGAGAAACTAAAAGAAAAAGTGGGTCAAAACTTAGAATGTGAAATATCAAATAGATTTATCTTTTTAACATGACTAGTGAGTGCCACCTAATAGATCTTTTCAAATGAACAAATATAGAGATATTTAGATTATTGTATAGCTGTCCAGAATGGCTAATGTGACTTAAGTGAATAATAATATTAAGGGGGATATCTGATTGCTTTTCCTTCATTTTCCTTGCCTTGCAATATCATTTTGCTCAACTATAAATAACAAAATATTCATAACTTAAACAGTTGCAGAACACTTGGACTTGAAAGATTACATAAGGATACTTAGCTAACAAGTGGGATTAATACAGGTTAGACAAGAGAATAATTCTGTCAAAGAAAGAAAAAGATATGATGTCAGAAGACATGGAGATTTGACCAATCAGTTACAAAAGATACCATCTTGTGTAAATTGTCCGATATCTCTCTGTATCCTTGGACATAAAAGTGTATTAATATGATAGACAATTTTATTATTGCTTTCCCAACAACCTTTCCTAGAAACTATCCACCATCCATATGGGAGATGGGAAACTACCTCTAAGGATATTTGGCTGTAGCAGGTGCAGGAACCAGATTCTGAACAATTTTTGAGGTCCTTTATGGGATTTGTGGAACTAAAAAGAGGTCTAATGGTCTTCAGTAACTAAAAGTGGTACACGACCACTAACCTACTACTGATGATAGTTACTACCAATAAAGGCAGTACGCCATAAGAAAGAAGCTGATAAGCAGAGCAACAGAAAATTTAAAAAAAAAAAAAAAAAGAATCAAGTTGTTCTGCTGCCTGATTCATTCTGAGTTCAGCTCTGTTTTGTAAGGCTAGTGGCCTGGTTGTGCAAACTCTCCTTGAAATCACTTGCCAGTACACTCTATCAAATCTTTGATATTGATATATATCACTTACTATCAAGAAATCTCCTAATCTGATTAAGTTTTCTAATTTTCTATTTTTTTAGAAATAAAATAAGAGTGAATGTAACAGGACTTTGAAAATTTTAAAGCACTATCAAAACAAAAGGCAATGTTAGTGTGGATCATTCTCTACAAATGACCTCAAATATTTGAGAGACTGTCTAAAAATAATTTCTTATCATACACAGTTAAAAAAGGCAGAACTAGGGAAAATAACTTGGTGAAATTTAAAGGAAGAAAGATTTCAGGTCAATATATAAGAAAGGCAGTTTCAAAAACTGGAGTCTTCTAGTCTTTTTGTGTTCAACTCTAAGATTCTATGATACTAAATTTCCATGACTCTATTTCAAAAGCTGTGCTCATTCCAGTCGACAGCAATACTTATTCAACTGTGTTTTTCTTTAGATAAAATATTGTCTGGTCATGTTTTCCATCACTTTTGTTTACTATATATATATAAACAAATATATATATTTATATTTACTATATGTATAGGATATATGTATATATCTTTGAAACCAGTGAGTCTTTAAAAACAGTATACTCAAAGATGTTGTTTTCTCTCCAGCAACTACTCCCCTTTCTTACAGCAACAAAATATGATTCTGAAGGGATTAAACATATAATCCAAATTCTCGAAGAATTGATCTCTGGTAGACACTGCACTCTGATGTGAGCTGAGGATAATGGAGGACAACTCTCCTGCCTTTCTTTTAATGCTTTTATCCCTCTCTTAACCTAAGAAGTCCTCACCAGTCCCTAAACTTCTACCCTTCGCTTAATCCAGTAATCTATGCTCCCTTAGACTCTAGAAGAATATAGTTTGGATAAGTCTAAATTCAGAAGTTAATCTATACCTATATCTAAGAAACATATATTTACTTTCAAAATAAAGATGAGTCTTCTTGCATGTGAAGACCCCTTTCCTCTGTCCTTGATGCCCCTGACCCCCTTTCCCATACCTCATCAAGGATGTAGGTCTTTAGTCTGCTTCTGTTAACTCTAAATTTGCTGCCATGTAAATTCTCTACACGTATGTAGTTGAATTTGGCTTTTCTCTTATTGATTACATTTAATGTCAATTTGTTTCTTCATTCAGGCTGTGAGGAACCTCAGAGGAATGGAGGAAATTTTTCTTTGCCTCCACAATTATGATTTGAGAGAATCATCCATCTCCATCCTTAGTCCATGTTTTTCAGCTGAAGTTGAATCTTGATCTGGAATTGTACCTTGCTGAAGGGTAAGATCTCCAGTACACCCCTGAGTGTACTGAATATCCTCCCCATAAAAACTGCCAGCAGGTCAGGCACATAACCTAAACTGGCCCAATTAGTGTGAAATAAGAAAGGTGCTCTGAATCAGTGAAAGCAGCCTTCAGGAACTTTGTTGCAAATTCTGGAACAAATATTATTTTTCTCTTGGATTTGCCGACAACCTTCATATGATGGGAGGGTAGCGGGAGGGTAGCAGGAGGATGGGAGGGTAGCGGGACGGTGGGAGGGAATAATTACTGGTTAAGGGCTGATACCTTAGTACTTAGAAAGAAATCAAAACTAGATCATTGAAGACCAGACTGAATTAATGGATTAAACTGAATATTAAACTTATATAGATAATTTTTTTATATTCTCTTTTAGTGTTTATAACAATTTAAGCTTAATTGTCTTTAATGGGTAAATGGCGTCATTTTAAATAGTACAAATGAGGGGTCTGATCAAGAGGATTTGCCACCCCAAAATGTGTCTCTTTAGGCATACAGATTATTTTGAGCTAAAGACTGAGGAGAATAGATAAATGTATGCAAAGCTGTAAAAGTCAGTCAGAAGTTGTCCTTTGTAAAAGAAACTTACGTTTATAAAGGAAATATCCATTTGTAAAATTTCTCCCTCTCTAGTAGTAAGAAGTAGAGAACTCTTAATAATTCTTATCATTAACAATGGATCTTTACTTGAATTTGTGTAACATATCTTACTGACAAACCCTTACTTACCATACTTTTTCTAATCCCCTTCTCATAACTTATTTCTCCTGTCCAAAATTCCCAAATCCCTTTTTCTTTGTTTACCCTAAGTAGTATATGAATCCAAGTCATAATCACTCATTCGAGTTACTCATAACTGGATGATTTCATGTATATGCATGATGCACATGTTACCAGGCAATAAATCAGAATCCAGTAAACCTAGTCATGCAGCAAACTCAATCTTGAACTGGGGAATCCATGACATTTAATTAGCACATAGTCTAGTTACAGATAAACTTAGCTAGTAGAACCCAGACAATAGACAGAACCAGTTTTTCACTGCGGCACAGGAGACTTGTGATTGACCTTATAAGCTAACGATATTCCTAACACTCCCCATTTTTGCTATTGTGATTACCTCTCCAATTATTATGGCTGGGACAAACCAAGCAGGCACCTTTGGAAGTATTTTAGGCAGATTTTTTAAGTGCGGGCTCAGCAGAGATCCTTCCCCAAAGGCTGAGCATGGGCTTCAGGTTAGGGTACACTTATATAGGTTAGAGCAAGTGCAGGAAGAGAGAGATGTAAATTAGAGTGAGGGGTTTCAAGCACGGGAAAATTTGTCTGTTGATGATTTTAGTTGCCTGAAGCATTTCAGTAAGCTTAGATCACAGGATGTTTTACTACCCTCGAGGAGTTTTTGTGACTGCCTTCGTGGCTGCTAGGAAGTAGCAGACAGGTCTTTTTCCCTCACACAATGCCTGTGGAATTATAAAAATACCTCAACATTCCCTCACATTTTTCCTGCACATGTGTTTTACCATTACATTATATTACTGTGACCTTTATAGTCAGGGAAGTGGACATGAAACAAAAGGTCTCCTACTCCCTTGACTGGCTCCTCTCTGTCATAAATCTTTCCTAATTTCAAACATCTAGCCTCCAGCTGGTTTGATTTTGCTGAATGGAAGTCACATCAAAACAGTCAGTTCTGCAGCAAAACTTCAGCTTTGTGTTTTGTTTTGTTTTTTCATGTTATTAATCTTTTTATTTCTTTGATTGTTTTTTCTGCCAGTTTAATTTGCTGGACTCTAGCTGGAGAACCTAAGATGAACTGAAGAAAAAGATTTTTATGTCTATTCTGCATGAACAATACTAAGTTTGTCCAAATTCTATACACCTACACACTCTGACATATGCTCCAATGACTACATCCACAAAAATTCACCAAATTAAGAATTGAGATAGAATATTTTTTAAACAGAAATGTTTTACCTTAAATATTTACTCCCAAATTCATAAACTATGAATTGTCTGTTAAACAGGACTGAGAACAACTGAAAATTCTGGAGCACTGTGTGAAATAATGTAACATCTAAAATGTGTTTTTAGGATGATATTCTTCCCATTCATGTTGAACTTACACTCTCTCCTCAGAAAAAGCTTATACATAGAACATTTACCTTTGTCCTTATTTAACAGCATATATATAATAAATACAGGATTTCACCATCTTTTTTCTTTTCTTTTGTTTTCCTGAAAGAAGAACATCTGGAAGAGTATTGGGGGTAGAAAGGACTTCACAGTTTCCAATTCCCAGAGTTATCTTCAGTCTAAGAGAGCATATCTGGGTAAGCTAACAGAAGTTAGACTCTTGCAACAAATTATTGAGGAGCAGAAATTGATCACCCCAAAATATATCATATTTGGCAAAGAAAAAATATTATTTTACATAAGGAACTCTGAGGACTGAGTAGAGAATGTCATTTTGAAAGACATTTATGTGACAGATATTTCTCCATCACCAAGCCAGGAAGACCTAATCTCTTTTACTCATCAGCTGAGAAACAGAAACTTAATTAACAAAAAGGTCCTATCATTTTTGTTTACTGTGCCCTTTCTACCTCCTGTGACTGACTTTGCCCCACCACCTCAGCACCCTTTGGTTCTATATGAAGTTATTTAAAACTGTAAAGTGTTGCCACATGGACAGTAACTCAGTTGCACAGGGTTTCTCCCGTGCATGAGGGAGGTATATTTGTTATTATAAATGTCTTTCTCTTTTCATTTCTCTTATTAATCTAAGATTTATTTTATTTTCCAAACTTGAAGAACCTAGAGGCATGAGATGTTTTCCATTGTGCCATGATAAAATATTTTTTAAGAATTATTATAACAGACTATAATAAGTATTACTGCAGTAAATGTGAATCTCATAATCTGTGAACTCAGATGTTAAAAAAAGTCAAAGACTTCGTTTTTCACTTAAGTTAACTTTTTATTCCCAGTCTTCATTCTGTCTCATTGCAGAAAACTTACCACATCTTCGCTTTCTCTTGATCTATTAATGTGTCTCTTTGTGGAGGGGAGGAAGAAGGTGGTTGTAGATACTAAATCTAATTTAGAAATGTTTAAAAATAAAAACCTGTCTCAAAATGTATCTACTATGCTGTTTCATTAGTAAAATTCTAGGAAGTAATTCAAGATTCTGATTTAATTTGATTACTGTACCTGATAGAACATTATCTTAACCCAATCGTCTCCTTAAAGTATCACTTTCACTAAAATGATACTGGTTTTTAACAGACTTGGAAAGACAGAGCTCAAGTAGCAGAGTGAGTAGCTAATGTTGAAATTTACAACATTGGTAATTAGATGGCAGGAAACAGACATTTCATCCTATGCTAATGAAATAATTCAAAGAAGAGAGACAATGGAAGGAGTCATTTTCAAAGAAAAGGTCTGAGAACCATAATTTGCATACAATTTCCAGAAAAGGGATCTGACAAAGCAAGAGTAGAAGATAATGAGCTAGAACATTTCCTCCTCTCCTGCAAGTCTATGCAACCTCATCAAGATAAAACAAACCTGGCCTGGCTAGAAGTCAATTGGTAAAATAAATTTTCAAAAATTTAATTAAGTAAGCAGAGAGACACAAGCAAGTTTCTTGGACATTTTATATCAAAGCTTTAAAATGGAACTTCCTAGGGGTCATTCTATCAAAATCACTAACAAAAGCCTACATCTGGCTTGACTCTGACCAAAGATCTGTCCTCAGAATCAATTAGGGCAATTACAAACTAGTGGTGCAGAAAGGCACATCTGTGGTTAATTGAGTAAAACATACTTAATCAACCTTTCTGAGTAATAAATGTGTACAAAATCAAAATCCCTGATGCCCCTTGGTTCTGTCTTGCTACTTAAAATCTGGCACTTTTATTGATCTAAAGAGGGAAATGTTTGGAGGATAATGAATGACTCAGGACAGTCTTTTTTGGCAGAAGAGGATATCAAAGCAGTCCCTGTCCTATCACCACTAAATGTTTTTCAGTATCTTAGAAGACTTTTTGTTTGTGCTCCCTTGAGAGAGCAAACATATCTGAAAAAACAAAAAACAAAAAAAAAACAAATCCATCAGAACAGCTAACTCGGACATTGCATTGGTCAATAATCTCAACATGAGCTTTAAGTCAAAACACTAGCTGTTACATATTTTTTACAAGAATGTATGTTCTCACTCCCCTACTGGTCATATATTCTGAAAATTAAGTTTAAAAAATTACTATCGGCGTGCCCTGGTAGATTAGTGGTTAGGTCAGCCAACTCCAAAACAGGACAATCCAGATACATCCCAAGGACCCAGGATTGTGTACCAGTTTCAGTAGAAGCAACCAATGTGAACAATCAATGTACACAACAATCATGAACAGCTAAATATAAAATATTTTTTTTAAATATAAAATAGATAAAGTACTTCTTGCACCTCTCTTCTTGCCTGCTTCATTCCTCACCTTCATTCCTAACGGAACCTTTGCTTTAGGAAGAAAAAAAATTCTAGAATATTAATTTAATTCAGCACTGTCTTTTGTTTTTGAGCTATTCCAAGAAGCAAGGCCAGAAAGTGCCTACTTTGGCAAGATCACAAAAATACAACTTATACCAGGATCCAGCATTCTGTACACATAACTCAACAATTCAGAATCAATTTCCAATATATCAGTTTTTTGGAAGACCCCTCTGTTACAGTGAGAAGAGCCAAAAAACATTTCTAGCAGCCGTGAGAGAAGGCTAAGAGCTAATTATAAGATAGTTGAGGTAAGCCATCAAAAGCCATATTTTTTTTTTGCTTTTTGTTTTTACTAAGCAACACTATTTCTAACCTAAATTATTTGAGGCATGAGTCCCTTGTGTCTGGGGAAAGCATACCCTCTAATTGTTGTCTAAAGCATTGGACAAATAAGCAAGAAATATTTTAAAGAATCCGAACAGCACATATCCTCCTCCTGCTGGGCACACTTCTAACAAGTTGGCATTAGACACACCTTCCTCTGAATGGAAGAGAACAAAGGGAAAGAACAAACGAGATATAAAACAGAAAACAAAAATGCCCTAGGGTTGTTCTGAACTCCAGCAGCTCAGGAGAGGCAAATTGTGCTTCATCAGCACAGTGGGAAGTTCCCAAGCAGGCAGGTCCCATGCCCTAGAAAATGCCTCTGATGTGGATCTCTAATCAAACTAAACAAAGAATTTTAAAAGGAGGATTAAAAAAAAGTGGCATTTTTTTTTTTTTTTTTTGTGGGAAGAATGTCATGTAGGCTCACCTTCTTTGGAATAGGTGCTCCATCATGACACAACTGTCTGGAGTGTTTTCTCCCAGCCAAACAAGGCTCAGGTTTTTTTTCTCTTTTTATTGTGTTACATTACATGAGACTACAATGCAAATAATCAACAAAAAGAAGCCTCAGGTGACACAGATGGTAACACCAATTGTTTAAGAAAAAAACTTGATCACAAGCTTTGCATCACAACTAAGCTGACAAATGAAATAATTTAATCATCAGAAGAAAATAGAACTTTGATTGAATAATAATTCGGAGTAAATGTCAACTTCCCCCATACCTAGATTCATCTTTGACATTAAAGATGGCTTTGGAATAAAATGAGAAGGACATTGTTTCTTGTTTCACATGAATAGAGATTAAGGTCTGTAAGATCTTTTGAGAAGCAAGGAGAATTACCACAAGGTTTGGGCAGGCTTACATTTTAGAAAATAGCTGTACATGGATGTGCCGTCTGTCAACAGCCCACCACACCCTTCACATAGGCACTTTATCTAAGTGTTCAGTCTTTCAGATAAGGAAAAACAGAAATCAGTAAGCTAAGAGAACAGCAGAGAAGGGAAGATGCTAACATAAGTTTAAATATGCTTTTCTTTTCTTTTTTTTTTTTTTTATGGCCTACATGGAGATGTCAGTGTATATAAAATAACCGATACATAGAGCATTTAGACAACCTTTTCTGAAATGTTTATGGTTGTGATCTCACATTGAGAGTGTCATTTGGATCACCTTAATATTTAAGATGTCTCTGCCACTCTTTAGTTTCTTGCCCTTTATATTCAACAATGACACAGATGAAGTGAGACTATCAAATACAGCTGTCAAATTTGATTTATAACCCAGAGTTCTTCTAAACCCTGGGTTCAAGTGGCTATAACCCTGTGCTCACTGCTGCAGGCACTGTGGGCCTGTTTTATCTCTAGGTACGAAGCTATCCTTGAATAGCCTACCTGGCCTCTCTGTTATTCTTCTTTTGGTCTGTGTGTTTCTAAAGAACTAAACCATTTCTCTTTCTCTTTTGTGAATCTTTTTAAGTTATGTTGCCTGCCATTCTCAGCCTGGCCCCTTTCTCCTACTTTCCATGAGCTGTTTTGGCATCTTGCTGTCTTTCCTCCCTTGCACGTGACTTGCCTTGTGAAGCTCACTTACAGCTGCACACTTTCCATGCTGGTTGGCAGGCTGAGCTGTAGGATTTCATTTTTAGTGATTGTTGTGGTACTTGATGTCCCTTCTGATGTAAATAGAGCTCCACTGTTTCCAGGAAAAAGAAAAAGAAAAACCAACAAAACACGGAATCTTCCTACAAAGCCTTGTGAATAATGGTAGAAAGCTTAAAGGAGATTAATGAATTGGCCCCATCCTGTGGGACTTCCCCAAGTGTACCCAGAGTGAAATGTTGGCATCCATGACCTGCTCTATTGCCTCATTTTCACCACATTGAAGGGTGATCTTGAAAAATGGGATAATGCTTAATCACTACCCACCTCAGGGATTCCCAAGCAAAAGTTGGGCCTCTTTTCTCATTTATTGCTATTAACAATCATTTGTCATAAAGCTTAAAAGCCAGCAGGAAGTACCAACAGCTTTCATTTCTGCATCTCCAAGGATTATCCTTATCAAAAGGTCACCATGGTGTAAGGTGGTGCTGTTATTTCAGTTTTCTTCCCAAAAAGACCGTCTCCTATGCATCTCAGCCATGGATATCTGACTGTTTTTAGTGAGTTATCGTCTGTGTAGATGGTTTCGGGCTGAAAAGATGTCCATCATTTTTCGAACTGGAAGAGCTTCCCCAGAGGCCAAATTTATATTCTAATAGCATAATCCTTTCTCATCTCCCTAAGCAGGCTTTCAGGAAAGGATGATCCTGAAGCCAAATCTACAAACTATTCAGACTTCTGTACCATTAGTCATGGGCAGTGTCTCTAACATTGTCATCCACATGGCCATGTCCTCCTGTACTAGCTTTGGATGTTAATTAATTATATTCACATCCACATCTGTTTTGAAGTTCTGACCTGACAATAATTGGAAAAAAAAAAGAACATACATATACATTTCTGAGAGATATATTCAACTATACATGTAATTCCTTGTAGTTCTAGCCTATCAAGAGAATACTGTCCTTACTGCAGGCAAAATTGACCAGGGACTCTGGAAATCTTATTTAACACTACACAGTAACTGCCTGAAAACTGTTCATTCAAGGGTTGTGTCACTTCTGAAGAGAACTGACAAAGTTCTGACAATTCCTTTTGTCAGCATTGTGACTCTCTTCTTTACAGATGTGATGGCAGGCATACTTTATCCTGAGGTACATGACCGGTGCTTTATGGGCAGAATCGTTGGAGGTATCTAAGGAGACCCCTCTTGTTTAAAAATCCTAGACAAGGATGTGACAAAGTTCAGGGGCTTTTTTACTTTTCACTGGTCTTCCCTGTCAACTTCTGGCAACACTGAGTATTATATTTAGCAGCTTCTTGAGTTTTCTATGTAATACAGAATCTCTTGCACAATGACAGAGGTATTTAAGGAAATTGTTAATTAATATTACCAAAAATTCCTTCTCCAAAGTCCTCATGGTGAAAGAACCCATATCTTTTTGTCACTTGATTCGTAAAATACTCAATAGTACTAATTAATGGAAAGCCCCAAAGAGGTGAATGAACATAGACAAAAGTCAGAAATGAGAAAAATTCAATATATCTGAAAGTTAGTCCAGTATCCTTTAAGTTTTACAGGTCTGTCAGAGCTGATCTGCAAGGAGGAATTGTTGTCTGAATAGCTTTGAAAAGAAGTAAATTTGGGCAAGAAGAATCTCAAATGAAGATTTTGGAGTTTGGATATCAGCTTTGACATGAATGGGTTATACCGTTTCAGCTCCTAATTACACACACATGCACACACAATGTGGCTTACATTTTAGGATTTTGCCCAGTTTTGAGTTCAGGAGAGTCATGCAGTTGAACAAAATGGTAGAAGATTATTGCATTTGATGAAAATTTAATGCTTACCAAGAGGAGAGTACTGAGGAAACAAAGAACATTTTATTTGCACATAAGAACAACAAGATTTCCTGAGTACTTTGCCCATGCCAACCACAGTTCTAAATATTTTACATGTCTTTCCACACATGCAATACACATAACACAACTTTATTTTCCACACTTTGTGGATGAGAAAACTGAAATATGATGTAAATCAGTAATTTGATCAAGGTGAAATTGCTACTAAGTGGCAAAGACGAAGATAAAAGTCAAGCAGTCTGGCTCTAGTGCATGTTACTTTAATCATTTCCTGTAGTCAACACTCTTTGTTTTACCTGGGGTGTTTCCTAATAAAAATCACCAAAGATCAAGGGTAAATCAGTTATGTATTGTGACAATAATACAGCATAACAAATCACTTAAAACTTAATGGCCCATAACAATAAGCATTTATTTATCATTCATCTGTGGGATTCAACTAATCTAGTCTAGGATTTACTGGGCTTGACTGGATTTAGCTCAGCTCATTCATTCTTCAGAGTGTTTCTGTTTTATATCAGTCTCTATCAGTCTGACTTGCATCTTGTTTACCAACATTCTGCTGGCTCAATTCCAGTTGCATGGCAGATTTCAAAAGTCAAAGCGTGAGGGCTCTACCAAAGGCATATGAACAATGGGTATGGACATAAAAAGAATTGGATGATTACATCAAACTGCTAAAATTAGTAACAATGAAACTGAACTGGGTTAGAAACTTCAATTTTATTCATTCATTCATCCATTCATATATGTTTCATATATAATCACTGACCTTACATCTTAGGCATACCAAACTAGAATTCACAGTTGTGTCTTCAGAAATGCTTGTAATCTTATGGGTGAGAAGACAAGTCGAGAATTACAACATGCCATGAATGTAAGAACGCTATGCGACCCAAGGCTAAAGCTCCAAAGGGGAGTAGTATTTAAGCAGAGAAAAGGAGAGAGGAGAAGAGTGATTCCCCTAAGATAATTAGGGCTGAAACTTGAAGTAAGATAGTTTAGATCAGAAAGGAAAAATACAGCACTCATTAACTGCAGGGTGTCAAGTGATGGAGATATGGAAGTCAGATCAATAAGGAATTTGCAAATCACCTTAAACAACTTAACCTTTATCCTGAAGGCAGTAAAAGTGTATGAAAGATTTTAATCAAATCATCAAACTTTATGAAAAAGTATAAACAATGCCTGACAATTTTCTGACAGAGACTTTGGAAATTAACATAAAGATTAAATAATGGTATCAAGCAGAGGAATTATTTCTAATGATCATTCATTGTGAGGTCCCCAAAGACATTTTTTAACTGATGTCCCAGAGTGGGATCGGATCTTGAATGACTGATTCACACTTACACTAAACAACATGCAAAATAAATACTAAAGAATTGATTTTTTTGTATGCACCGACACAAGCTGAATATTTGAGATAATGGGGTTGGCACATTGCTTCCCAGTTATGTAATAAACACAATAAAAAAATTGTAGGTGATTTACTGTGAAATACTATGTGACAAGGATCACAAAACTGAAAGGGATATAAATATGGGATCAATAATTTTGATGATCATGGAATCAAAACAATGGGAGTTCGAAGAAGTGAATATTTAATGGCAACAGGTAAGAATCCTATTGTCCACATCACAGTAGAGTTGCACTTTTCCTTCACGGTGGGCAGAGTGGTGGACCCCCAGGATTCAAATCTAAGGGCCAGCCTTGCCACTGATGTCCAACAGCAAAAATCCCCACTTCCTTTCAGAGTAGCTACCATTTGTCCAAAGACGTGTTCTTTTTCTGCATTTCTGTGGCTATAATGTGCTTTCTGTATTATACCTTTTTACTTTAAATATGTTAATATTTCAACCAGAAGCCATCTGGCCTGTCATGAGTCCACTGATCTAGAATCTAATATTGATTTTATCATTTATCTCCAGGGAAGTCAATTATTTCCTTCATTATCAACATTCCTAGTGAGTTCCTTATTGTAGTCTCCTAATACTAAAAACCAAGAATACTAAAATTAGAAATTGACAACTACTGGATATACAGCCAAGTTTTAAAAAAAAATACACAGCTCGGGTTATTTAATTATGGAACTCACTGGTGAGCTTTGACCTGTAGTAAAAGCACATGACTTTTCTCTAAGTTATTTAGATCAATATATTCATGAAAACATGTTTTTTCTTATTCACTGGAAATTTTAACTTCAAATAATGTATCTTTCTAATTATATAGTAAAAGGCAACATACCTCCAGGTAACCTTTGAAATAGAAGAAGAAACAATTTGTTTGTTCTCTGATTTCTCACTCTCTTTTCTTAAGCTCTTTATCACCATGAGCAAAATATTTGAATGAAACAGGATTTTTCTTTATAAATGAATGTCTTCTATTAATGTTGAGAAACCCTACTGATTCTTAAGTAATATGCTCATTATGTTATGTGTATTTTCCTGGAAATGTATGAAGGGAAAGGACATAAAGCAAGCAATCTCCAAATTGTTTACTGATATTGGACATTTATGGCTTCAACTATGTTGCTATGAGAGGAGCAATTAAAATAAGGTATTGCATGCATTCATGGTATACAAATCATGTAGGAAAGTCAGGAAAAATATTGCCATTTATGTATGTATACTTCTGTTTATTTCTTTTTATTTATTTATATATTTATCTTACGCATGATTTAGGGATTGGAAAATGGAGGATTACCACATTTATCAAAATGCTTTTTTTGTTTACAGGTAGTAGAAAACCCAATTCAAACAGACTTAATTAATATAGATAATTTATTGTCTTAGCAGCTGAAGAGTCTTTCAGGTAATACTTGATCTATAGCTCAAAAGGTATTACCAGGACTTGTTTTATTCTTTCTGCACATCTCAACTGCTCCTGCCAGGTGTTTCCTTTATGCATTAGAGATGTCTCTACTCATATCCAAGATGGATGAGAGTGACTGTAAAGAAATCATACTATTGCATTCCTAGTCATTGCAGGAGAACATTTCTGCTGCAACATCTACAGAAATGCCTGGCAATTCCTTGTATTTGAATCAGTGAAACCGCTGGTTCCCCACTCTAAACAAATCACTACTGCCTGGGAACCACCTCTGTGCCTAATATCAACCAAAATGAGACAAAACTGCAGAGGAGAACAAAGCTCTACTCACTCTCAGAAATTATAATTCAGAAATACTATTTCAAAATTACTTTGGTGTATGCCTCAGGGATTTTAAGAAGGGTGTAGAATTTGAAAAAACCTTAAACGACTTCTCAGTTATTTCAAGATTATGACTGGGCAAAGTTTGCTTCTAAACAGAAGAAACAGTTGTCAATCACAAGCAGGTTCCAGGATGTCAGGGGTTTTTCTCTGTAAATGTATTTTTACATATATTTTATAATCGTGTTTTTGATGGAGCGGGGAGGTCCAAACACTGCACCTCCCTAATGGCCCCAGGCTCTATTTAAAAATAAACAAACAAAAGCTCCTTGTCATCATAAGCCTATTTTGGAATCTTTCCTTCACCCTAGCACTCCAGTCAGCTTTCTGTATTATCATAAGATTGTCATAGAAGATGTTCATGCAAGTCAAGTTAATGTATAAAGAGAAAGGGACTATATTTTAGGTATTCAGTAAATGACTTTACTTTCTGAATCTAAAGTCAAACATATACAAAAGTGTTCCTATTTGCAGTAATCAGGTTGGGACATACAAAGAAAATAATTTCAATCAAAGAAAAATGAAAATAAAATAATTCACCTGCAGAAAAAATTAATGGGAATAATGAGAAAACTTCCCTTAACTGGTTTAGGGTAATTGGTACTTAACTTCACCCACAACAGAACTGCAGCCATTTCAGTTTGCTTTCAGATGTTTCAGAGTATCACCACTAATCAAAAGCTGCTATAAGCTGCTAAATGTAACTTGCCCTTTTATTTTCTAAGATGCTACACACCCACTATTAATTTTTGCTCAGTTACTAGCTTCTATTATCATCATCCTTCTCTATACCAGTAAAATGATGAATAATTAGAAAAAAATAGAATAGATAAATGACTAACTCAATTCTAGGATTCAAGTTTGCAATCCAGTTAGGATATTTGGTCATTTAAAAATGAGAAGGCATCTATCACATGTCAATTGATACATATTATTCTGCATTGTAATATTCTGCCAGCTTGATGTTTACTCCATATTTTGCCTTGTTTTAAATTGTTTCTACTGAGAGATTTGCACCTTAAAAGTTTCCTAAGGAACTACTAATTATACTTAGGTAGTGATTAAACCAAAGTCTAAATCTCTGTCTTCAGGGCTATTTAAACTTATTATCTTTTTATTTGTTTCTAGTTGACAGAAAACATTTATTCTGTTTCAGGTGGCCCAGAAACCTCACTGACTCTTACAAAAGCAAATTATTTTGTACATAATCTAAAACCAAGGTAAAATGACTTGACATATCGTCTCCTTATCCCCTTTCAAGATAGATTGCCATTTTCCAGGTACTACCAGTCCTAAGTTGTGGAGAAATTTCAAGATGTCTACTTCACAGCATCTAGAATTCAATAAGCTGAACCATCAAGCTGTTCTCAGCATTAAATAAATTGTATGTTGGCATTGAACATTTCTCTAGCCAAGGTTGGTGTTATAAGGATTTAAGATGCAGAAGTTCAGTAATAAAGTGTATATATAACCCACAGCCTTGGAAAAGAATTGATTGAATGTGGGTTTAAAACCAAGTTTTACACAGTCTTATGAGTGTTTTAATAAATTATTAGGTCTTTAATTCTAGCAAAAACTTGACTTCTATGCTAATCAGCTAAGGAAAGATGTATTTGCTTTAGATTAATAATTCTGTATAGTAGTATTTAATTTAGTTTCGAGTGCTCCTCTTTTAATTATTACCAGCTTATACATAATAAAAGAAAAAAAAACATATTGTGAGTTACTGTTAGCTATTTGAGCTAGCATGATATTCTCTTGCTTAATCACAGTATTAACTCCTATCCATAAGCATTTGTTAGAACCATAGTTGACTTAGAAGAGTTGTTGAAATTAAAGAATACTTAATTATGCATATTAGATGAATACATATGATAAAGGAAAACTATAAATGAAAAAAGATGCTCCAGAGTACATTTTTATAATTAATATTCAAATTCTGTAATTTGTCCCCTGTATCCTTCCTACTTAAACTGTCCTCTATATTCTAACTCAGAATAAAAGCTACTCCTCTGCCTTATATTCTGACCTCATCTACTGATGAGACAGTCTTGTACCCTCATTTCTCCCCCACAGAAGTGAGACACTCATTGCCCAGCTGCTGAGAGCCTAGACTGCTGAAAATTTTCAAATACATCTCTCTCCAAATTTGCCCTCAGCCAGTGTTCTCAAAAGTTACCCCTATATATAGATATTGAGAGAGCTTAAAGCACAAATAACCGTGATTCCAGATTTCTGATTTTAAAAATCCAGGATGGGGCCCAAGACTCTATCCTTGTAATAAGCATTGAGGAACATTGCTGCTGCTGTCTTGGAAGCAAACTTTGAGGACGACAGCCCTAAACTGAAGGGAGCTTTTCTATCCAAGGTCACAATTCCCACTCTGGGAGCTCCCCAGATCTTTTGGCGAATAAAAGGCAGTCCCAACTGCCTCGAAGGGACAACTATAAAAGGCCGTCTCTGATCCAGACATCACGGTGAGATTGGCTGTAACATTTGTTATCAATATGTTTCAATATCATCATGTTTCAGTAATTCCCTCTGCCCAATATCATGTCAGTTCTTCCCCTGTAATGTTGATCCTACATGTACTACAAGACTAAAATTAATCTGCTTAAAACGCCCCGCTAACATTTTGGTAGCTCTTCAATATCTCCAGAATGCCATCCACAGTTGTGTCTATCTTTTGCATTCTCCCTAATGCTGGATTAAGAAAATGACTTCACATCTACTGGCTGTTGAATGCTATTGGAGGAAAAGTGAATGACTATAGTGGCCTTCTCTAAATGAGAACTTCACGCTGTCTGGTCATACTAGAATGTGTCTAGGTGGTTTTCTCTCCCACATTCCACATTAAATATATATATATACACATATATATGCATATATGTGTGTATATGTATATATATATGTGTATTTGTATATATATATATATATTTTTTTTTTTTTTTTTAAGGTATAAGCAGGAAGAAAGGTGAGTAGGCAGGCAGGAAGAAAGGAAAAAGGAAGAATTTTTATTTTTTTATTTAGTTGTTTCATCTTAGTTGCTTACCCAGGACAGGAACCTGGGTCCTCAGGATGTATGTGGACTGTGCTGGGTCAGAAGTGACTGACACTACTCCACCAGGGCACACTCACATTAGCTATCTTTTCTATTTTCTTCATCCCTCATACTCTACCATTTCCTACCATAGGCCTTTTATCACCTTACCTAATTCCACAACAAGATGTCAAAATCCCTTTCTTTTATTCCCCAAATCGAGTCCATTATCAGGTCCTGTTGATCCTAGCTACAAAATATCTCTCTAATTTTCCACATGTCTCCTTCGCAACCCTGCATTCCTGCTCTATTGCAGGCTATTAGTAGTTTTCATTCTGATATCATTGAAGCTTTCCTGACCAGACTGAGTCTTTGGCACCTCCCACCTGTTCTCTTCCTTGGCGGGGTTACAAAAACAAAACTGGCTCATCTGTCCTTTGGATATACTCTTTGTTTACTCTTCTACCATAAATGTCCTGATAATGCATTCCTACACCATCTATATACATATTGATCTCAGAATACAGGTCAAAATTCTTAACTTGACTTATAAAACTGTTCGTGATCCAACCCCCGCTTATATCTCTGACCTCATCCTATCTCCTTGCATGCAACACAATATGTCCCAGTTTTGCTCGACAGCTTAAATTTCCCAAACCCTTGCATAAACCACTCATCAAGAAAAATGTGTGTGTTCCGAAGGAGGAGGGTAAAAAGTGTATGGCACATGTTTGAAAGCTTTACAGTCTTTAAGACAATACCCTCAGACCCCAAGAGGCTGGTTGTGACATCTCAGGTTGTGAAAAACTGTCATGGATGCAATCCTCTGATACAAAGTCAAAAGAATGACAGAATTTTAGGATTAGAATGGACATTAAATAAAAAGAACACATCTTTTATTTCCCAATAAGGAAATCAATGTTGATAAAAATACAGTCATGTCCAGTGGATATTAAATGGACCAGAGCTATATTGGGAAAGGGTGTGGGAAAAGTTGAAGTAGCAAAATACCAAAAAAAGAAAAAAGAGAGAGAAAGAAAAAAAGAAATATGGTTGTAGAAGGTTACCGCCAATTTTGAAATTCAATACAGATACACCCTGGGGGTGTAGGAGAGAGAGGAAACAGATTAGGACAGAATCCCATACTGGTCTCCAAGGTAGTCATGATCCTTTCCAGAAGACATTGTTGCCAGAATTTCTTTGTTGAAGACAATGGATTCTTAGAATATGAGAATTTACTTACATATTCCTCTAGTTTATTGGATGTCATTCTCATTGTTAATGTCTCAGGGAAGAAATGTCTATTTTAACTACTATACAAACACATGAAGGAAACATGCTTAGGAACACAACTAAATAATTAAAATGTTCACAAAGCAAATGCTGATGTTTTCTACTTCATTTGGTTCTATTCTAAATCATTAAGAAAAGGATTAGCCTTGATCTACTTAGTTGTTTTCACATTCTATGATGGACTGTAATTCACCATTTGAAAAATAATGTTATACACTTTACTTCTCATTATTTAGTTTGAATTGGAGGCTGTCTATGTGTTCTCCAATCCATATTAGCAATAATACTTTAGAATACCCCTAGTATATTTTATTTTATGCCCCAACAATCCATCTGATTAAGATTAAGACAAGTAGTAGAAGAAGGAGCATATATGTCTCAGTCAGCTTGAGCTATTATAACAAAATAGTGAAGACTGTGTAGCTTAAATAACAGAGAATTATTTTCTGACAATTCTGGATACTAGAAATCCACACTTGGTTTGGAAGCACGGTCAGGTTCCAGTGAAAACTTTCTTTCAGGCATTCAGACAGCTTGCTGTTCACCTTTTTCTCTCAGAATGGAGAAGGAGAAAGCAAATTCTCTGATATTCCTTTTTATGAGAATACTAACCCCATTTTGAGGGCTCTACCCTCATGACCTCAACTAAACCTAATTACATCCCATCTCAAAATATCATCCACATTGGGGATTAGGGCTTCAATATAATAATTTCAAGGAGGACAATTCAGTTCAGAGTATAATGTAAAGAAGCATTCTTCCACAGAGAAAGGGCTTCCAGTCTTGTTGAAAGGCAAGACAGAGAGAAAATAGAAGTAAAAAAATAGTCATGTGACACAAAAGTTCTTTGAAATCAAAATTCTAGGAAAGATTTTAGAAATATCCATACAAATGGAAGAAGACTTATTCCTTAGCTTTAGATTATAACATAGACATTTTCAAAAGCCCTTGGAGAAGCAGCCTGGCAATACGAGGTAAGTTACCACAAAACATTGATGATGGTAAGACATAATAAGATAGAGGAACAGATCATGAGATGGTGACCTCTTCATTCTCTACAGCCTAGAAAATGTGTGGAAGAACTCTAGAAGTTTCCATGCTACACCTTAGTGGTGTAGATAGCCTAAAGTCAGGGACTTTAATACCACAGATTAGAAATCCTTGCCAGGATTTATGAGGTGTGTGTCCTGGGCAGAAGAAGGATTAGGTCAGCATCCCAGGAATATTCTTACTCAAAGAGAGGTGAAATTTCACAGAAGATGTAAGGACAGAAACCAAGGCCTGAAGTCAAGCAAGATGACCTGCACCTGAACTGGACATAAGCAGAAGCTAGAAGACAAGGATCACACAACAGATGGTATGCTCTCTGTTTGCTAAAATGTCTCCTGCAGACCAGAAGAATGAGAAAGAAACAATTCTGCCTGTTTGTATATGTACCAGACAGATAATGAGAAAGACAGAAAGAAATTGTTGTCAAACTGGAATAGACTGATATATTTAATAGCTAAATTTGTGACTTCAGAAATGACATTATGCTTTACTTACCTTTTTATGTTCACTCTCCATTAAAATATCTAAATTGTAATTATAACTTAAAAAAATTATAAGGTGATTTCTAAAAATATAACATAAGTTATCAAAAGAATCTTGGGTCAAAAACAGTGTGATTTTATGCTAATATTTTTGAAACCAAGCAGTTAACTCCTCACTTCCCCTTATTCCAAATATGATAATAGATTGATCTATGCCACATGTCAATATCACAGGTCACACAAATTTTCACACAGTTCTCATTTATAAATCTGGTGTTATTTGTACTGTTCTATATTAAAACTATTCCATTCTTGAGAGTCTTCCAAAATACATGAAAGGATAAATATATAACAAAGTTTAAATCCAAGATAAATAGTGAGTCACTTCTGGATAAACTTGTAACTGAGAATAGAATGAACTTCATTTGGTCATGAAGGACTATAAGACTATAGTCATTTGTACTGCGTGTATCTATTTCAAAGTGATCATTGATTTTTATCCAATATATACCCACTGTTTACTTATCACTGTGTTAAGAAGGCACTGAGAAAACAAATTGAACAGCACAGAATTCCTGCCCTATCCAAGCTGATTAACTAAGCCAAGAAGGAGAAAAATTAAACAGTTACAAACATGAATACTGTAATCTGAGGTATGTGTCATGGGCTACAGGACTTGGGGGGAGGATCTATCCTTTGCAAGGAAATTTTAGGGATATATTCACAAATGTGTGATAACGGCATGATCCTCAAAATAGCTCAATGTTGAAGAAATGAGTTTATAAATGTGGAATACTTCAACCGAGGTTAGACCAAATTCACATTTTTCTAAGAATTTTAAATTGGAAGATTCCAATTGGCTATGATGCTGGATTCTGCAAAACATATAAAAATAGGATAGATACCACCATCTTTACCGACCAGCTTTGTTGGGAAAGTGAAAGTACAGTGATGTCCAAGAGCAACAGAGTAAAGTGCAGAGGGATGTAGAATTAAGAAGGTCAATTGTGTCCTCCAAAAGTGATGGATTAGGTAAAGTAGTTGTTTGATTTCTGGATTGCCTGGATTGCATTGTGCTAAATTTTTGTCTTTTGAAGGACCAAGTTACACTTTTTACTACTGGGTTTCCTGAGATATGCCCAGATGGCTTCAGGTTTTGTCTAGTAATTACATGTAAATTTTGTTATACCCAAGCACAGGATTAACATAATGTGCCTCTAAAAATAATAAAAATAATAAAATTCATTAAGACTAAATAAGAAAAGGCAACAAATTGTTTAAAACACCATGTATACAACATCCCCACTGCAATACATTTTTACTTACTCCACTGAATGAAAAGCAGTAGAATATAAATAAATTCAAATGTTGCCTTTCTATTCCCTTGGGTTATACAGTGGAACTAAAATTATATGTAATATTAGCTGAATGAACTGACTCCATAGTATTATCCATGATAATCAGTTTAGAGAAAATGTTATTCATTTGATCATTTTTTCTATGTTTATTCTTTTGTTAAGTACATTAAACTAAAATGCTCAGGGTGATACTAGAATTTCATTTGGGATCTTTTCCATCTGGTAAAAAAGTAAAAGAAGAGTTGTTGATTAACCATGTATTTCCAGATACTCAAATATACTGAGAGTTTGATTGTATTTTTCCATTATCCAGATGGGGGACATATGCAAATTTGAAAAATAAAGCAAGTAGCTGCCGCTTGTTAAGTCATAGGTTAGGGCAGTATAGAGTGGAAAAAAGACTGAAGAGACAAATGTGGCCTAATAACAGCTACATTGAGTCCTCTCCCCATCCTATTCCTATATTGAGGTACTTTGTAAAATCTCTCCTTTCCTTATTAAATCTTGAAAAACATAGTCACACAAAACTGATTGATAACTGCTCAATACAAGCCATACCAACAGCACTGTAACTTTAACTTTTTAATTAAACAAAAAAAAATTAATGCAGGATTTTTCAAGACGTAGTCATAGAGAAGGGAGTGCCGAGGTGGTGAACTCATCATCTCTATATATATCATATTTACTGCTGCAGTAGACTTAATCCACAATTAAGTCAGGGGAAGGGCAGACTCGGAATTGCAGAAGCCATGCCATTGGTCAATACACCAAGTAACTCCAACCGCAAGGATTGGACTCCTGGTCATTACAGGGAAGGGGCAGTCCTTCAATATCATACAGTTAAAAAATTTTACAAGCTAAGGTTTCCCTCCCAAGTGAAATATCTGTTTCAATCCAAGTTCAGTGGGCAACAGGAAATCCAGACTCCAAAACTCAATATTATTCTGTAAGTATTCTGAATAAATCTTTCTCTAGGAAGACAGGTATATGTGATTTTGCCTTTGTATTTATGAAAATTAAAAAATGCAAAATGCAATATAGAGATTTAACATATGCATAGCTATATTGACTCATCAAGTATTTACTATTCATTCATCTCTCAATAAATAATTTTTGGGTCAATTCTATGTCAGTGATTGTACTATGTATAATATATTCACAGAACTAGGACACACAACAAAGAACTAGGACAAGCTTTGAAATCAGAAATACTTGGTTGTAATTCCAGTACTACTAGTGACTGAGTGACTGTATGAGTTGAGCAAGTTATATTCTCTAAGCCATATTTTTGTTTCATAAAATTAATATGCTGACAATGTAGCCATGGGAATTAATAAAAACATGAATATCAATTAACATTAATATGACTGTTGTACTCCTTCTTGATCAGTTTGTTTACGTTATCACCTTTTACTTTTGGAAAGAATTCTGGTAATCAGGACAGTTACATAGATTCTTAATTTCAAAAATGTAAATGATTAGGCAACAAATTAAAAGGATATTAGGACCAGATTAAAAAAAAAACTCATAAAGCTTTTTGAAAATAGTCTATTAGAGCATGGATACATGAAACAAAGAGTATTTATAAATAACTTCTTCCAAAATTTATATTGATAATTGTTAATAATTAGGCCATTTATCTATGGGAAACATCAGTTTGTGGGTGAAAAAATATCCCCCAAAAGGGGGCATCTCGAGAACTCTTCTCACATACATTTTTAGACACATCTAAATAAGTTAGTAATGTGGGTGGGTTGCTAGGGAATGCTGTAGCTCAAAGTACTTTTGTTATAACTTTGAAAACATAGGCCCATGTGGAAACTAAATTACGAGAATTAAATGTTCACTCTATCCACAAGCATTCGTTTTGAAGATCTTGTATAATGTCACATGTTCTATAGAATCTCCTGTTTATCAACTACGACAGCCAGATGAACAAGTGATTGAGAAAGATGCCCATGATAAAGCTGAGAAGATGCTCACTATTTGATAGAACAGTCTTTGCCATACTTCGATCTAGTTGCAAAGACCCTCTAGTTTAGGCAAGAAAGTCTAAAGCTTCCAGGCCAGAGATCTGAACACAGAGATTTCTCTAGAATGTAAACTGATTTATTCCTAAGGAATTTCCTACCTATATGTATCCCTATTCTCACCTTTTCTTGAAGAATTTGCTTCCTAAAAATATTGGAATAAAAATATTGGAATAAAGTAGACTAAAATTGTCATGGGATAGCATAAGGAAAAAATGTATTTAAGAAAATATAAATAAATTGCACTGGTCATCTATGGTTATGAGTCAAACTTACTCCAAAAAACAGACCAGAACATTTCTAGCATTGAAGTGGGTACAGTCAGTTTGGCTGGATCTTCTTAATACAATTCAGTCTCATAGAAAAAGTATAATATTTACAGGTATTTAGGAGAAAATGAATAGTTAAATAAATGGATCATGTCATCCACAACTAAGTACCAAGTTTAGAGATGCTTTAATGTATGATCCTGTTTCATCTCCACCAAAATTCCATTTCACAGATGACGATACTGTCATACAATGACTCATACTTACTGGGACACAGGACTGGGATGCCCGCATTTGAGCTAGGGCCCTGCTATCAAATCAATCATCTTTGCAAAGATGTAGGGGAAAATTAAAGGACAATTGAAGAGATATATAAAACACATTTATGCAATCTAATCATGGAGGAGAAAAAAAAATGACCAAAATGTATTTTCCATTACTGAGACAGAATAAAGAAAAATGATCCAATGAGTAGCTTCTCACCTGACTGGTGGAAAACAGAGTAGAATCGAAGTAGCTGAATTTCCCTATGAAGGCACATAGGCTGTTCTTGTAAACAGATTAGGTATTATTTTTAAAAACAGAGAATTTTACCTTATCATCTCTACTGCTTCCTTTTAACTAAGGATAGTTAAAAAAGTTATTTACCTTTTGCTAAATTAGAGTTCAAAGAAGAAGTAAATTTTTTTTTACATTAAGATCTATAATAAAGAATGGATTTTATAGAGTTTCCATAGCTTTGCCATCAGTTTTACAGCACACAACTGAATCAGCTGAAGACTTGGAAAAAATACACTCTTGGGAGCCATTCGGTATTGGCTAGAGAAATACATTCTGTTTTAGTAGGGCATTTTGCTGTTGATGTCATCAGTTGTTTCTAAAATGCTATGCTCAAACCCTTGGAAATCTAAACTTTTTAGCCTCCTGCATGGGTTCTATGATACTGCAGATTTTAATTTAAGCTTTTCATCTGAGTTAGAATCTTTACTTCTGTAGTTCATCAACCTCATCTGTCACGTACATGTCACTGAAATGAGAAAAACCTTGGAAGGCAGGAAAAAATTAAAAACAAATTAATGTGGGAAGATGATATAAATCAAGTGGTGAAGCCAAGAGTGAATTATCAAAAGATCTTTCATCTACAGTGAATACATTTTCTTTCCTCAAGAGGAACCCATTATGTGTTTTTGTTTGCACTATTATACATCAACTGACATATTAAAAAAATAGATTTATTAGGATTGAGAGTGTGCTTCACTCTGACAGGAAAGGATAGTGGGCCTTCAAATTTAATTTGAAGAGGCTTAAACCATGAATGTCTATATAGTTAGTAATAAATGCTATTCTTAGCACATATTTTTTTTAACATAAAACAGATGAATGAATTCTCTTGCAGAGGAAAAATAAAACAATACCATGTTAGAATAAGCATTTTTTAGTCTATATAAAATCCTCAGAATTTATTTAGCCAGACATGGCAGTTTTACATTTTTTGTGTGTGGCAAATCATGCTGTTTACTGAGAAGGAAAAGAAATAATTAAAACAGAGTTATTTGGGTTTTCTAAACATGTTTTTCTTTCTGAGTAAACTGATTGACTTTACCAATGGATTTTGAAAGACATCTACATAAAACAGAGACCTCAATAAGGGGTTTGAAATTGCTAAACAATTTGGAAGAACATCAAATGTGGATAGAAATTCAGTGATAAAGATTTGCAGATTTCAGTGGCAATCTTCTTGTAACTTGACCAATCACAATACATGTTCTTTAATTAGAGTAACTAAATAGCAATATTGGAACTCTTCTGGAGATGGGAGACAGGGGAGAGAGGGAAGGAAGAAGGGAAGAAAGAGAGAGAGAGAGAAAGAGACAGAGACAGAGAGAGGAACGTGGATGGAAAAAATATTGGAGAAGAAATGTTTAGGCATTTAATTTTGCCTAAAATTTAGATAAGTGGTAAGATTAGGGAAAGGGACTATTGTAATTCAGGGAGGTGGACTATTGCAATAAGGATATGACTAGAAATCTGCAAGTGTCTAAAATCTAAAACAGAAAAAGATCTTTTCTAAAGAGGGGTAAACAAGACTAGAAAGAACCAGTAGTATGGAAATGGGATAGAGAGTAGCCAGAGAGACAGTAAGATGTTTACTGTGACACCAGCTTACTCTTCTACGTATGTTTAGGTTGAGTGTGTATAAAAGCTCTAGGACTTGGTGGAAGGCAAGGACCTCAACAAGTCTGGTTGGCCAGTATTTGTTCCGATTGATTAGTGGGGATCAAAGGTTCAAACAGTCAAAGAATGGAAGTAGGAATCTTCGTATGGCTTGTCTTAGGTGAGGAGGAGCCATCTGTGAGCCAGCATGTGGGACAGGGGAGTTCTCAGACTAATACTCTGACTTCTAGAACACAAAGTTTTAGGGGGATTTCTTTAACATGATCTGTTTTCCAGAATTATAAGGCTAGGGAAAGATTAAAATTTTTTTCAACCTTGAAGTCACTTCTATCTCTGAGTCTTTCTTCTCTTATCCTAAAAAAGAAAGGTTTTCCCTTATCCAGTCCTGCCACAAAGATTCTGGATGAACCAGTTCACTATAGCAAAATGCTAGAACAGGGATCAAGGGTTGGGGAGAAAGAATAACATTGGAAAGTCTTTAAGAGGAAAGAAACTCTTGGGACAAGATCTAAGATGAGAATGTTCTTCCAAAATGACCATAGTCCCTCTAAAAATATCAAAGTCTTTGTAAGGGGCATGGCACATTATAAAGCCCATTTAGTTTATCTAAGAATCACTGCTGAAGTATGTTATTTCTTTCTATAGCTTCAAACATGGGAGACACAAGATGCAGCCTCTGGGCAGGTGGACAGAAGAGAAAGCAGAGAACATGTTAAATACACGTTAAGTAACTCAGTTAATGATTGGATCTGGCCTGAACAAGAAAAACAAAGAAGGCTGTATCTGATTTCAGACTTCATCAGGTTGAGAAAGCATGAACAAGTGATTTTGTTAAGTCCTAGAAGCTCAGAGTTAAAAGTCCCATGAAATTAATGATTTAATCTGTGGCGATTGTTTTTCCCTATCTAGGAAATAAATGCTGTGAACACCTGAAGTGAATGAAGTTCACAAACCTTTGAATTTTTTTCTCTCATTTTCATAATCAAGAACACTACTTACAACTTTGAAAGTTTGTAGATGTGTCCTATAGATTTGCCCAATAAAATCTCAAGGAAAAAAATGTTCTTTAAAATAGAACACAAAGAATTTTTACTGCTATTTACAGGACTACCATCAAAAGCAAAACGCATCATATTATGTAATTAACTCCATAAGGGTAAAAAGAAATTAATTTTGCTCCAGAGTAGCAAAATGTTGATAACACATTCAACTTCACCATTTAAGAGAAGTTAGACCTTTTATCATTATTGTAATAAATTAGAAGTTGGAATGGAGTCTGTGTTTTCTGCAATTTGGCAGTAATAATGCTATTTCTGACATACTTTGTGTCTTTCATCAAGGTAATATGATTTGTTTCTTAATTCTATTTCTGGGTGAAGATAAAATAACAAAGAACCACACCAGTTCATTCATCTCCTTATAATATGTGATACTGTGAGCTTTGGTTAATGCTAAAGAGGTGGAAAAGAAAGACTCAAGAAACCAGATTAGATTTTCTCTTTTTCTTACTTGCCCTAGTTTATCGGCTATTACTGTTCTGCATTCCATAAATTAAATGTAATTACATTTTAGTGTCATCTCTATTTCTCATAATGTTTAAGTGTTCATTGTAACTTACCAAGATGCCTTAAATGTGGGTGCATGAGAAGTTGGAATGCACAAAATGATGCTAATCCTGCTTTCTTTATCCTATTATCACAGCTTCATTTAGCTACTCTCCTAAAGGAGAGACAGTCACACCTAAATTATACACCCAACTAAATGGAGACCACCTAGAGAGACTCCAAAAGTCTGCACACAATAAATTTTAGAAATTGTCCATTATCCTTTATTCAGCAGTATTCACAATACGCATCTTAGCATTAGGACTCTGAAGCATCATTTTTTTTTCTCCTAATCATCACACTCCAAAGTCCAGATAAGATCTGTCCCCCTCCAAGTCATCTCTAAAAGCTGTGACTTACAACGGGGCAGTGCTTACAGCAAAGACTCCAGTCACAATTAACAGCCATGAAAAAGACCCTCTTCCTCCTCTTCACTCCCAACCTGGAAGAGCCAGCTGAGGGTAATATTGAGAAGTAGACTGAGATCAGCTGACACTCCCCAAACATTTATTTACCACTGCAGTAGATGTGAATAGAAATAATGATAAATAAATACAGAGCCCATGCCCTCTGGTAGCTGACAATGTATTCATCTACTAGGAAAGAATCTTATAAGTTTATTCACACTAAACTGCTGTTAGTTGACAAGTGTTAGTTCCATCAGGTGCTATTGCAACAGGTTCCTTAGCAACCCAGATTCTCACTCCTTAGTGGGTACACAGAGTAGTGGAGAGACTGGGCTACTCAGTGGGAACAGTTGCTGAGGAAAGCTGTCAGAGAATTATAAAGTTGCCCAGCAAAGGCTCCAGAGAGCTGGCTGTCATCCTATTTCATCCAAGACCTTTTACAGAGTGGGCTCCAGGAACTGTCCCTGAGCAGGTTCTCTGCCAACCAAGAGGGCGAGTGTGTGGAGTTGACCTTGGAGCCAGACAGCTCAAGAGACTCATTTTCTCATTAAGGATTTTATTCCCTTTAAAAGCATGATAATGTAGCTTGAAATACTACTTTGCTACAAGAGCTTGTTTCACAGCCTGATGTACTTCTCGGGGTAATGGCTACCAAATTTAGGTTCAACTGGCAGTAATCCTAAAGGGCACTGTAGCAAGTGTTCAGAACGTTAGGAGTTTAGGCTGGAAATAAAGTGTCCTCCTGAGTGAATTTCACATTTCAGTGAGTGAATACAGATGTGTCCTGAAAAAGGTGGTTTTATTTTCTCTTTTTTGGTGGGGAGGTGATGTCTTATTCAGAAGACCTTTCTATAAGATTTATCTGTATTTCTATCTATCTATCTATCTATCTATCTATCTATCTATCTATCTATCTATCTATCTATCTATCTATCTACCTCTGTCTATGGAATGTGTATATCTGTCCTGTAATGTCATATGTATAATATACATGTAATATATTTAATTTGTGGTTATTTAACAGTTAAAAATGATAACTAGAGACCAAACTACTTACACAAAAATGTATAGGATATTTTTTATATTTGGCTCATAATCATAAAACAGTTAAAATTAAAAAAAAAAGAAATGAAAACTAGAAGCCAGACTACATGCAGAAATTTTTCCAAAAAAAGTATGATGATTTCCCTTATCATTTAAGGAGGTTATTAAATAAATTCAGGTTTAAAATACATGAAGTTGGCTCCACAGGTCAAGGCTTTGGCCAGATAGTTTGAAGTAAGTCTTCTTTCATATGTGAACATAGAGATTCAATAAGCTATTGTTAACAGTGGTGTTATCTTTCTCTGATCTAGTTACAAGGAAGAAAACAGAGCAAAGGGGTGTTCCGTAGTTTGTGTATCTTGTAACTGGTCATGAAAATTTTCACATACATAATACTACGTAATATCCAGTGGAAGATATCTGGTACCCACTTCACAATGACTCAGAGAGGAAACAAATCTTGTAATTGTATGCAACACTGCCTGTGGTCTCCAGTATAAAACAGAGAGGTGAATTATTTTAGGAGAAACTACCAGATGCAGCAGAAGATCTTGAAGGAATACATAACACTTTCATGAGGTGAGGGATTGGGATTAGCAGTAATTTCCAGTTTTGTTTGAGCCTTCATCACCACCCATAAGAAGGTGATAGGTAACATTACTCCCATAGATGATAATCCTGTATTGCATAATTGACATTTGCAAAAGAGTAGAGCTTAAATACTCCCACTAAAATATAAAAAAAAAGATAAATATGCAAGTAGATGGATGTGTAATTAAGTCAAGGATGGAGTAATTTCAAAATGTGTCTGTATATTTATACCATAATGTTATGCTCTTTATATATATTGTACTTTTCTACATCAATTTCACCTCAATGAAAGTATAAAAATAATGTAAGTAGACAATATAAAAGTTACCCAGAGGAGCAAATAAAATAATTTTGTAAGAAAACCTCTTCTGACTGACACCCATCTCCTCAAGTTTCAAAGCTTTAACTCATGGTCTTAAAAATAAAGTATTAATTAATCAGAGTCAGACAAGAAAGGAGGGTCCCTGACCTTAAATAAGATGTTTCATTAAGCAATAATATTGTCAAAATAAAAAGGTATGGGATAGGCACTCAATATGGTTTTATTTGTATTGATAATACTAACAGACAATGTCTTTGGGGAACGTACTATCTTCAAACACCACCCTAATGTGATTTCAGCTTGGAAACAATATTTTTCATAACCTATATGGCAGCAGCACCTATTTCAGCTTATCTCATTGGATTGCAAGTCTTGATCTGAGCTGTGGTGTGCTTTATTCTAATTTTTATTTATTCAACCTATTGTGAATATTTGTGTATTCTCTGAAAAACTTTTAATATGTTCTACTACCGAGTACTGCTTAACCTCTGTTATAGGTATTTGCAATATATTGTTATGCTCCATATAGCCTTTCTTTAGAAAATAAAAATTTGCTAATTCTAACATACACTTAGTCTCAAAGTTTTGGACACTAAATATATCCATTCATCTTTGTTTTAATATTGCTGTTGTATTTATTTTGTGCTTGAGAAACTGAAGTCCAGAGAGGTTGAGTATCTTTTCTAAGGCACACACTTGGTGATGGTCAGTGTTATGACTTTAATTTAGGCAGTTTATCACAAAGCGACTTAGGATCTCTACTCAATATTTTGTACTGCTTTGTATATTGATAACAATAAAACAGATAAATGATCAAGTTTAGTAGAAGGATAGAATACCAAATATAAGCAATAAAAATACATTATAAGACAAACAAAAATACTTTGTTACACTTTTGACACCTAGTCTAATTTTTTACTAAAAGTGGAGACACTGGAGAGCAATACTGTGTAGAAGAGGAATAAAAATGGTCACTTTGTCAATTACAGAATCTAACAAACCCAGGATATTGAAGAAGAAACAATCATCAGACAAACAGCTCAGGAATCTATGTTAGAAACCAGGGAAAACATCAAACCAAGCATGGAAGAACAAGGACCGCAGAAAGAGGAGATTCATACATCCAAGAGGTGGCTGGGAATCTGCTTTTCTTTCCTGGACAGCTCAAGCTCTTCACCTGGATACTCTATTGTGATTTCCAGGGCTGAACCCAGGTTGCTATTAGAGCCATTTCCTCTTCATTTTCTCTGATACTGAACAGAATTTAGGATAAGGAATATGGTCAATGCAGAGTGATCCTCATTCCCTACATATAAATGTTAGAATCTGTACAGAGGGTATGGAGGAGAAAGAGGTGGATTAGAGACAGAGATAAAGATGGAGAGAGAGATAAGATAGAGATGGGAAACAGCCTGCATGATGCTAACGATTCATCTTAATAGCATCTCATTGAAGATGTGTCTTATTTTAACATTTAAAAATATATTTAAAAGAATAAAAAAGATGTAGAGAGAAGGTAAAGTGGTGTTTTCAACAACAAAGATGTGGAAAAAGCCCTTTGCAGTGTAAGTGGCTACTATGAAAGGGGCCAGAGGACTGCAAACAGATACTGAGGGCAAGCAAGAAGGAAGGTGGAAAAAATAGATGCTAATGGCCAGAAGAGAAATGAAATTTCTAGAGAGTTCTGTTATATCACTGTGTATTTTAGAACTAGAAGGAGCTAAGGTGAAATAACTCTACAAGTAAGGAAAGGATAATTGAGTTTGCTAGTCTCTGAACGAAATGCTGACCAAGTAGAATGGATTGCCTAATGCACCATCTCGAGTGGTGTCCAATTTATTCTGGAACTCTCAGGCCCTGACTATTAGGTATTAGGAAGGTGAGTTCTTAAAACCAAACTAAGATGGTTATTGAAGTGCATAATGTTTCATTTTCTAGCATGTTTTTATTAAGCAATGGTATTAGAAGATAACCCTGGGAGTATCCTAAAGACAGTGATGTATTGTGGTAGCCTTACTGATCCACAGAAATGCAAAGCCATTTTGTCCAGCGATCAAAAGGTGATGTTAAAACAAGTTTGCTTAACCTTGAGGTGATGTTGGAGCTAATTTTTATGTGGACATTTGGTGACTCGTATCAAGAGACTAAAATACAACTTCAAAAAGATTTAAACTCTTCCTCCCCTTTCACCCATAGAAAATGGCCCTCCTCCAAAGAACTCTGATGAGTTTCTAACTGCAAGTTCTTATGAGGCTGACAAATCAACTAAATGGGCTTTTTTAATCACTGTAAAAATGAACCTTACTCGCACAGATCAGATTGCCAATTATTTTATCTAAAATTTCTTTTCAGAGAAATTGCATCAGAAACTACCAAAAGCCAGCCTAGGACTGATTGTAGCACAGCAATGCGTTCATGTCACTATCATTAGTGGCCAGGAAATAATATTGGAAAGTCAAAAATACACATTGTTTGATATTCTACCCCACATGTCAAAAGTTTTGAAAAGAAAAATGCGATATGACTTCCAGTGTTTACAGATAAACTCTGATTCATTTTATTTCAAAGACCCCTTCAAATATTTTGCAAGAAGAAATTTAATGTCTTCCTGCTTGAGACAAATAGTAGAGGAAAGAAATATGAAATAAGACTTGAAAAAAATAAGTACTTCAGCATCGTTAACTCATTAAAGTCTTTGATATCTCCAAGTCGTAGTAAGAGTCTTGTTTTTGTCTGCATGGCATGCACTTTAACTTTTTCTGGAAATGACAACTCTAATTTTCTTTACAAAATAATTCAGGTTAATTTGCCTTAGTCCATCCTCCTCTGAGCAAAGGGACATTGCTGACAGCAAACAGATGGATAATGAGTAGCTCAAGGACAGCCATGTGACCCTAACTGAGCCAGGGAGTTGAGTCTCCCTGGTTCAAAGTTACCAGAAAGAGAAGCTAAACTGACAAACTAATAGCTGCTAAGGGCCTCAATATGGTGAGAGATTAACTAAGAATAAGCTAACATAGAGAAGAAAAGCTAAGAAATGGATACAAGTGGTGAAGGTGAATGGGATGAGGTGGAGAACAGGGAGAGATTAATTACTAATGATACTCTTTGGATACAACTCTTCCAAAGGCTGGATCTCTTACTTCTGGATTTTTCTGTTATATAAGTTAATAATAACTTCCTTTAATTATTATTTAAATAATCTTATCCTTGGGTTCCATTACTTAATGTTTATGGATTCAAATATACAGAAAGCTGATACATGTGGATGGGGTAATTTGAATTGACTAAGTCAAAGTGGAATGTGAGAAAGCTAACATTTGTCTACCGTGGGGAGATTATTGACATTATACAACAAAGCAGCTTGTTAAATTGCCTTCTTGCTATATTTCCAAGAGTCTGGTGTGTACCCATTGTCACAAGTTGCTAGGTATAATAATGTTAGGAAGACAATCAAATCTTTTATTCTATGTCTTAGAAGATAAATCATATGACCAAATGTGGCATATGTAAAATTAAGAATAAGGAAAAATTAAGGTTTTTTTCCCCCATATATTTATGTATTGCTATGAAGCTACAGTAAAAATGATAGGTCAGTATCAGCAAAATGAAAGACAAATAGATTAATGGAAGAGAAAAAATCCAGAAATAGATCAATTTTCCATATGCGACATCCAGACAATTTGATAAAGGAAAATCTTATAAACCAATAGTCTAGAAAAACAGATAAATTCATGGACAATATTAATCCTAACTACCACTACCTCACAATAGTAAAACATTAATTGCAACTGGTCATAGGTCTAAAACATTAAATCAAAACTATGAAATTTCCAGAAATAAGCCTAGACAAATATTGGGAAAACTCAGGCATACAAAGATTTCTTAGAAAAGATAAAAGAAGGCACTAACAAGAAAAGCAAAATAAACAACATATTGGATATTCTTTAAAATAAAAACTTCTAATCATCAAAAGATACCAAAGAAAATGAAAGAACTAGTAAAATACTATGAGCACACACACACAGGACTTGAATTCAGAATATCTAAACACCTACAACTCAGTAAAAGAAAAATATGCAATTAAAAGTAGGTAAAACATTGATGTATATTTCCTCAAAGAGGAAAATCAAGTGATTAGTAAGCTTGTGGAAAGATACTCAAAATCATTAGTCATTAGGAAAATACAAATTAAAACCCAAAAGAGATACCACATCATGTCCATCAGAGACTGAAGGAACTGATAATACTGAATGCTGTCAAGAAGGTTTAACAACTGGAACATTTACACATTGGTGGTAAGAGTGATAGAAAGTCTTTGGAAACATGTTTGTCTTTTCTTGTAACTTACCTATGTCAAAGCAAATCCTATTCTAGTTATTTAGCAAAAAGAAATGAAAAAAATATTTTACATGAAGAAACTTGGTCATGAAGTTTTATAGCACCTTTATTCCATGGTATCCTGAAACTGGAAACAATTCAAGGAAATAACAGTTCAGTAGTAATAATAACACCGTTAGCAATAATAAACAATTACCGACACATGAAACACAATACATGCTTCTTAAAAATATTATGTTGAGAAAAACAACAACAATCCTGACACAAAAGATTACTTAATGTAATTTCTATGGAGTTCAGGAACATATTATTACTATGAAGCATATCCCTCCTAACACTCCAGTTAACCCTCACTCTGTCCCTAGTATCATATCCATTTCAGTCTCAACCGTATCCAAGGATGTTCTTCTGTCTTCCCAAATCAAAATATCCCTCCTATATCAATTCTATCCACTCTTTTAGATGTCTAACTTAAGGTAAAGGAAAGGATAAAACGAAACAGAAAATATTGGTTGGTTTGCTCTTGACTAGGGATCTATAAATTGGATGACAGTGGAGAGACTTCACTCTACATTGAGTAAACATTGCTTTCTGGGAGCAGCAGCTACTGCTTACACTTTTACTTTTTCTTACATCAATTAATTGGCAAGAAAGAAAGGTTATGAAAGTATTAACTTCTGCTGTTAAAATCAGTTGTCTATGCCTGATAGGGATCATTTTGAGTAGAACTCAAGGTAAGTTCCAGGGCAATTAAAATATTTATGAAATTGATTAAGGTGTTGTACACACTTTTACAACTGAACTATCTAAGATCTTTGCAATACCTTGTATTTACATTTTCCTTCATGAAAAGTAAAATTGATAAACTTAACAATAGTTTTACGTGTGAAAAACTCAAATTGACCTTAAAGCCATTGGTTGCCCTTTATGGCCAGTAATCTGGAATGCCTGAAAAATAAGTAATTGAGTTTTATAGAATTATAAAATCTGAGTTCTCTATGAAAAAATATAGTTAATCCTGCCAGGAAGCAGGATATCAGATTGAAACCTAGGATACCAAAGCCTGGATCCTCATGTTCATTCCTTTGCCAGCTTCCTGAGAGAAAAGATGGTAGGGTGACATTCACACATTTTAGATGAAAAGGGGCTTTCATCTTAATAACGTATGCTCAATAAATGGGTTAATAAAGTGAACCAGTAGAATAGAAACAGTTTAACACATGAAAGAACTCTAATAATTTAACTGTGGAAGAGTCCATTCTTGGAAAGCTCTTGGAGGATGTGCTTCATCCTAATAGGAACTAGATGAAGAGAAAGAAGGTATAGTCTTCAGAATAGGGAATTCTATTAGGAACAAGGAAAGGACATAAGGGAAGTGAATAGCCATTATGAACCAGGTGCAGAAGGTATGCATTCCTACAAGAAGGATAGAGGAATGTGGCAGAGACATCTTAGTGTGTGTGTGTGTGTTTGTGTGTGTGTGTTTGTATGTGTATGGGGGGGGGTCCAGTCAAAAGACATCATGAAATCCATTATGAAATCCACTACCAATTTAGTTAAATGTGCAACTTTTAGATCACACCAGTCACTCCCAGAAAACTTCTGATATGATCTCCAAGAGAGACAGAGTGCGAACACCTGCTACACAGAAGTTACCAGTGGCTAGATTAAAAAACAGCAATGACATAAGATCTTTGCCACCTTCACCCTAAGCACTTCACTCTTTCATTCCCCACATCCTCAAAGGAGCTAGGCAGCGGTGGAGGGACTGGGAGAGAGCTGGAGGAAGAGTGAAAGGATAGACCTTTAACCTATTCTGTATTACAACTCTACAAATCTAGCCCAGGACAGTCTGAGTCTTGGGGTAGGATTTGGGGTAGGGTGGCTGTGACTGAGATAACACTGAAGTTTTTAGATTGGAATGACCTGGACATAATACCCAATAGTCACCACAATTAACATTTCCTTATAAATGAATTTGACTGGAAAGTGATGGAGGATAGAGATCTGACAAAGTTCCAACATAGCAATGAAAGAACAATGATCTTTTCCCCAGCTTTTATTCCAATAAGTTCAGTTTGTTCAACAATCTACTTAAAGTACCTGCTACCTGGCTTTTATAATAATTGAAGACTGAGCTTTAAATTTTTATTCCCACCATCCATATTCCATTCCCAGCCACTGTTTGATTCAGCCTATTTACTCTTTACATAGGCAATTTCTTAATAAGACTACAATGATCATATTTTCAACATTTTTAATTTAGTTTTTTCTTAAAGAGGAAGGAAGGGTGAAGAGAAAGATGCAATTTTTTCAAGGAAGTAGGAGGAGGAGAAAGTACTTTTACTTTTACAAAATTTATTTTTGGTTGTTCTACCTTCCCCTGACCTGAGTGGTGAACTTGTTTTCTTGGGCTTTACATTGCCTACACCTCAGCTGTTGTCTTATATAGTGTCTGAGACACCAGGGTACCCTCACATTCTTTAATGCTACAAAACTTTGTATTTTCCTTGAATCACATCTTGTCTTAGCTTTTCAAGACTCCATTAAGAAATCAACAATTGTGTTTTAGCACAATTACAAGCCTTAATAACAATCTTCAGGAAAACAGTCAACTTGCTAAAATACTATAGATGCATTAACCTCCCTGTGTTTATTTGTATTGTCTTTGAAAATGACCTTGAAATTAAGTGAAGGATATTCTGAGGATGCTTGATTCAATCCTAGCATTTTTATTGTTCTTTTCTTAAGCTTACATTTGGGTCATTTGTGTTGGTTTATTGAATGAAATAGAATGAGTCTTCTTACATAAGCTACATATGTATAACCAGTTTTGCATGTACTTTTCTGTGGCCATAATAACAGATGGCTAGATGGGAGATATAGATATGTGTATATACATATATATATGTATGTATACACACATACATATTTATATAGAGAGATGTAAATATTTCTTATATGCATAACGTAACTCATAAAATTGGGGTAATGTGTTACTTCACGGGATGATTGTGAGGATTTAAAGAAATAAATAATTCTAAGAATAGTGGCTATCAATTAATTACTCAATAAATACTATACTTTAAACACAATATATACAAAAGTATTCTCTGATCCCACATTTAAAAAGCAGAAGTTTCAATACTGAGGTTTTGAAGAATTAAATTTTAGTGCTGAACATCTGCAGTCAACTAACTTTGTTACTTTATCTAGGGGCCACAATTTCCTCCTCTATAAAATTAAAGGTCTAGTGCTTGCTTTGGCAGCACACTACCAAAAGAAGATCACCATGAGAGAAGATCATGCATAACCTCTGTGCATGGGTGACATGCAAATTTGTGAAACATTTCATATTAAAACAATATTAAAGTTCTGACAATATTTTCTCTTTAAATTCCACTTCAGGCTTAAGCTTCCATGATTTCTCTAATAATTTTCCAATCAGAAATTTGTAAAACTGAAAAAAACTGAATGGTAAATCTAAAGACATCCTGGTGGAGTAGCAGTTGAGCACAATACACATACATTCCAGATTTGCGGAACAAACAAGATGAACAACTAACTAAAATAAATAAAGTGCTTCCTTTTCTCTCTTCCTGCCTCGGCTCAAATTCATTCCTTCCTGCACCTTTCGCTTAAAAAAATACAATAAAATATAAAGGCAAGAAGCTAGTTAAAGAAATGCACTTTTTCATAGGCAAATCAAACAATAGACTCGGGCAGAAGAAGCTAAGTAATTGGTTGAAGTCACTGCCTTCAAGAAGCATTTACTAAGTATTCACTTTGAGTATGGCTCTTTACATAGTACTATGCTCAGGGCTGGGACACCAGGGAATTTCTGTAAATTCTGGGACCTTATCAAAGATAATGTTCTGTATTTATTAATAACTTACATTTAAAACTATAGCTACAATACCTTATTTATCAGTCACACTTTCTTTGCATAACCTAGGACCTCCAATTTAGCTAAAGGACCTAAATGCTCAACCCTAGAAGGTGTTTTTCTCCCTGGCAACCTTTGGGTCCAGGCTCATCTGTCAATGATTGATTCCACAGACATTGAAAAACTACTTTTGGAACATTGCCAGCTCTTGCTTCTGGCCTAATTTCTAACAGATGAGCTAATCCTGTGAATTTCCCCTCTACTTCAACTCCTCTTCTTTGCACTCAAAAAAGGAGTCTCTTGGTCATCTAAGACATCAGTAGATTATGTATCCCAGTATTTGAGAGGACATCTGGATTAGGATTCCAGCCTTTTTCTTCTCACACACAACCATGAAGAAATTACCCATTGATCTTGGGCAGTGGAATTCAAATTTGCTTTCAAAGGGTCCAAACATTTGACAGTCTTAACAGAGGGGCTTTCTCATCACAAAACCATAGGAGTGACATTAAGGCACAGAATATAAGCTGTCATTATTAAAACTTCACAGCTGACCATGCAAACATTTTACCTAAATAATGAAAGCGTTCAAGTGAAGAGTCTGAAAAATTCAGCAGTGAACCACATTTGCTCCCTTTGGAGTATATGCTACCTGCAATCAGGATTCTTATTAATTCTGGCTTAAAATTTCCAGTTTTAGAAAGTTGTAATTAACATCAGCAACTGTATGAAAATGGTTTTTACATGTTTATTTCATATGGCAAATAATTTCATCTGGTAAATGCTGCCTTTTCACAGAGCTTCAAGCAAGTACAAAGCTAAATAAAAATGGAAATTATTTTTGCAAGCTTTCCTACAACTTAAAAAAATGAAGAAAAGATACCTTGGGACTTATTTTCGAGATACAGATTCTTGAAATTCTTGATTCTTTTATCAGCTCTGTTGCCCAAGGGGAAATATGTACAACAGGCATCATGTGTCTTTAATAATGAACCAAACGACTGCAGCTCAAATCTTTCGAGCTGCTAAGAAAGCCAATTGTGTGTAGAAAATGCCAAAAGAGTTTGTTTTTACTAGAGACATAAATTCAGCAACTTTCAAGGGGTAGGCTCATTTCAATCGAAGGCAGAAAAGCAAAGCTGATGAAAAAATTTTAAAGGATAATCCATATGGACTGAGTCTGAGGGAAATTTCCCATGAAGCAAATACCTTCCTTACAGAGAGTTCTGAATCCTCCCTTTCTTACATTTTTTGTTTAGCAGCTAACTTCTCAAAAAATGTTTCATCTTCTTGAAAAAAAATGAAAGTAAAAATATTTATTGAAAACATTCTGGTAAAATTTCACTAAGTGAAAGTGTTTTCCCTCTGATCTAATTTATAAATCTGCATTTCAACTTGAAAGCTGCAAAATTGGAGTTAGCAAATTAGATATTAAAGATTTTACTTCTAATGATACTTTGTTACACCATACAGCATATTCTGTGCTTAACTTGGTAGAACAATGACTTATGGCTACTATTTAACAAAGTAGACACATTAAGGATAACTATAAAATAATTGTATTTAAAACATCAAATAAATATTTTAAGGTTTGTTTCCATATGGTATTCTCAGCTTTGTTTTGATTTAATATGAATTAAATACGATCCATTCACGCATAATGAACTCAGTCCAAACATGTTAATTCAAGGTACTGCAGATTTAAAGATGATTTTTTTCAATAGTTCAATTGTTTTCAAAACATCCATTCAGCTAAAAAAATGTGTGATTTTAATAAAACAAAGTAACACATTTTTTTAGATATTTGTCTATGGGAGTCTCAGGCACTGTGAAAAACACAGGACTCATAATAGACCAGTTCTGTCTTTCTCTGGGAACAGCTAAGGAAATTCAGTGAAACCTGGTATGACCTCTGTAAGATGAAAATATCAGGACCGTCACAAGAGCAAGACTTAGGCCAGGGATCAAAGTTTGGATATCAGAGCAGTGAATTGTCCCTGGTGATCATCTGGATTGATAAGAAAAGCTGATGAACAAGTTTGACATGTGAGATGTGTCTTACATGCAGTACTGACCAGGATGGACCCTCCACTAGAGAATGGTGCAGGTTGAAGAAACCCACCAATAACTTCAAAGGACAATTTCATCTTGCCCAATCAGAAACTTAAACCTGGCCTGATGAGTCTTTCTCCATCCTCCTTAATCACCATGTGGGTTTTTCTGTTAAAAACCTAGGCCACTGGCAAGGCAGACCGGGTTGGACCTCCCTTGGTCAGCTCCATTCCTTTACCCTCTGATTAAATCTCTGCTTGCTCATCACCTAACTTTATTGTGGATTCTTTGAGTGATCTGAAACCCAGAGAAAGAGCATATGACATCTCGATTAACGTGTTTTCTAGCTTAAGACTCATCACAGATCTCAAAATATGCATGCCACCTAGCAACAAGTCCACTTTGTGAAGGAAAAGCCTGCCTGCCGCTTCCAGCAGCCGTGAAGACAGCTGTGAAACTCCCAAACTAGCAGAGCCATAAAACACACTTCAGTTTGAGCTCAGTGGAATGCTGAAGATAAGTCACCAACAGATAAAGAACTTCCTTAACTGCTTGCAAAGGGAATCTTGTGTGTGTGTTGCAAATATGTGTTTTGCGAATTGAATCCTGTGTGTATTGCCCAGGTGAAGAATTTACAAATGACTAACCTGGGTCCGCGCTTGTAATCCCCGTTCTAATTTACACCTCTCGTCTCCCGTGCTTCTTCTAATTTATATAAGTGTGTTCTCAACTGCCATCTAACCTCAGCCTTTGGGGAAGGATCCCTGCTGAGCCCAAGCGTAATAAATCTGCTTAAAACACTTTCAAAAGAGTGCCCGCTTCGTTTGTCCCAGGGAGAGCCATAACAGCTTCACAGCAAATCCGTATTAACACAATGTAACAATCCCTTCAATAATAGATTCAACAACAAAAATTATTTTATGCACAAATGATCTCTGTATTTTGTAGTTAGCACAAGGTAAGATCATGTTCCCTGACTTTATCTGTCCTGAATCATTTGGGCAGGTCATATGACATAACTCAATATCCTTGTTCCAGAGCTTAATATATCAGACAAATCCCTGACTAAAATCTCTTTAATCCTTTTTTAGCTACAGTTCTAAAAAAGTATGCCTATTTGACTTTCTAATCTAGAACAGGTTAGGAGCAGAAAATTAGAAGGGGGGCATGACCATATTGGCAGGCCATCAAAGAGCAGCAAGAAATGACAACTGACAGGCTGATCAAGAGGGGCAAGTCAGAGGAACCGTAAAATATAAACAATAATTCAAAATAATTATAAAAGGCAAATGCAACACATGGATTCAAGAATCTAAAAGCCACATCCTCTTGAGGCAAATGTCTCAACTAATTACTTTACCATACACTGTACAATTGATATGAACAATGATGACCCTGGGTCATCAAGAAATCATTGAAATATGTGCTCTGGTCCAAGAAGGTAGAACATATTTAACCCATCACACAAGCATTCTCATAAAAATTCTTAGCTTATTATAAAAAGAAGAAAGCACAAGTACTCTGGGTAAGCTCTGTTGTAGATTACTTCATTCCCAATGATGTCTGATGTGGCATAGCTCAGATAATAAAAGGAAAAACAAACTATTCACTGACTTTAAAGTATACCACTGCCACAGAGTCTTTGTGATTATAAGGTCAATGTTTCCAAAATATTTCTTTGAGTGGATATTTCACAGTTTGTTTGCTAATCCTCTTGGTTCATTATTTGTTTATAACGATATCGCAATTAAAGCTACATGTCTCCGAATGTTGTGTAGCATAAATAACAGAAGAGGAGACTATGACTACTTAAATAGAAGGGCATGTATATGTATAGATAGCTTGACATGCAGAGATAGGACAAATTCTAGTCCCTTCATGCAATGGCATTGTTTTCATTTCTTTCTGATTCTTCAGCTGTGCCCTTCCAGGCACACTGGCTTAGTCCCAGGACCATCATCCTTCATAGTCACAAAATGACTCTAGCAGAGTAGCTTCCAAAGGCCACAAATCAAGATGTGTGGCAGACCATAGAACATTTTTCCCCTGACATCTCTCTCACAAAGTTTAAACTTTATGTCATCTTGAGAAAAAGTCCCTCCGATTGAACTCTCGTGAATTATGTTAATCCTGGTACCTGAGTCCTGTGGCAGAAAGCCACTCACTGCTGACTTGGACTGGGGTCATTGAACGAATCACTGTGGGATTTCCCTGAGACAATTAAGGCCAACCCTGGAGGCTATGGTGAATCACCTTGACTACAGAGAAGTCAGCACCTATATGAGAATTGAGTTATTATGAGGCTGAAGGAAAAGAGAATGGTAGGTAATAGAACACATGTTACATCAAGTGAACATTGTATGTAAAGAACATTGTCTTCCCTTTGAATTCTTCTGTAGTATAGTTTGCAATATATAATAAAAATTTTTGGTGTAATAATTTAATTTTTTGATGCAATGACTTGAATCCATCAGAATTAATTTAAGTAAATGAGAAAACTCTTAGAGTATGTAATATAGATTTATTGTCTTGTTTTTCCAGGATAGTCTCTTTCTCCCTTTTGGGGGAATGTATGCTGAAAGAAGCAGGCTTAATTTTTATTTATGTACCTGTAGTTTCCTGCTTACAGCAATTAATTGTAGGATAAGAATTTGATCTAAGGTCAGCCTATCATAATTCCCTCTATCCCTGATAGATTGTGACTCATTCAGGGGATAGACCCATGATCCAAGCCAGATTAGGCTATTTTCCAAAGAGTTTTAGAACTAAGAACTGTGGGAATCAGGGAAGATGGTTAAAGCAGATTTATCTGCATCTTGAAAAACACTGCCTGCCCTGAGTTACTGTGGTCACAGTTATAGTCTTATAGAGAAATGTTTCAGAGAAGCCAGAATACAAAGAAAAGCAGGAAGAAAAGGTAGAACTAGAGTCAGAAAGCATTGACAAAGATTCTTTCCTCTACCCAGGAAAGGAAATCCAGTCTTCTCTGAACTTTTTCAACTACGTCTCCACTTTTAGACTTCCATGTTTGTTTCTGACTGATGAATTTTAGTAAGAATCCTGCTGAATTGGGTTAGCAAGAATTATCCATCTTTTATATCTCTTCACCTTTGATATCTCATTGGGTTCCTAATCCTATACTATCTTCTGTGATATCTGATCAACCTGACTATCTTCAACAAGACTCCTGTTAGCTGGGTTTGGTCAAAAATTTATCTACCTCGATGATTCTTCTTATATTCCATTTTGCTATACCTGACCTACACCCTTCACCTTGGCTGGAAGTTTTCACTTACACCATGTTGTATTTGGAATTGAACCCTATCTCTCTCGCACTGCAATATCCTATTATAGTGGTCTATTTCTATTGTAAATGACTTTCTTTTAATCTCTTTTCATATCATCTTTAACAAATGTCAATTAATTTTTTTTTTCTTTAAAAACATCCAAATATCTAATGCTAGCTGTTTCCAGCAACATTTAGGCTCCCTACACTTGTTGGGAGTAAGCAGATTCCAGAAAGTTTGTCTTTAGTTATTTCTACAGATATCTGTGCTATATTGCCAATTTGTTATTCCAAAAAGTTATATTGATTTACACTATATTTCATCATAAATCAGCATTTATTTATTATTTAAAATTTCACATTGATACAGGAGACAAAAAACAAAACAAAACTGAAAGTTGTCACTTTCCAGCTAAGCATGAGAAACGGAATGTTTTGCAGTGTGAAGCAACACCAGATGCTGCTCAATCCCTCTGCTGTTTACAAAACTCAAGTACTCCATCCTCATTCCTCCAGAGCTCACCTAACATTCCAGTTCATCGACTCCCTAGCCCTAAATCATCAGCTCAGCTAGATGGCCTTATCGGAATTCCACCTCTAGGCCCCTCCATACTAGTCAGAGACTGTCCCCTTAAAAACCTCTCTCTCACAGCTTCCCTTGGATTGCTCTTTTCTGCCTCTTCTCAGAAAGGACTTTTCTCGGCCTGCACATGGGGCAGTAAAGTCTCATTTAGAGCCCATCAGGCTCTGTTGACTCTGACTCTTATTACTGAACTGGCTTACACACATAACAAACATATCTGAAATGCATAGAGTAACAGAAAAGCATCTAAAATAGACAAAAATCTGTTACAGTGGAAAGGAATATAACTTTAAGTTCAAGAAAAACCTGAATTCAAAACCTGCTCCTCCTGCTTAATAAATTAATTTTTGAACAATTAACTGAGCTTCACTCACTAGTTACAAAATGGGTATATAATTACTTAACCAGAGTTCAGGTAAAAGCCCAGCATTCAATAAATATATTTTCCTTTTTTTCTGGAGGATAAAGTTATTTTCTATTCTTAATCCTATTTTTTTTTTTGCTCTAGGTAATTCATATTTCTCAACATCTCTGTATATGTCTATAAATTTTCAGTCTAGGAGTGTTGGGAGATCATTCTAATTTTTAACTAATAAATAAACAAATATCTTTAAAATCTAATTTTTGGGGTGCATCCTTGTGGCTCAGGTGGGTAAGATACAGGTCACACAAAGCCTACAAACTAAGGTTTGAGACTCAGGGACAGTGGTAAATATACAGATATAGATACGTATATTATATAATATTTGATAAGTTAAATATGTTAATATCTATAAATATTGTTATATATACAGCAAGTTAGATACAAATACTTTATATCTATGCAAAAAGAGGAGCCCTTATTTAAAAAATGATTGCTTAAAGAATAATAATATTACCTGTCTCCACTGAATTCCTGACTTCTTGATACCATGCAATTGTTCTTTGAACAGTTCATAAAACTATCTTTATTTGATTGGTATCAATAAAGCAAATCCAGGGCACTGTAACTGCATAAGGCTTTAGTATTTCTAAGAAAGTCATCTCCAATCTTCATATTCTCTGTTTGCTATGGTAACACTTTGTTCCAATAAATGTATAGTTTGGGGACTTTAAAGTTAAACTTAGAAAAATGAAAAAGCTACCTGTGTGAAATTATTGGCTTCGTGGGGTTTCTAATTATATACTCAAATGTATACAACCATGTACATTTCATATGGTAATCAACTTCAATAGTAAAATCATGAATCTGTATGATTTATCAACATTCGTACATCGATAGCCATTTCTTTGTAGATTTTCCAACTTGATTTGCAAGTTAGATAGGAAATATTCATTAATATATTTTCTTGAGGTCTGAATTATTTTTAAGGATTTAATGAGTCATATCAGCAAGTTAGCTTTAATTCAAAGAGAATACTTTAGTGCTTAGTCTTAAAATTTAAATTTATATGTATGCTCACTTCAGGAAAGCACCTTAATTATTTAAAGCTTCACTTAACATATGCAGATATAAAACAATAGTTTTTTGAGGGCAGAAATATTTTTACAACAGAAGAGACCAGAAAAAAAAAAAAAAAGATCAGAGTAGAAATACTGCTGTTTTTCATTTCCTTATATGCATTTGTTAGCTAAAGTTTACTTTCAGGTCAAGAAGACTTGTATGCTAATTCCTTCTGATGAGGGAACCATGTTGGGACTCTGGTGTTCTTAAGTAAAAGAATATTGTAATACACACAGTGGTAAAGATGTGTATATATAGGATTTAACATTTAATTTAAAGCTTCTTTCCTACCTCTTGTATTTTGGTTGGGTATAAGATGCATTCCCTAAACATATCTCTCTCTCTCCCTGTATCTATCTATCTATCTATCTATCTATCTATCTATCTATCTATATATATATCCTAATGCTTATCCTCTTAAATTTATGTAAAATTTGCTAGAGGAGCAAAGTTTGCAAATCCCAAGTCTCTTTGTATGCAGATTCTGCAACAATACTCTGGAAAACCTTTAGACACGTTTAATCTAGAAAAAGGATCAGGTATTGTTACAGTAAATGGGTTCGGCCTGAGGAAAGCAACAGACTTCATGCACTCAGGAAAGTTGAAAGGATTTTATTTAACACAGGCCGGTACCAATGAAGTGATCTCTGTAGATTGGCACACTGAACAGGAGTGAGCTACAGATTTTATAGGCCGGGATTTCCAGGGTAGGCTAGAGTAAGGCGAAGGTGGGTCTCTGAAATGTTTCTATTACTGGCTTCTGTTCATTGTGTGATAAGCCGGTCTGTTAAAGGTTGCAATAAGCAGCAGTTATTTACAGCTTGGGACTTGGGCTGGTAAGGTGGAGGCTTATTTCCTCTTCGTTGTTTCGTGAAGCCTTATTTTCCTCCTCAATATTGCATAATGCTAGAGATGCACAGGGAAGAAACTTGAGAGGTAAACAAATGTTAGAGAAAATTGGAGGGAGCAGAGTGTGTAAGGGTTAATTTGTAGCAAAGTAAATCATATGATTCCTCTTTCACTCACTTTATTCTTCCCTGGAAAGTAACCACACACCCGTATAGCTAGGAATATGCACACACACACAGAGCTCATCACTATTAGTAAACAGCTGTTGGCAGTGTGTTGTTATTTCAGACAATGGACAAGATACTAAATATAGAAAACTGCTCTGCCCTGGTGGCTAAGTTCGTGGCTGGGGCATCGACAAATGTAAAGCCCAAGGACCTGGGGCCAGGATTGGGGAAGCAAATAATAAATAGAAAAGTAAAAGTTCTCCCTCCTCTTCCTTCCTACGTTGAAAAACAATGCTTCTTCCTCCTCTCACTTTTTTCCTCACTAAAAAATATAAGAAAATATTCAAATATTCATCATTTTTTTTCTAAATATAGAGGATACAAGGACTCCACTGAGTTAAAGATCATGAGCACTTTCATACTGTATCTCAAATAGGTAATAGGAGATGACAGATTATGGCATTATTCAGGATTGGAGTTTTGCTGTGTTGTTACTATAGGAGGTTTGCAAGGAATGGAGGATACATTGTTCCATATTTTGGGTTTAAAAATAAGCATTTTAAGAATAAGAATAGTCATTCAAAAATTATTGGCATCGAGGTTGTTGGTGCAAGAGCTGTTGAAAGAATAAGAGATTGTGCCCACCCAAAGGCATGTTGGATTTCAAAATTTTCAAAGGAGGAGCAATAGCTCCTCTTAATTCTGGAACGGGAGGAAAATTAATAGATAGTTGAAGAATGATAGCGATGAGGAAGGGTAGACTGTTGCCTAAAAGCTCAAAGAAGGAAGAGGTTTTACACAAGAAGAACACATCTTAGGAGACTGGGATTCTTTATATCACAATGAAAAAGATTTGATTCCTGTTCAGCAGTCGATGAAGGGCAATGAAACATAATGGGTATGCTTTCCCTTGGCTGAGAGCAGTGTCAGGTGAGGCCACTTTCCTGTTATTTCCTAGCCTCCTACATACCGACTTGACATTGATGCATTACCTTTTAATGAATAAATTCATTGAACATTCAAGGTGGCAAAGCTAAATAAATACACTGAACATTTTATCACTCATTAGAGATATGTGGTCATTTGTAAGGTTGGCATATTGCTGACGGTGTTTTCACTTCCATTTTCTTCAGCTAAGTCATAATGCTCAATTGTTTCTTCCTTAAAATTCCTCTTCCATTTATATTCCTTTACATTCCCTTTTTCTCAGCAGGAGCTTGAAGTTGGATGTCTGTAACTATTTTTCTCCAAAGCTTACCTCTCTCCCCCTTTCAGTCATTTTAATGCATCCATCTGATTAGTCTTTGCAGAAGAATGATGGCATTATCCAATTCCATGACTGGAGAACATGCAGCTGATTCTCTACAGGGTACACTAGTTAGTTCTGCTGAGTCCTTTATAAAGCGCCACCCTCCCTCAGCCTCTGTCCACCATGCCTCACTAAGCATAGTCCATTGTACTCTGCCTGAGCCTCTCTCTATCCTCTGACATAATACTCATGCCCACATTTGAATCTTTGCTAATTCTATTTCATCTGTGTCAGCAATCCAGGTTTTTCCTATCAATGAGTCCACATTCTGCCTGACTTTGTGGCCAAATTATAATCCAAATTTTTTTAAAAATTATCATTTTAGACATTGAAGCGCACCTAGACGTTTCTCTGCTCTCAGTTTTATACGTATAAGTAGTCTCTTATTTTCCCTCTCCAAAGAGATGTTGGGCTATTTGTGGAAAAGTGTCATATGCTTTTTGTCCTCTGCCACAGTGCTCAGGAACACAATATGGGTGCTCTCTGGTGAGTCACTCATAGCTGTCAGTGTGTGCTCTTGGTATGTCATTAGAAACACATTTCTTGAATGATTGTCTTGACATTTTTTAAAAAGAGTTTCATCAAATGTTGACTACTTAGTACGATAGTTTTTATGGTGCTTAAGGCTTTTCTATATCAGAATTCGCCAGTACAGTGAAAACCAGCTTGTAATAAAGGCATCACTAAAATTATGAAGGTCGGAGCACAAATGGACTTTGATTATAGGTGGGTGCTAACTTTCAAAGAGCAAGCTTTGACTATTCAATCCAGAAGCCTCCATTAAAAAGCATCTAGTGACCTCAGACTTAAGCCACAGGAGAGTTAATTCAATTTGTTCTTCATAACCTCGAAAGGCCAGATACTAGTCTACTCAGTTCCCTGGCAGAAAGATATTCAGAAATAGCTGAAGGTCAATCAAGAGAAAAAACTCAAGCTCAATAAAAGAAATAAAAAAAAAATTGAATAATTTAAAGTGATGCATAACACACCATTTCGTTGCAGTTAATTCTATTTTCCACCTCTTTACTGTAAGACAGTCCAAACATAAGAAGTTCTAATTCTATTCATTCCCTGGAAAACAATTTTTATGAAGAATTAAGTGTGAAAGTGACTTAGGTTCAAAAGTAATGAAATTATTCTTATGTTTCCAATTCATATTGTAGGAAATGCAGACAAACTAAATTTCTATAGTTAGGGGAAGGAAAGTCAGATGACAACCTATTTGAGAGTGGAGTCTGCAGAAATATTACAAGGATTTTGTCCTGATCACTGCTACTGTTCTTATCCATTCCCTTCAGGAGATTAAACATTCTGAGCAAACATTCTTGTTTCCTCACCTGCAAAATGAAATAACTAAATCTGATCAGCTCTCCTAGTTTGAGCCACTATGTAAAAAAATTAGATGAACATCTCAGTATATCAAAGTCGATGAACTGCATTGCATGAGTCTTTTGTAGGCCAAATATCAATGGGATAAGTGATACGCTGAGGTGAAAATTCTCTTTGATGGAAAATATTATTTGTTCACACAAAAATTAATTGAGCACATTCTCAGTGTAACTGTGTATACTTTGCTGTATGAGTTAAAAAAGCAAAAGAAAGGGTATATAAGAAATTGAGTTTCAAGGTTTCTAATAATATGGTTAGGGAGATAAAAGATATGTAGGGGCATGAGAAAAATTCCCTCATCTGAGATTATTTTTGGGCTGGTCGAGCAAACACATTAATATCAGAGAGGTCAGTAGAAGAGAAGACCAACTCTAATGGCACATGGCTGTAAATTCTGAGGTGAATGAGAGAGACCAAGAATTCATAACTTGTGCTGAGAAATAGAACAGGAACTGGGACATATAAGAGAAAGGAGAGGTCTTTACATGAGGGAATGACTTCTTAAGGCAAAAACCTGCTTCTATATGTTTGTCTGTCAGGATATTTTTCTCTCATGAAAAAAAAAGTTATTTATGGAGATGACCCTTTATTCGTTAAGTTAATGAAAACAGTTTTTCTTGAGACCCACAGAGCCTCAATTGTCTTTTAGTTCCATAGACCAAGGTGACATGCATTGGAAGAAGTCTTCTCTGGATATCTTGAGAAAAGTCTATCTGAATAGTTTGGGAGAGACTCATCCTACAGACTCATGAATGAAACACTCATAGCAATGAAATACAGCACTGGAAGAAGTGCTCTGAGTTCAGGAGAAGGGGAAATTTTGGGGTCCAGAAATAAAATTCCTTTCAGCTATTGCATTAAAATCCAGTGTGTATATCCATACACTAGATGCTTTTCATACATTATCTTTTTTTAGAGAAATTCAAAGTGGATTTTGAGAAGGAAGAATTTGGGTACAAACAGAGAGATGGAAATCAGAAGTCTGAATAAAGTGGGGGCAGTGGAAGCATGAGCAGGCCAGGAGGAACACAAAACAAAGTTTGTCCATCAGGGGAATGTGGAAATAAATTGGGGGCATACACAGAAATTCTAATACTCTCCATCTCCCTCAGTGCTGACTTATTATTATTTTCCTTATACTCTTTCACCAGCCTATCAACTTTACTATCAAAAGACACTTTGGGGGTTTCAAAAGCACCACAGAGTGTTCTTTCTTCGATTCAACACATAACTAGCTACTGTCATATCAAAAGTACTTTTTAACCAGACTTTGACTTTTGAACCACTGTGTGTCTCAGTGGTAAACTTGAGAGAGTTCAAGCTTTCATTTAAATAAATATACTGTGAGTACATATTCACATATAGATGTGTTAGTTACATATTGTTTATGTCAAGAATCTCTTGGTCAGCTACCTCAGCATGAATATCTTTTCTTCTCCTACTGCCTTCTCAGTAAGCAACAGACACATTTCTTCATTTATATGCCATAAATTATATTCTAGGAAAGGAATAATTAAATCCAAAAAATTACTGTTGTAACAACTTGAGCAATTATACAAAGTCCTCAGGTTAGTTTTAGCTTTATACTTTATTTGAATATATCAAGATTCTAGTTATTAATCTTTAATTTGTAATTCTGATAAAAATGAAATAAAGTTCTTTGACCAATCTCCAGTTCAGAAGTTGATTATATAGGCTAAAATTATTCTCTTTAGATGAAAGTTTAATCCAAGTTAGGTTTCCTCTTTTGATTAAATATTTTTCTTTTCCAGGTTATTCAAGGCAAGAATTATGAATTAGCTGATAGAATTGATGAAAGTACATCAATACCAAACTCACGACGTGAACAGATATGACTCATTTCTGGCTCATGGTTTATCAAACACCATACCCAAAAGGAAATAATTATGTGGGAGGAAAGATGCTTGTAATTTGAGTCTTCCAGCTCATTCATTGAAAGACAAAGCTATTAGGTTTAATTTCTTTTCTTTAAAGGAAACAAAACCTCCCTTTTCATGCAATAACAATTTTTAAAACTCTCAGAAAGTCTATTTGATAGATAGGAAACAAAAATTAGTTATAGTGAATCATGTCAGAAATAAATGCCATAAGAAAAAAAAAAAAAACCTTCCCAATAAAAAAGTAGAAGGGCCAACAATCTGACATCATTTTCTGAAAAAGAAGTAAACACATGTAGGGCTTGAAGAGACACCCTTAGTGTTGTATGAATGAAATTATATATTTTAACTTGAACATAAAGCATTTGACATTGGTGAACATTCACTGAACATGTGTAAAGACAAATCTTTTATTTTAACAAATAATTATTTGCCATTCCTTAATAAACTTTATCTTGATGAGCCTGTCCTGTAGTCACTATATAATCTCCATTCTTTCAGTCTAGTTTTATTCTTCTATTTCAGATATATCTTTTAAAAATGTTTCTTCTAACACCTAAAGATTATTTCCTTGATTAATTTCCTATTAAATCACTTTTCCTCTAGAAATGCTATCATTCCTTTTCTCTAATCTGACTTTCAGGTAGGAAATGAAAAAAATGGAAAATATTCATAAATCCAACTTATCTATAGGTCATATTAATGTGATCTAACTTACCAAATGGAAAAACAACTACTAGACAGTTTTTTTTAGATATAGTTTACTAACTCCTCTAAGGAATAGTGGAAACCCTTTTCAGCTCTTCACAAGTTCATAACTTGATGTTTTTAATTAAAAAAAAATGTCCTTGAAGGAACACTGTAGAATATTAGAATTAAGGTGTGCAATGTCATAAATCTATATCTTAAACCTATATTAGTATAATATATCATAGAATATATAATATATTTAATCATAGATTTATATCATAAATATATATATTTATTAAATTAAGCTCACCACCAACAGTCCAGTTCTACTTTTCACCATATAATTTACCCCTTTTACTTAGTCTGTGCATCATCCTCTTCTTTCTCTTCTGGTAACCACTAATTTATTCAATAGACTACAAGTCTAATTTTTTTGATTTTGTTCATTTGTTTATTTGGTTTCTCTATATACTGCTTAAGAGTGAAATCATATATTCTTGTCTTTCTTTTTCTGACTTGTGTCACTAAACATAATTCCCGGAATGGAAGGATTTCTTGATGCTGCATTCTTATGCTCAAGATGAAGAGAGATGTTAATAAAAGCTTCACCATTTTCCCTCTACTTTACCTAAAACATATTTCTTGGTATGTCTCTCTTTCATGTCTCTCAGATAGAATTGCCCTTATTGGAGCTAAGTGACAGTGTTTTCTTCTCTAAATTCCTCCCATGCACTACTTCTAAACTGCTTACATTTTTATTTCTCCATTGACTCAATTCAGTAAAATATATACTTTCCTTTTTATCAATAACTCTTTTTTATCTCTAACAAATATCTCAAAAATATAATGGCAAAATTGGACTCTTGGTGGCAAATTTAATATAATATATACAAATATTGATTTATGATAATACTCACCTTAAACTGATATAATATTATTATTCAATATTCCTTTAATAAAAATTTTTAAGTGAAGCTCATAGTTTCTGGTCATCAACTATTCACGGAACAATCTTCAAATCTTTCTATTTTTCTTCTTTTACATCCTAGTATTTTATAGTTTTCTCTTAAATTATTACCCTTCTAAATGGGAGGTCTCATTAATTGCTTTTACTTAGGTCTTAATTCTCAGCAAAATTCCTTACTACAGCCTACTTTTTTTCTGCTGTTACTTTAAATCTTAAAAACTCATTTGCCTTTATTACATAAATGCATTTTCTGTTGTTGTTTTTTGTTGTTGTGATTGTTGTTTTATGTCCTTTGAAATTCTACCATGTTCCATTCTCTTGGCTTATTTTATACACACTTAATACGTGTGAGTTCTTAGAAGGGTCTGAGTTCAGCAATTTTATCTTCTAATTTCACTCACCATATCTTTGTGGATGACATTCAAATTTATGTCACCGATTCCTAAATCTTCTGAGATTTACAGTGAAAGTTCAACAGACTGCAGAAAAATTCCACGTGGATTAACCTGAGCACCTAAAACTTAAGGCCTTCAAAAATCAATAAACTCATTTTCCCTCAACTTCTCTACTACTTGATTCTATGTCACATATGAGTCACTTACCATTCTTCCTTTCAAAAATTGTAAAGTTATCATTGATTTTTATTTTCTTTTTACTTCCCATCACATTACAGCACTCCAACTGCTCAGCAAGCCAAGTAATCCTTCTTTTGCAAAGTTCTAACATAAGAGAATGCTAGTTAAACAATACTAACTTTTTAGTTAAATAATACCAATTCACACAACACAGTTTAAATTTCAGTTACATTGTCTGTTAACAGAGTAATTGCACAAAGTCTGAACTTACAGATGACTGTTCAGTCTATATATCCTTAAGTAAATTCATTTCATGCATAGAGTAAGTGTAGATGAGTTGAGTTCTAGTCTCCCACAATAAAATCACATGTCATTAAAAAAAATGGATAACTAGAAAAGGGAATTTGTCAACCAAGATCAAAGTACAGCAAAGAAAGACAAGTGATAGTGTTGGAAAGAAAATTAGAATCAAATGTAAATGATGCCATAGAAAAAAACAACTGAATGTGGCAATATCAACCTATGAGACACATTTGATATGAAACTTTTCACTGATCCATTGCAGGTGGGCTTATAAATGAGGAAAATGTTTCTGCCAAAAAAAATAAAGCTATCACAGAGGCAGTAATTCTAGCAAAAAAAAAAATCTTTATAGGATTTTTCAGAGATATGACACTGAAAATTCGAAGTGTAAAATGTTGGAAGCTGATGCAAACTTAAAAAGGAGTATAATTTACCATAATATAAAGTACACGTTCTCTCATGTAGTAAGTTATATGACAAGAAGGCAAGCACGTTTTAATCTACTTTTAACATGCTTTATGCAAAGAAATCAAATATATTCAGTATCGTTCGTTTCAATGTCATTCTCGCCTCATGATTTCTGAAAGCAGGAGTGACTTGATAAAGTCACTAGTGATACTAGTGAAATATTAAATGGTAGTTCATAAGATATGGTGGTAAATCACTTAAATTGTTACTTCTTGTTACTTGTAACATAGAGTTTAATGAAAGCAAAGGAGGAATCCAAGAGACTCTTGAATGATAAAGATAAGCACAAGGACTGGGGGAAAGATGCCTACTTCTGAGCATCAGATTAAAGAAAGAAAATGCTCAGGGTCTTACATTATTAGCCCAATGCATGATCAGAAAAATATAATACCTATGTCTGGCCTGAAATCATTTTTTATCTCTTATGGCTTCGGGACTGATATATTCAAATACCAGACCCAAAGTTTGAGGCTGCAAATTACAAAGTTATAATTTAGCTTCACCAGTTGTCTTTTATAAAAAGTAGGGCATTGAGCCAAAAATTAGAACACCACCAGAAAAAAGAGAACCAGTCAGAACATTTTTTCTTTTTTAAATTTCCCTATGGAAATAAAAGCAAGGATTTGGTTACACTCTTGATGCAAAGAGATTTGTTAGGCATTTCGGGTGGCGGATACTTGTCCTTAACTGTGTAGTTTTACTGAATTATTCTGGTTTCAGGCCATCCTCTCCTCTGGAGTAGCATTTGCATTAAGCTTTACAACTGGTCTCCAGTTCCCTACCTTTATCACCTGCAAGGTGCATTTTAGAGCATCCTCCTGAAGTACAGCTCTGATGTATATAATAACCTAATGGGGAAAATTGCCCAATGTTCTGTAGACTTGTAGTCAAGTCCTAATCCACTGTGAGATCATGGATAAAAGGCTCTTTGGAGTCAAAATTTTCCAGTAAATACGAAAGGAATGTTATAGGTAACATTAAGCAACTGTTTTGCCATCATCTCTTATAAATTACCATTTGTATATTTCAAGCCTTAGAATATTATTTTTCAATGAAGAGCTATATGGAGTTATAAGCAGATAAAAGTGGGTTGCTCTGAATGATCGATCATGGTCTTACCCAGTCATCAGTCTCCAACTTTTTGCCTTATCCCTCAGCCCGTTAAGTACCCCTTTCCCATAGTATATTTTGAAAATTACTAAAGGAAGTGGATTTTTTTAAAGGAAAAGAACAGGCAGGAATGAAGGTGAGCAGAGGCAGACAGGCAGGAAGAGAGAGCAGGGAAAAAAACACTTATTTATTTTATTTAGTTGTTCATCTTGGCTGTTCTGTCAGCGGGATGTGAAGCTGGGACCTTGGGATGCATGTGGACTGCATCCAACTGTTACTCCACCAGGCTGCCTGTAGAGTTACCCTTTAGTTTTTTTCAGTTTTGTAAGTTTGACTGGAGAGTTATTCGAGAACATCATGGAAGTTTAAGGCTGAAATGGACTTTCAAGGAAAAAAAAAAATTACTAGGTTTTTACTTTCAAAAATAAGGAATGTTTCACAATTTGTTTGTCATCCTTGTGCAGTGCTTGAGGGTCATGCTAATCTTTTCTGTAGCATTCTAATTTTAGTATGTGTGCTGCCAAAGTGAGCACTAGACCTTTAATTTTATAGAGGAGGAAATTGTGGTCCGTAGAGCTAGAGCATTTTTGTAAGGACTTAATTTGCTTACGTAAAACAGATTTAGAGTAAAGTCAGTTCGTGGATGAATGACAGGTCTATAACCATCAGGAGACCACAGTGCTTTTACCTTTCCCATCTTCCACCTAGTATGTAAAGTGGCCTCATGACCTCAGCTGAATGCAGATTTTCAGCCATTTGATCCACATACTGGATGAAAGAGAAGGTTGCAATTAGTAAGAGCCTTAGTTTTATATTTTCCCTTTTAGCAGTTCTTCCTGGAAGTCTACCTCATATTTTTTTTTTCCCTTGGAATTCTGTTACATGGATGGAAAAATGTCTTTGCCACCTTAACAATGATTCTATTCTTCTGAAAGACAGGGGGATGGACATTGGATAGGAACCTTGTAGACTCTGCTACACAGCAAATTCATTTGGTCCTTTGAGATGGTATATACAGTTAGCATACTAAATTTTAAAATTCTATTACTTGTTTATCTTTACATTCCTAGCACCTATCACAGTATCTCAATCCATGAATGAATAATAATGAATAAATAACAACTTTTTTTTAAAATTCACATTTGGCTAGCCAGCCAGAATGTCAATAAAATATCCACAGTATACTTATATTAATTATACTTATATTAGGACTGAGAAGTACCAGAAATAAATGGTACAAGAGTCAAGAATGATTTTATTTGGGTATTTTTAAAAGAAAGAAAACAAAACTGAAACTACTAACTTCATTTCTATAATGCCTATCAATAAACCTATATTCTTTTACAAGTTTAATTTTAAGTTTTATCCAATTTTGAGATTTATCTTAACTTTTTATATTGCATTACATTTGATATAAAATTTTTAATGATATATATGAATAAAAGTTTGATAAGGTACCTGTGAGAACACTGTTTTTACTACACAAGAAAATTATTTTTCATAAATAATTTAAAATCTTTCACCTAGTATGATGAAATTTAACATCCAGCTCTTACAGTATTGGGCAGACATTTTTATGAATCTAGAAAATCAGGTTTTAGAAATGAAATATTAAGGGAAGCTCCCATACTTCTCATCAGCTCTAAGTGGTTCCTTAGCAACTAGTTGCAAAACATAAAAATATATAGCAGCAGATTATGTCATCACAACAACCAAAGTCACATCTTTAAAAAATTTATTCCTCTCTCTGTATACATATACAAAGGTATGTACATATGCATATATCTATCATATGTATGTATCCATTTTATCTATTATCTATCATATATTAATCATCTTTTTCCATCTTTCATTGAACCTCTGATTTCTCTCCCAATCATCTTTCTACTGCTATACTCCAAAAAAGATGTATATGTCTTACAAATATATACTGTACTAAGCAATGTAAAAATGCGTTTTAAATGTATAGGTACCAATAATCAAAGCAAAGGAAAATTAGGGTAACAAAACAAAAAACCAACAACAACAACAACAAAAAACTCAGGTCAATCCAGGAATTAGGTAATTAAAATTTCATTGACATTCTATACTTTCTTTTAGAAATTACCACTAATCTATTTCTAAGACTTCTCATAACCTGGGAAAACTCATAAAAATGTTTAAGATCAGTATTTGGAGATCAAGTTAAACACGTATCAGGAGAATTCTGAGAAATCTAGAGAAGTAAAATTGACCACTGATGTTTGAATCAAGAGATCAAGCAATGATTTTAATAGTAATGCTAAGTTCTAGATCAACTGACCTAAAGTGGGGGGGTGGGGGCGGAGAGAGGGAGAGAGAGAATGAAAAGAGGACTTGTTAGTAATCGAAGTAAAGAAAGAGAACAATGTGCCTTCAAGTTAATGAATCCAAGTTATATTTAAGTATATACAGCCCTTTTTATTTTTCCCAAAATGCTAATTGTCTTTTGTGGATGAGGATTGAATTAAAACAGCATCACATAAATTTGGGGAACAATTTTTGACCAGTTTCCTTACTATAGGCATTTTCAGGATCTTTAATTATGTTTAATTTACATTATAAGTATATAAGGGTAAAACATGTACAGTTTCTCATCATGACAGTGATGGCAGATACTATGCTAAGTTTTCCTTGCACTGTTTTGCCTTCCTGAACACAGGAAGAGCCAGACTCCCCTGCAGTTAGGTCAGGACAATGTGACTGAGTTCTGGCAAACAGGGTGGGATAGAAGGAGTGTAAGTCACTTCCAAGTTTTGATTTATTCTGTTAATTCTTCAGTCTCCTCCTCCATTGTGACTTTGAGGTCACATATTCCATGTAGAATAGCTACCTGATGGAAGGGGTCACCGGTTCATCACTGATGTGTGATGTGGGTGAAAAGTACACATTTGTTTTGTCTTTAAGATTTTAGGAATTGCTTGAAAGTTCAGCCTAGCTATTTGTTTAGCCTGAGGACTGTAGTCATGCTCCAAATTTTTGGAGATCATGTACACTTTGTTTCTTAATGAGACATGTTGCTCCGAGATAAATAATTGAAAACTATGTGCCCAACCATCTGAGTGACTTGTTTTTCCTGTAGGGTTTATGTTAAATGTGGAAGACATTTCACCAAAAATCACAAGCTTGGGATTAAGAATGTATTATTTGCTCACCTGAAGGCCACTACCCAAATAATAAGCATCATATCTCAGAGGAAATAATTAATGCAGACCAAACAGACATAAAATTTAGACATTTACTTTTATCTAGTCAAGATTTGGGGCCTTTACTTTATCCTTTGGTTAGGGAAGAAGATGGTGAAAGGAGAATTGGACACTATTATTTCTGTCACTTTAGAAAACTATTGTCAGTTCTTATGCTCCTAAGCAGTCTATTTTCAGTCTTGATTTGTCTCCCTGGAACACTGAGTGTGATATGTTTTAACCCTATGATTTCATTGTTCAGGCTTTTGCCTTCTTTTTCACATTAGAAAAATAGTAACTAAACTCTGTATCTTATTTGAATGTCACTAATTTTTCCTCAATGTGTTTTCTGTTCCAGAATTCCATCGTAGGCTGTGACAGTTTCTCAGATTTACCTTGTCTGGCATTTCCTTGTAGGCGATGCCCTGGGTGGGTATCTCCATGATGGTTTTTTATGTGTCCAAGTAGTTAGGTAGCAGTGTCCAGTTATTTAATCACATGCTCGTCTCAGTGCTTTGGTGAAGGTTATTTTGTATATGTGATGATTAAAGTCTCTAATTAGTTGACCTGAAGTAAAGGGTGATTACCCTTGATAATATGGGTGGGCTCTTACAAGCAAAATCTGAGGTTTTCCAGAGAAGAAGGAATTCTGCAACAAGATTGTAATATCAATTCTTGTCTCACTGTCAAGTTTACCAACCTGGCTTACAGATATTGGACTTGTCAGTCCCTACAAACATGTAAGCCAATTTTTTCACATCATTTTATAGATGCATTTATATTTATATATAGACATGTTATATTTTATATATAATCGCATATGTATAATCACATATATACCTCAGATATATGTAGATATACACACATATAAACAATCCCTCAATTTGGTATTTTAATGTTTTTCTCATGTTTAGACTGGAATTCTCTGTTTCAGAGATTGCATTTTTGTCACTCTCATTAGTCTCATCATATCCTATCAGGAGTATTTATTATCAACATGTCTCACTGCTGATGACACTAACCATGAGCACTGGATAAGGCAGTTTTCCAGGTTTGTCCACTGCAACTTATTATCCTCTTTCTTAACTCTGATTTTCAGAAGATAGTCTACAGGTGCAGATCTCATCTAAGAGAGAACATTGGGGGCCATCAGAGTTAAACTCTACCTTTCTGGGGAGTGAGTTATCTACAAACATCATTTGGCATTGTCCCGGGCAGACTCGTCTAGTCTGCCTCACCTATTCACATAATCATTTCTTTATATCGCCATGAACTCATGAATGTTTACTTTACACTTTTCACAATAATACATTGCCTTGTTGCACAGTATTCCAGGTATGGGCATTAGTGTCTCTTAGTTAACGCCCCTGTTTCTCTGATATACTGTCATTCTTTTGATTTTGAGATACTTTCCTATTGACATCGTAAAAGCTCAGGTTTAACTTGCATATATGCTGTCCCAGTACTAAAATCAGCCATTTCTCCAAGGAGTCCTAGTTGGAGAAAAGCATAAGGAATTAGGATCAGAGAGCTGGGTTCATGATGTTGTAACTCTTCTATTTCTATGCAACATCTAACAAAGATAATTCCTTGGGACTTGAATAATGTCTCACACTAGTGTCTAGCATTACACCCTCCAGTCTGGCTTCAAATGTCATCCCCATCCCCCACCAAAGACTTTCAAAGATAAGCAATTCAAATGAGAGAGACACTTTCTGATGCCTGCTCTAGCCAGCAACAATGATCTGGTGGAAGAGGGCACAGTGTAGTAGTCTGAGTCTGAATGTAGGCTCAAGCAATGATCCTGACTATGACTTCTCAGAGTTTCAGGCACTCAGTGATACTGTCTGTGTATACAGCATTAGAGCAGAATTTAGAAACAAGAAAGCACTTAATACATGGTAGCTAGGGTAGTATGTCTTTTAGAAAACATCTGCTTTATAAAGAATTAGGCATTCTACTGCTGTTTCTATATAGCTGAACTTATCATAAGAAGAAAGAATACAAAGAATAGAGTGATGGTGGTATGTAAGGGGGATCTAAATCATATGATTGTTTTTAATCAATAGTTGACAACATGGCTAGAGGTATTTGTGAAACAAAATTACATGCACTGCTTTTCATTATTTACATTACTGGAGTGAATAGAAAATGACAGTACAAACTCAGCTAAAAAGAATCCCTGTTGAATATAAATAAAGAAATAATAAAGATATTTCATTTTCCCTCACCTCTTTCTAGAGGAAAAGTAAAACATTCAGAGGCAAATAATTTGCCATGATATGCTCTGAAAAAGTTGAAATTTATGTATGTATACATATACATATATACATACATATAACATTTCATTCTAAAACTTGGAAATGATTCAAAATTCAAATAAAATCATTTATATTTGATATTCATATATGATCAGAAAAAAATTTAAATTGAGTATGAGTATCACAGATAACAAGAAATTTATTAGATCAAGATGAATATTGGAAACAGTGAAATTTGTGGGTATTTTAAACTTACTATCTATCTATCTACACACATACACACATACACACATGCTTTGTGTATAGTCCTACACTCACACATAGGCTTTGAGCACATATGTGTTAGATGTATCTATTCACATGCTCACACATTTCTGTTTCTTGGATCACCATAGTGGAGTATGCACAATTAGACACTTACCCATTGAATTTATATTCTCCTATAGCAATGTAACCTAGTATGATTTCTTTTTTCTGTCAATTTTCTGCTTTGCATTGTCTTACAGGTACCAAACAAATGCAGAGATTTCAGGTGAATGATTGATCTCTCTCCCCTGTCTTCCAAAAAAAATTAGTGTTTAGTAATTTAATAACTATTTAATAAAGATGTCTGTTTCTGATTAGTACTTTCAACTAAATTATAGAAGAAATTGTTTCTAACTTACAAACTCTCTTTCACAATTTTACAGTGTCTTCTATTCTTTTTTCTTTGGCTTTCTGCCTGTAATGTATTCTGGGCTGTGAGCAGAAAGGCAAGAAGGGAACAAAGAGAATCCTCAACTCCTGGTTGCTAGTTGCTGCGCCTTGCCGGAGGGCAGCTGTAGCTGTTTCATGCCATATACAGTCGACATTGTGCTACTGGTTACCATGAAGAGGTAGCGAGCATGCCTTCATAGAGCTGGGGTCCTTAAGTGCAAAGTCTGAGGGTAGTCAAGAAGCTTAGGAGATAGTACACAGCTTGTGGGGGCGAGGCGGGGAACTCTGTAGAGTCTACATTCTAGTAAACTCAGAGAAATAAAATAAACCAATGAAGGCGTTAGTGGAAAATATTGATATTTCGTGTCCTCTTTAATGATGGAGGAAATGCAAAATCCCCCTCTCTGTAAAGCACTTTATCATATGTCCTGGCAGGGGAGGGTGCAGAAAACTTAACACAGAGCCTTGAGGGACAGACAGGTGGTGGTGATAGTTTGTTCCTGACAATAAACTTGGGAGATGTCTCCAATCATCTATTCACCATCCATGCATTTGTTAATCAAACTACAGCATTTATAAAACCAACAACAATGTCTCCTACCACTTTTTATTTTAATTGTTTTGCAACCCTAGATAAGAAGTAAGTCAATGAGTGCTTTCTGAAAAAGGAACCAGGAGTAAGGAGGGATAACAAGAACCCAGGTCTTCTGTGTATTATTATCACATATTCTATTAATACACTGGGTGAAATGGTCAATGCAGTGTGCATGAGGACCACATAATTCTCTCTGGTGCTGCAGACAGGACCAGAAAAATTGTAAGTCATAAGTAAACTTCTGAATGACATGCCTTTTAGCAAACCTATCACAAAATGCATTTTTCAAATGTAAATAAACATTACCTTCTCTGCACATTACATCCAGATGTAATGTCTTAAATGATAGAGGGACAAAAAGTTATAGCTGCTGTATTTTCATTTCTCACACTACCAGTTAAGAAATTCTGCCCTAAAGTATGAATGCTTCTCTGCAATCCTCTACAAATCACCATTAATAAGATAATAGAGCGGAAAAATTAGTAGGGAGTTCATTTGACTCTTTTCCCCCCCGAAGGCTGGCTTTAGTGAGAAAATTTATCTACATTTCAATTCTAACACATTGTGAATGATAAATGAACTCTACCACACAAAGGACATGACATTGCTGTGGCTTAGATTTCTATTTTCTTTCATCAAAATATTCCACCTAGCAAAGTTCACAGCTCACTGCTTGTCTATCAGGAATATATAGATTAATGAAACCCACCAATCACAAAAACCCTAACTCAGGACATGACTCAAAATGCACAGAAAGAAATAGTGGGGAGGTACAAGTCCATCCAGAAAGCTGCTTCCCCATTTTGGTTTCTATAAGGTATGTCTGCTCTGGCTTGTTCTAGACAGAAAGAGCGATAGGAAACCTATTTTATGTTGCTTTCATCACTAGATTCAATGACTGCAGGACCAGAGACAGTGAAAAGATATTTGCCCTGAAGCTGCAAGCCGAAAACAAGAGGAAAACACATTACCCTTCCGATGAAGGGACGCGATTTCCCCCAGATCTGTCTGCACTCTCCTGTGTATTGTTTGAAGAATAGGCTCCTGATTCAGACAACCTTCTGTATGATCCCAAATGGCAATGGCTATAACCCTGATGGGTGACAAATGTGGAACTGATATTGCTAAGGGGGGTGCTCAAGTCAGAGGGAAAAAAAAATACATGCTTTCTTTTACAGTTTCCATAAGAAAAGTCAATTTATGGTTACTGGTTATTTTTTGAACTTGAGGAACATGATGGCTAAATCCCTCATTTTATGTTAGAAATGAATACATCAGCTAAGAACGGGACAAACTGAGAAATAGCAAATGTACAGAAAATAAAATAGGAAACGAACTAACCCTCAGAGTTCAAATGTTATAAAGTTAGAAACATTCTAGGAAAAAACTTTATGGTTCAATTTTTGAGTATACAAAAGTCTTGTAGTTTTCGCGTAAGCTAATATTAAATAAGGTGTTATGCTGCATTGATTAGCATTCAATTCTATTTTGGATAATAAAGCAATTAATAGCACTGTAACTGCATTAGAGGTAAACATTATTATAAGATACATAGCGTAGTTGTGGCCTACTGGTTCAGGCACTAAATCACTGGTCGGGGTAAGAAGAATGAACACTTTAAAGACCCAGGTTCAACATCGAGGGTCTAGGGGCAGGGGAAGGTAGGAACAACCAAAATAAATAAATAAATAAATATAAAAAGAAAAAATAAATATAAAAAGCTTCCTCTTGCCCCCATTTCCACCCATCCTGCCTTCCCTCCCTTGCAAAACTGTTTCTTCTTCCTCTCCTTTCCTTTCCTAAAAAAATAAAATAAAATTTTGCACATATCTATTGTGATTATTGAAAACATTTAGCCAATGAAAAGAATGTAATAGGATGTTAATGATGACAATAAAGACCTAGAGTAAAAAATACTACATTATTAGAATATTCTATAAAGGCTATCAATACTGATAGAAAAAAAACAAACAAAACGAAGTGCCATAATTACGTGACTTTAAGCCACCATTGATTCTAAGTGCACCCCAATTTCTTGAGGTTTTCATGAAAAAATAAGATTTACAAAGTTAAGAAAAATTAAAATGAAAAGTAACAAGGAATGAAGAGCTAGCTTATTAAAAAAACATATATACATAATAAGAGTTAACAAAATGAACAGAATTTCAAGCATTTGATAAGGGACTTATTTTATTAGCAAATATCTTTTCCGGTAAAACGTTGCCACCTTCAAATGTAAGCCACATCTGATTTTCTGGGACATTAAAATAGCAAAAAAAAAAAAAGTGCAGCTTAGAATTGAATAATTATGGTACATCCTATTTTTATTTATTTGCATGTATCTTTATAATTTCTACCCAGTAATATATAGTTACTGGTTTTTTTTGGAAGGGAGAGGATACTTGACATGGGGAATTAACTTCCATCATATTGTTAAATTCAAACTTTAGACTGTGAAATCTCAAGAACATACTACAGGGTCCGTTATTGTAATGAAAATATAGCATGATCATTCCGGTCTTTTTCACTTTGTCACAGAGGTCACAATGGATAGAAAATGAGTTCTAAGCATGAAGCAACTCTTCTCATTTTCAAAGAGTGATGACAGAGAAGTGGCATGTCTGTTCATACTTTGCAAACAGACGATTATAAACTAGAATAGGAAGCACCAAGCTACGCATGGTGTGGTTATCGATAAAAGGCATGTACACAGCTCACAGCAGTGCCAAGACATTAACAACATAACTGCAATGGGAAAAGCATCACAGAATAATGTTGCTGAGTGTATGTCATCATCAGCAAGCATCCCTGATTCTTTCTGGAAATCAAGCTAGTATTTTACTTCTGAGTTGAAGCAAATAACATCTTTCAGACCCAGATTCCAGGTTCTTCTCAAAATAGTTTTAAGACTTTAATATATAGTTTCATTATAAATGAACACCTCTTTTGCTAATCTCATTCCAGGTTTTTAACAGAAATACTTCCAAGTACAGTGAGTTCTCATGGAATGTCATCAATAGGTTTTTGGAAACTACATCTTTAAGTGAAATGACATATATTGCTGATAAAAATAATTCTGCCAGCATTTGTTCCCAACATTATAACAAAAATGACATTCTAAGAGGTCCCTCTGTATTCTTTATTAATCATAAATGATCATATGAAAAACAGAAAACATAGCAAAAAAGTCTTTAAAAAAGTGGCTTATATTTGATGCCTTACACATCTAATACATTTCACAGATATAAATGAACTGTATCCGTGATTTTAGATCTGTGGCTTTCTATTTAACAAACATGGGGGAATTTCATGACTGGGTAGCCCACTAATTGAAATAGTTAATTTAATATATACAAGTGCTCAGAGAGTAGCTTAGAGATCTGGGTCAACTTATAAAATTCAATTCAACTAATAAAATGGTACCTAAAATTATGTATTTTTGGAGCACCCTGGTGGGTAAGCCTTTGCCTGGGGTTTAGACGATTTAAAGCCTAAGGACATGAGTTTGAGACCCATGGTGGGGAAACAAATAAGCAAATAAATAAAAGTGCTTACTTCTCTCTTTTCTTCAAAATACTTTTTCCTGCTCTCCCTTAATTTCTTTAAAAATAATTATTTTATATTATTAATCCTCAAGCTTCTTAGATTATTATACATATGCATTCATATGTGGGGAAGGCATCAGAGTCAAAATAAGACATCTCAATATTCATTCTAAATGAATCCCCTTAATAGTACAGCAAAATAGACATCAGCAGAGGCAGTTTTACATTTTTATTGATTAAAATAAAAGACATTTTCTGAAATGTTACAATTGTCAATTCAAACCTTCAGAAAGATATCAGCATCCACCAAATACTGAGTAAGCAAGACACTATAAAATAAAACTTATGAGAAATGAGGCATAGATGAGTTAACAGAAAACGGCTTTCAGATTATCTTTGATACAAGACTTAAGTTTTATATATTACCACCCCTTTATTACAGTATCTCTAAACACAATTTGAAAAACAGTAACAATCTTTCATGTATTGTAATTTAGAATAAGAGATATTAGAATGGACAAAGCACCAAATATCTATCTTTTAACAAATGCTGAGTATATTCAACAGAAATAATTATACTTGACACATGATTCAAATTTGAACTTGAATGGATCAAATAATAGGCCAGGAAAGTAAAAGTGTTTAAAGATATTATATATAATATTTCATTTGAGAGTTATAGTGCTCACATAGTTGTAAAATACAGCCTAGGATCTCTGAAATTTCAAAAATATTTCCTTCTCTGCTTTTTAGAGAAAAGCTTGACATTCATTTGCATAAACCAATATTGAGTTTCAGTCATTTTGGTTGGACAACTGTATTTTGAGAAGCTGACACATTATAAGCTCTGTGACAATGAGAATGGAAAAAAGCACACATCTTTCTCTGGTGGAGCAGAAATCGGGTCTCTTCAATTGGGCAGATCCACATTCTGAAGGATGAGGGCCACTCGGCTTGGAATGTACACCTAAATCAACACAATCATGTCAGTGAAATAGAAACACTGAATGTGACGTCATTATGTAAAAGGGACATAGGCATGAGGTAGTTTCATATCTGCCTAAATTAACAGCTATCTTGACAATTCTACCAGTTCTGAGCAGGTTCACTTGACAGTCACAACAGTTCCAGCATCCTCGTAGGCTCCTTTAAAGAAATCACCACTAGAGGGCACCGTATGCTTTCCAAAAACCAAGGTTCCTCAAATGCTAAGGACATAAATGGCACTCTTTTTGCTCTGTTTAAGCACTACCAGTTGGTAAAGGAGGCCTATAGAACACATGTATTATACAAAACTTACTTTAAATCAAGATACTTTTATTTATCTTCCTGTTTGTCTTCCCCTGTCATATTAAGAACAAAATTTTAAACGTAATATAAGGAATATTAAGTGTATTTTAGCCCCTTCTCCAATTTAAACTAATCAGTAAACTGGTCACTGCACTTAAAATACAATACACATTCTTTCTCTGCCCCTCAGAGTCCTAAGTCAGCTCCTTGCATGTGAAAGTCTCTCAGTTCAGCTCATCACTTGTCTCTTTTCTCCAGGCTCCAGTCAGAGGTAACCTTTCAGCTTCTTTTCATGTCCTTCCCCTTCTTTGCTTCACCCTCTTCTCAGAACACTCTTTGCCTTGACAGCTCCTACTTTCTTGGAAACTTGAAAAATTCCAACTCTACAAGAGGTGTTCCTTGATAATGATAGCTGTGATAGTTTCCCATTTCATTTTTCTGTAACACTTAACATAACTTTTTCCCAAATGTATGATGTATCCTTGGCACTAGACTAAGCTTTATGAGGCAGAAACCATGCCTTCATATTTCTCACTTGTCAATGATCAGAGTAGGTGCCAGTGATTAAATCAAAGAATGGATAAAAGAGTTGAGTGGGATCAATATTTTGATTTTACAAGATATGTTTTAAAGATGTTCCTTAATATACTTACGTATGAAATAACTTATAAGAGAAGTGATTTGAACTGTTTGACTCATCTATGTGCTATCTTCTACATAATATTTAATTACTATTGCCAAGGGAAACAGTAAAAACATTACAAATTGCTGTGACCATTGTGACAGTATCTATGTCTGACTTTAAGAAGATTTAACTTACAATTTCCAGTCACTTTAAGTGAAACCTTGACTTAGGGTTAAAAAAGGCTGCTATAGTTTAGAACCAGAATGAAAGATCAAAAACAAATACGACTTTAAGAAAGAAAGAAAAGGGCACACCCTGGTGGAGTCTCAGTTGGGTCAATCACCTCCAAAGGATCCATACCACTGGGTTTGAGTCCCAGGTCCAGGGGGAATAACACTGTGAGCAACTAAAATGAAAAGTAAATAAATTGCTTCTTCCTCTTTTCTCTTCCTGTATGGCTGCCTACTCACCTTTGTTTCTATCTGCATCAAAGAAGAAAGAAAGAAAGAAAGAAAGACAGAAAGAAAGACAGAAAGAAAGAAAGAGAAAGAAAGGAAGGAAGGAAGGAAGAGAGGAAGAGAGGAAGAAAGAAAGAAAGAAAAAAATTTTTCACTGAATGAGACTATTTTATGTCCAAAGCATCTCAATGTTGCAAATGGACACAATGTTTTCCCTTAGGTTTCTTTACAACTCTTTATAAAATCAGATACAGCAATATAGTTGGTTAGTTTTGAGCATTAAAGAGTTTTCAAATGGTGGTGTTTCAAGAAATTTATATTATGAGCATAATAACCAGAAGACAATTTTTCTAATCCGTAATTAAAATTTAAAAAGGTTTAGGCAATGATCATCATTTGAGAAAAAATTCAGAACTGCTGATAGTCACAGTCTTATAGCATAATCTTTAGTTCAGTACTTCTGAAAGATAAATATTATATCCCTGCTGTCACTGTATCTTGAAAACCATGCATTATGTCCCATTATCTATTTTTGTATAATTTCTACAAAGTTCTTAATGTCATAACTTTTAAACCATATCAGAATTTAACTGCTAAAATAAAACCTTTCCATTCAATATTTTCTCTCTCACTGTGATAGGTAAGATGTAATGAAATTCGTTCAGAAAAAAAAGAAAAAAATAGCTGTTGGTACACATGAACAAAAGCAAGACAATGACACAGATAGATCCAGCTCAAAGAATAGTGTATTTCCATAATCAAGCTACCGATTAAAAACATGCAGACTCAAAACAAAGGAGGAGAAACAAAAGAAACCAACAGTTAGATTCAACAAATTTTCCCAACAAGTGTTATCCAAATAGGCATCAATCAAGAGACAGGGTCTTGTCCTTTCAAAGAAGTTTGCCATGTACTTGTTCAGACGACTCATAGTAGGCAGCAACTAAGCAGTTACTTAGTGTGGGACAGCAAGTTATAATTGGAATGGTTCTACTATGGGCAGCCTAAAACTGAGTCTAATTTCTCAACAACACCAGACATTGAACAAAAGAATTATAGCCCCCTTTACATCAATTAAAAAATATTTATCTGATTTTACATGGTCCTATGAACAGATAAAAAGATTCAGATAAGCCTAAAGCTCCTGAGAAAGATGAAATGAATCACACAAAACAGGACAAATAATGATGTATCTATTCAGGTGTGGCACAGTGATACATTAGGACATGTCAAATCAATCTCCTATTTGGATCCTTTGCTGTTGTGGCCCTTACTCTCTGATGCATAAACTCATAATGATTTAATTAATAAAATACAAAGTTACGACTATAAACTGATAATTTAGAAAAATGATTTTACCTTGTGATCGTATGGTATTTTAGCTAGTCCAAATTTAAACATAAAGCAAAAAAGAATGACATAAGAAGTTCAACGTTTGCAATAAATGCATTGAGTTTCCTATTTTGGCTTTGAAGAGTTTAATAAAAAGGCTTCAGGAACTCTCAGTAAAGGACATTGGTCATTTTATGTAAGAGTTTTGTGATGTCTATTCAAGTCACACTTAGAGACCTTTTAATACTGTCTGCTCAAAAACCTTTAATTGATAATTACGTAATATCATTAACAGTAATATTGTATGATACATTTCTCGCGGCAATTAATTATCACAATGTGTTTTTCTTGCTCTAGAATCCTTGCAGTATATAGCAACATTAAAGAATTTTCCCAAGCAAGTGATTTTTTTCTTAACTATGGCTATTTACGTAATTTTGAATTTTCTTCCTTATTAGGGTTCTTTGTATGTAAATAAATTTTCTTAGTGGTTAGGAAATGACTACCAATTATACTAAAGGGCTTAAGATAATCAGAGCTAATCCTTATGATGAGACAATTACAGACATGAACAATTTGGGAACCTTATAATTTGGTGCTAAAGCATTGGTTTTGGAACACCTATTTTATAGTTTTAATTCTAAAACTAATTTTGATTCATATAGCAAGAGACAAGAAATATGAACATAGTTGAAGCAGATTTCAACATAAATGTTTCAGTATAATTAAATATAAACAATTTATATTTAAGTACATGTATATAGAAAAGATTTAGTATGAAGTAACAGAATATATGCTGGGAAATACAGCGAGCATATTCATTAAGCCCTAAACATTATGCAGCTAGAATCACATTAAGAACATGTAAGACAATATAACCTACGGTCATGAATTTCATTTCTTTCTAATTGTGTTGGTAGTCAACTCTTCACCAGGAATCGGTGCCATGGTATAATAAAATTTTTTATTCAGTCAAAATGCATGCTAATCTACCCAGTTATTTTGACTATTTAATGATTTAATCACTAGTATGACTAAAAAAATAACTGATCACACAATGACCTACTATATTTAGACATCAAGGTAAAAAAAAAGCTATAGTTATATATTATCATAATTGAGTGGCAAAATTAACTACACAATTAAAAACAATGTCAAAATTGAAAACAAAATAACTTTAAATAAAATACTTTAGAGATTAATTTTTAAATTTTCTTACAAACTGTTAAATTTAGCAAGAGTACATAGTTGTTGGCTGATGATATCACCTGAGGAAAATGGCAGTAGATCATTAATGATCTGTATAGATACATTTTCTAGAAAATTATATTTTGTAAAATAAAAGTGATATGCAAAATAATTTGTGTTCACATATGCGCTTGCATTCGTAAGATATTTTCTAAGAAAAATCTAATTCATTATTTTGTATTCGATTTAGGAGATACTAATAAGTGATACTAATAAGCATATCATCTTAGCTAATTTGGAGATACTAAAAAAGTAAATGTTAATAATCAAGATTGCCTATTTTTCTTGGAAAAAAGTGAAACATTTTTATAATTTTGGAATCGGTGAGAACTTTTCCAAGTGTTAAGTTGGATTTTCAGTACTTAACAAATGAAGAGCAATCAAGATACATCTATGCCAAATCCCCCATTTAATCAAGACTACTTTTAGCCCCCCACCTCAATTTAGAATAGAAACAAACAGTTTAACTTCTTAATGTAAAGGGATATGTTTTTAATTGGTAAAGGAATAAATGGTAAAACTATTGCTTGATTCACATTTTCACTGTTGAGAGTGCTTGAGACACTTCAGGAATCAAGTTCATTTTCAGTTTCAATAATCTCTGTTCTTTCATTTGTGCTTTGGAATTTCAATTTTTGAACTCCTCCAGTGCACTTATTAACATATAGGCTAACATACACTTTCCTATATCAGAAACCAAAATACAGAGAAAGGATTATGCTAAAATGGAGTTTCCGATAACTGTCAAGAAAGCGAATGGAGAAGTTCTGCCCTACTGCTTTTAGGGATTTGTGAGATACTCTGACCTTAGCAAACATGTTTCATCAGGAGTACACATGCAATTCTCCTCTGGCTTCACAGTTTCAACTGATGGAGTACATTAAGATGTTGCTGGGGCGGTACCTGCTGATGCTGCAGCATGTAAGGCTATTTTAAGATTCCTTCAGGCTCTGTTTGTTGCTATCTTTGAAAACAGATTTGACACTTATTCAGCAGATCCTTTGGATTATTGAGCTTGCAAATTAAGCTTTAGCAAATGTTGTACGCAAGTTATGATGGACAGAAATTCATGGAAAAGGGACATTAAATGCTGTCCCCCACCCTGCCCCTTTCATTCTAGGCATGTGGGGAGCACAAGTGATCTCAGTGATGTTGGAATAAGACCTACTTAGAGCATTAAGGGCCATATTTAAGAAGCCTGATTGGTTCCCAGCACATATGAATCAGTTTAATAAGGAGCCCCATTATAATGAGGCAGTCTTAAAATAGGCATGATTTTTAATGTATTTTTCTCCCTCTGGCTCTTTGAAAGATAACTCTGGCAAGAGGAAACCTGTCTTTTTGGATTTTCTGATCTCTTTGGGTTCCCTTATTCATACATGAAAGCCAGGGATCATTTCCTCTGGAGCCTAAAGACTCATTTAAATGAATAATTCCTGAAGCACCTGGAGTCATCGACAACAAGATGCGGCTGCTGGGAAGCAGGCCTAATCTTTACCTTTCTAATCGAGTTGCATCAGAATTTCATTACAGCCCGCCGTTAAGCTCTATTCTATTTTTCACGTGATTGCTGTGCTGTATTCCTCTACTTGTTAGTGAGACTTATGCTATATCTCCATTCCACCTGCTAATTTAGAACTAACTGTGAATTCCATATTTGCAAGATCAATTCAATTAGTGCTTTAAAAGTAATCTGGCTGTCGCTGCCACTGATTAGTTGGGTTATTTTGATTATAACAGAATGTCTTTGCTCTTACAAAATAGAAAGGATGCCAGGATACTTTCTATCCATTCCCAAAGATTTTGAGCCCTCATTTAAGATTCTAATTTTCCCAAAGTTCAGAGAAGGTCTTCTTCATTGTGTGTCCCTAAAGAACCTAGTGCCTTGACAAATTTAAAATACCTTAAAAATGGATTATAGCTAAAAAGAGCTAAGACAATAATAGCCTTAAAATACACATGCAATAGCATTTTTCAGTTTCTGTAAAGTTTGGTGGTGTTAATACATTTATGCCTTCTGAGAATCTTACTATTACCAGTCCTCATTACACAAATGAGAAAACTATATCACAAAAAGTTAAACTACTCAAGTTCTTATAGCTAGTAAATGGCAGACTAGGAAACTGATCTCAAGTTTTCTTCCACAATATTTTGTTGTCTTTTCACTAGACTACTGATCTTCTCTAACAGAATCTTCTCTGGAAATGTGAATCTTTAGGAATTTGAACGCATGAAAATTTTGCTGTCTGGATCTTTCAAACCCCTTTCATTCTAGTCAACTGTTTCAAGTTCACCTTTATTGCATTTGGTTGCAACTTCTCCATGACTCCTATTTTGTGAGCTGAATCATCTTCCCTAATCCCTCCGGGGGCCTCTAACTTTTCTGGTGATTTCAGAGCTTTCAAATACTTTTCTTGTTCATTTCAAATGAAATTTTTTATTTGTCTTATTTTACATGTCAAATTTGAATGCTCTGACAACATACAGCAATCATTCTTGGAAAACTCTGAAAGTATCTCTAAGCCTTCTCTTGTAAAAAAAAAGAAAAGTAGGCATGTATCTATATCTAAAGTTATATTAATATCACTCATACACATAAATTAGGCTAATTCTTAAGTCTGCTAGGCCACTGAACTTTCCCCACAGCTTCTAATCAACAACTCAATCATGCTTATCCCTGTTCTTTTCATTTATTCAATGACAATATCACCATTTCTATATGTAATATGGCAGCTTACAAAGAGAGGGGTTTATGTTACTCTCAGAGGTGGATCATGTGTAGAAGATAGGAGCGAGGGGTACCACACAGATTCTCATGCTTGATAAATCTAGAATAAAACTATACATTTGTTAGATACATCCTGGCCTCATGAAAGTGAAAGGAATCTTAATTCAAGACTTTTCATAGTAGAAAGCAAATAGATGTAGATTAAAGACAGAAAGGAGTGGGATTTGGGGAAGCAGTGAGGAGGAAGAGGATGGGAGAGTACAACATATAACATGTTAGAAAAAGGGAAAAATAATGTTGATGTGAATTTGAGTTGACTATCGGGTCATAAATTAAATGAAGAATTCATCTAAATATGAAGTTCCCGAATGCTGCATTGTCAAAAGAATTTAAACCAAGTAGTTTAAAGCAATATTCTTTCATTGTGTCCCATCATACATTTAAAAGCAGTTGCATGATAAAATGCCTTTGTAGGTTATATAAGGCAACAAGAGAATTTTATAAATACAATTTCCAATGAAAGAAAAAAGATATTTTTATTGCTCTTTCAGGGTGTTCTAAGTTAAACTTCATTAGACAGTCAATAATGTAGAAATCTGACTGGTATAAAATAATACAGAGAAAACAAGTACAGAAAGTAAATTACTGCATAAAATAGATATGTTCATAAAAGAAATACAAATAAACTGCCTTCCTCTTATTTATTGAAAAATAAATTTAGATCCTATTAATATTAAAATTTCCCAGTTATCTGCCAAGTATCCCTTACTATTAGGCTTTGCAACATCCAGCTCGGTCCCACACACCTTGTATTTGGGTTCTTCTGTACCAGTCCTCCTTCCTATGTGCCTCCCTCTCCTTTGTTAAGATACTTACTTATTGAAGGATTGGTTCCTGAGACATAAAACACGATTTAAGAATACAGAATTAAATGAAAATGGAATGAAAGTAACTTGGAAACCTTACCAAGAGAGAATAAGGACGTCCATTATGTCCAAAAGCCTCAGCAAAGAAATCAGTATTATGGTCCAGTCTTTGGTGTCCACCATATTCTGCTGCATCTGAATCGAGCACAATTTTGAATGTATATAGTGCTTAAGGAATCACAACGATTCAGGAGTTGAATGGGAGGAGGCATTATACAATCAGTATATTTGGAGATAAAAAATTAAAAGTATTCTGAGCAGTTAAATTACAATTTTTACTATCTTCTTACTTCTCTACTATTTCAGAGATTTTCATGGTTGAAAGAGATTTTCTAGGCTATCGAGCTCACATCCTCATGGGATCATTGGGAGCCTTCAACTACAACTAATCATATAATCATCTAGCCTGGGACTGAACACATCTATTAACGAAAAATCTACCTTTCTCTTAATACAACCCATTCTATTTGTTAGAATTTCTTTCCATCACAAAGAGATATTTGACTCCTTGGGACTATTTCAATCCAGAAAAGCCATAAAAATAAGTTCAAAATAAGTCACACTTCAAATGTTCACATGCCTTTTACATATTACAAATTACATACTAAATGTAATTCCCAAATTTTGATTATTCTTCATTTGGTACTGCACGTTACTCCTTTCCTCTCTCTGCATTCATTCTTTAGATCCTGTCTACTAAAGTGAAAAACATAGAAGTAAACCAAGTGTCCATGTGTGGTCTGAAGAGTATAAAACGAAGCAGTATTTATCCCTCTGGTTACAGATAATACATTGCTATTAACACACAAGATCTTGTAAACAAACTATCCATCATGTCACAGATAGACTACAGTTGCAATCATGATCTGCTATATTTTAACCTGTTTTTTTCCACAGTAAGTTATCAGACACATTAATACTCTCATATTTATAATAAAATTCATGATTATTTTGTTCAAATCTATGTCAAAATGTAAAGTAATGATACGACACAAAAAAACACAAAAGCAAATAAACACCCGTACTTAAATCTCAAGGTTTCTTTTAACCTAAGAAATGATATAGATATGTTCAAGTGCTTTGTGTGTTTTTTATCCTGATACATGTATCTTTAATCTCAGAAGTGACTGTATGTTTTTGTTACAGAAAAAATTATTACATTAAAAGTACATGTGGGTGCACCCTGGTGGGTCTGGCATTATGCCCATTCCTGGGGATGCATGCAGCCCACTTAGTCCAAGGATCTGGGTTCATGACTACCATATCAAGGAGAACAACAAAATAAATAAAATGTTTCTTTAACCTCTCTCTTCCTTCTTGACTGCTGCCAGCCTGCTTTCCATCTTCTTTAAAAAAAAAAAAAAATACATGTGGATAAAAAGCGAAGTCCACCATATTCATGCCTAGGAAAGCTCTGTCTGGGTAAGAGAGCTCAGGAACTTTTAAAGGAGTAGTGATTACTTTTCAGTTATAGCAGGTCAGTCTTCTCAGATTCAGGTTTATACAGATAAACATCATTTATATACCTGTGTTCAAAGGACAGCAAGGGAGTGAGGGGAGGAAGGGAGGAAGGGAGGAAGGGACATTGAGATTATTAAGATTCAAAAGATAACTAGTGGGCAGAAGTACATTCTAAAGTCACTCAAAGGTGAACATGATTTGATCATATTCATTTGTTTATTTAATGTGAGATGCACAGAGAAAATAAATAACTGGAGACATGTTAACAAAGTGAAGCATTCTGAAGTGAAAGAAACAAAGAGAAGTTTAGCATTTATCCTTCATCTTAGCTCATTAACTACTCATGCAAATCTGTGAAAGCAAAGACAGTATTGGTTAGAGAATGAAGTTCTAGAATAGTTTTTAAAACTTTTGAAATACAGTTTCAGTGATTTAATTACTTGCTAACAACATAGATTATTGGTTATAATGGTTAATTGAAAATCAAAATAGTGGTACCTAACTGAGGGTTGATAGTCACTGGTAGTAGTGCAATTACAAGGGTCTCTCTAAAGGAGAAACTATGTTATTACAGGGGACGAGAATCAATATGCATTAGGCATTGCCTGGAGAATAAATTATGTCATTATAGACATTTGATAATATACTTCAAAAAATGTGCATGTTCTTTGACTAACAAAACACAGATTCATTTAAAAAGTCACAGAATTGACAGTAAATTTTTGCCCATATATTTTCATAGGCAAGGATAAGAAAGAACAATTGTTATATAAAGATCCATTTCTTTTTGATACTGAAAGGGATCATCATACTGAAAACGGTTAGAATCTACTCACGATATACTTTATAGTCATAAAGGAAAAGCTTACAAAAGCCATAAAAAGCTTCAAAACATCAATTTAGACATATTTCTCTGATCTATAAAGAAAAAAATCTGCTATGGCCACTTTTGGAATTACCCCACCCTGTATCTGTGCTACCCAGGAAACACAATAACTTTCTTTAGAAAATGCAACCCTTAAATTCCAGAAATTCCAGCAATTGAAAATGCCAGCTTAACATAAATGGTTGTGAAAGAGCTTTCTAATGGTAAATTACTGCTACATATTATTTGAGTATCAAGAGACTCCATCTTTTAGGAACACTACTTAGAAGAAAACTCAAGAGGTTATTTGAGCAACTAAATTTGTAATTGTTTTTCTGTCTCTCACTTAGGTATTCCCACATGACTTTTTCATGTGCACACATAAAAACTGCAAACACTCGCACACACACACACCGGCATAAGACCCACAACACACAGCATCAAAACTTGTACAAACCCCCATTTTCCCCAAACAACATCTCTTTGAACAAGTAACTCAGAATGAATTTATATTTATTTTAAATTAAATTTTCCAGATGGTTCCCATTTCCATAGTTGATAGAACAAACGTAGCAAGGCATTCATTTGGTCCTCTTTTGTCATAGCTACCTCCTTACAACTAGTGGAGGTCCTATTTATAATTGGTTCTCAATACATCCTTGAAACTGATATTCAAAATGACAAGTCTGATTCAGCAAGAAAAGTCAAATTACATACCCTATTTTTTTTCTATTAATATTAGAGGAAGGTAGGATAAACTATTTTATACCCCATTCACTTACTAAATATATACAACATACAAGGCACTGTGCAAGATTAAAAACAGACTAACACATCATCTTCATTTACATTCAATTCAGTCTTTAAAGTCCACATGCACACAGAAGTCTACAAATAAAGCAGAAAGCAATATACAACAAGAATTAAAGCCAAGGAAGATAAGCAGGGTTGACAGTCTATGTAGAGAGAGTTTTCAAGGCTGGGCTAGTCTCTTAAGATGTATGTTGGTAATTAAGTATTAAAATAAAGATTTGTGAGAAGTGGTATGACATTAAAGAAAAGTAACGTGGAGGTGGAGGGTAGAATAGGGTGGACATGAAAGAGACATCGGTCACGAGTCTAACTATGGTCTAACTTCGGCTAAACTCTGATGGTGTGAATGGAGAGACACAGATACACCAATGGGATTGGGGATATACAACTGACAGTTCTCAAAAGTAAGGAATCATATACAATTTTGGGAAACAAGTAGAGGGGGAGAAAGAGCTGTGTCCATGATTCATACCAGTTTGGTGGTAGAGCTGGTATGTCTGGTATGTACACACAAGGTAATCACAGATCTAACTATTCTAGTCCACAACCGAGTGCCTCTTAAATGCCAAGAGTCAGGCAAAATGATCTCATACACAATTTTTTATTTAATTCTGAAGTTTAGATTCTACATATTAAGAGAACAGAATAAACATAGGAAAGGAAGATAAAGTTATATCCATTTAAATAATTGCTCTAATTACATTTAAAATATGAGTAAATGACTGAATTCTGAGCATCTTTATTAAATCCAAGTAGTTGAGATTTCTTGCATTTGTTCCAGATTCATTTCTTATTTATTAGGTTTATTTGGCCATTTGAATACAAAATGCAGAACAAAAATATTTAACATGTTCAACTTGGGAAAACACAGTAGAAAAAGAATGATAGAACAAGACAATTTTAATACATTTTTTTTGAAGTCAAATAGGTCCCTATCCATCTGGATATAATTTAAAATATTATGATTCACTCATATTTTAAATTTAGAAACTTCCTAAGTATTTGACATATCTAGCAACAGGTTGAAGTAGATAAGAAGTTTCAAGCATATTTTATAATTTATGTCCTTAAATTTGAACCAAGGAAGAGCCTTGTTCTGAAGACCTATACTAATAAGATTAAAGAACAGTGAAGTCATGAAGACTCTTAAATTCAATGGCTCTTCAAATACTTCAAAAGCTTCAGTGTTTGCTCAGCCACTTGATAAAGTGTCTGTTGTAAGTATAAGGATTTTGATGTAAGAAGTACTATCATTTATATCATTCTGCACTGAACTCACTTCACTCCCACTGATGAAGCTAAGGAAATTTACTGTAATGTTCAACCACTGAGGTCTCAAATGGAGTGATAATAAAAAAAGGGGTTTGCCAGTGACTAGATGACCATAAAGATGGCAAAACTGGTTAGATGCTATATGTCTTTAAATCTAAGACATTGTTGATTTTTAAGATAAATTACTTTACATATCAGAGAAAAAATAGCCTACAATGGCAATCACTGTAAGAGAAATGATCCACTGAAGACATTGATAAAATGATACAAATATGTATATCTTAGAATATATGCATTTAGTGTGTCATTTTCAGATCTGATTCTTTAATCAACCCATCCATATTATCATAAATAACTTCTAGAAACTGAGTCACTCCAAGAAAAAAATTGCTAGAGAAAACATTAGATACAAAATTCTAAGGAATAGTAACGAACATCTGGTAGAATAAGAACAGGTACTGAAAAAACAGAAAATTTTATTTTTTAAAATCTAAAAATAACTATCTCGCACAGAACTTGTCAGAATATTCTCACCCAATATTTTCCATTTTATATTCATGAAGTTAATTCCATTTAATTCATGAGGTGAATTTTATTTATTGTCAGCTACAATCCACAAAATTTTAGGTTATGGTTGCATAGCATCTCAAGTAGATCTGTCCCATCATTTTATAAATATCACTAAATTATGTCTAGTTTACTGTCCTAAGCCACAGATAGGACCATAAATTACAATGGTTAGTTCCTCTTTATGGTGTTTTTCCAAATGTAGTAGCAAAGACTTATGATGTGTTGCTGTATATTTTATGAATGCATATGTGTACTGATGTGAGGTAGGTCTGTGTACCTGATTTAAATATTTCTATGTTTACTGTTGTCATCTAGAATATAGATTAACTTAAACATCATTACTGGAAATCAGTTCTGATATCTTATTTATTTTTTCAAAACACTTATGGCAATGTGATGTTTATGACTATATTACTTTCAACAGAAAATATTTATTTAGCTTTTTTCTTTCCCTAAAAATTGCCAAATAATTTACTCTTTCTAAAATAAAATTAAAAGAGAGCAATGTAAAAATAGGAAATATGTTATTGGATATAGTCAAAGGATATTTTAAAATACAGTGAATGCCATATGCAACTTCTCTTTAAGGGAGCAATTATATATACATATATATACATATATATATACCTTTAGTAGTTCAAATTAATATGTTATTGTCCTTGAGAAAAGTGACAAATTCATGCATAATTGCTGTATGTACTCACTTGTGAATAATGGCTTCATTAAAAGTTTACATGACAACCACATATTTTAGTTCAGCACAAAACAGAAGTAATTTTTAGTATAATCTAGGATGTATTCATTTTATTAAAGAGGTTTTGATTTTATAAAATAAATCCCAGTTCCTGCACACTTATTTCGTGGCTTTAAATTTTTAGAAACTGTACAATGGCGAAGGATAACAGAATACATTCAAAGGGTGAGGGGCACAATTATTAGCTATCATGTTAATTAATGGATTGCTATGCTTTTGGAAATGCATTTTCATGCAGATAACTAGTTTATTCTTAGGCATGCTTAATGCCACACATCAGTAAACAGCAAATTGAATCATAAAACAAAATACTTAGTGCTAAATATTTATATGTATGAATAGGAAAATTATTCTAATAACTTTATAGAATATTTTGACTAACCCAATTAGAGACTTTAACTTAGAAGATTATATAACTTGAACTAAAAATGCCATTACCTTTCAACAACTCAAGAAAGATTAATGGAAAACTATGTTCACACTTAAAGAATAATAATGAAAATGCATGCCTACACATCTAGCCTAACACCCCTCTAAAGGTATTGCTCTTTGTGCCACTAGAATACCCAAAGAATTTTCAAATTCAATTATTTGGTAAAGAAATAGCAATTATTTAGAGCTCCAATTGAAAAAAAAAAGACATTCATATGCTTCTAAATCACATACTCTGTCATCAAAATGAGCTTCAATGATTTTTTTTAACAAACTCACTGTGCTTTTGAATTCAAATAATTTTAACTTAGCCTGTAGTAAAGAAAACCTTCACCCAAACTTACTCTAATACAATATTAAATGGAGTCCAACACAATATATATAAAAGGAAAAGATAATTGGAAACTTCAAAGTCCCTGAAAAATAATGCCAATTTCAAGTAGTCAGTGAGCATCATCAGAGTCATTTCATGCATGCAGACAGGATAGGAGGCAGCATCCTAAAATACAGTGGATGCTTCTGTGGCCTTTGGGTCCAACAACTATATTCAAATCCTAGCTTTGCCAACTGCCAACTGCATTTGTCCAATCAAGTTACTGACCTTCCCTGAGGCTCAGTTTCTTGTGGTAAAACAGAAATCTAACAGAGAGCTATTGTGAGGGCTATCTGAAGCAATATACATCAAGTACTTAGCAAATGTTTAACTATTAACTGGGCAAATCGCTCAAATTATTAACTGCTGCTTATACTATTATTGACTCTGGATAATTTAAACTTGTCTCATGTGATGAAAAAGTGAAAGTGAGCCTTTTTATATTTTGTCATACTTTTTACACCCAACTAGACCTCTTCTTCCTTAATGATGTTTATTTCCATTCCCTTCTCACCTTATCTTTGTTGTCATTAGAATCAAACCCTTTTTGTGTTACAGAAATATTTTTTACATTAAAGTTTAAATGGACAGTACATTGAACTTTGAAGACTAGATTTACAATTTTATGATTTTTTAAAGGGAAACGAACCTCAACTTCCAGAGAAAGATTGAGAAATCTACTTTGAACACCCTAACTAAAAATTAGACCACCACCCATGCGTATCTTTTAATACTCGTCCTGATTTTTCACTATAACATTATCAGATTTTAAGATACTACACATTTAATTACTTTTCTGTCCTCCTTTATTAAAATATAATCTCTATAAGGGATTTCTGTCTCCCTACCCCACTCCTCCCTGCTATTCAGGACCTACCTTACTAGCTAGCATATTTATTTAGTGGATCCTCTTTTCATTATTTTCTGATTGCATTCTCCTCCTGGGGTTTTGACCTATGCTTGCTTTTCCTAAACTTTAAGAAATAATTTAACACTACTTTGGTCATAAAAAGCTAACCTTGATTTTCTTCCCTCATTTTATAGAGTTAATATTTCAGATCTCTACAAGATAACTTGTAATACAATTCCATTTCATTATTTATAAAGTCTTTCTTGGATTTTTTTTTAGACATTAATTTTATTTTGCTTCCATTACTCACTTTAAAAAAAAATTGTATTGCAGGAACAGTGTCTCATAATATTATGTATAGATTAAAGGTGTGAATCAAGGGGTCAGTGATACAGGAGAAGATATTACTGGAATGCTGTAAACAATGTAATAGAGACAGATGTTGATTTACTTGAACATTTTACCAGATGCTTTACATTTTGAATAAGTCACAAGAATTTAAAAATGTATATCAGTTTGAAGCAATTCTTAAGTTAACTGGTGTCAGACTTGGAGATAAACATCTTATATAATCCTTAGTTGAAGTGAATAAATGATTACATGTTTTTAAATGTCAGCATAAACTCAAAATCCTTCATTATCAATTTGACTGGTTAAATTTCTCTGCACAGGTGAACGAATCTGAGCATAGAAGATCAAAGTGATGTGTGAAATAGCATATATATAAACATGCTAGAAATACATGTAACACAAATATAAATTATATAAATATGTACAAATATATTATATAATACACATGTACATATATATATACATATTTATGAAATTTGGCAGAACCACAGTATGCATCTAGATACAGTATTTTCTACCATTTTAACATCTGGCAGGTAAGGAATACAAAGTATATGAACATTATAATACTTCAACTTCCAAAAGTTAATTATTTTAGCCTTGGTGATAGTAACATCCTTTTTCTTTATTTGAAGACATAAATTATTAGGAGTAATGCATGGTTAATATATTCCTATTTATTTCAAGACCAAAAAGAAAATCTTACTTTATGGCTATCACAGTGCTTCAGAAATCTGAAGAAAGGGCTGGGCTAATGTCTCAGGAAAAACTGAAGCAAAGCTTGCAAAAATGTGTGTATTTGCAAGTGCGAGAACACACACATACACACACACACACACACACGCACAGATAAACACGCATCATCAACCCAGACATTTCTGAGCACTTCTGGGCACATAGCCCATAAAACTATAATAACTATACGTAGATTGATGATAGTGAGGTAAAGATCTGAAGTAAACATTTCTCCATAGGCACTAAAAAAAAAAAAAAATGAGGGCTTTAAACACACACACACACACACACACACACACACAGTGATTGATAATGGAAATGTATTTTCTAGGGCTAAATAAAAACAACATAGTAGTATATAATAATCTTTAAAACAACCATACTTATTTAGTCTTTCAGGGAGGTAGAGGTGGGAAAAAATTATAAAAGGAAAGAGCAGAGTTGCTAAAATTTCCTTCTGCAAAATGCATGCTTGTATAATTCAAAACAAAATCAAACAAATGTATTACTTACGATATTCAAACACGGGATGAATAAATAATTCAAATGAGCAAAAAATCCTGCTAAATTTTAAATAAAATTGTGTATTCTCAGTTACTTCACAAATGTGAGTTTTATTTTGACTACTCTATTATAAAAATTCCAAAGTAATAAGATTATTATGGTCATGAGAAATTTAATCAAATACAGTAAGACAATTCTATATATCCATTAGCCAGTTGTCTGAGGCAGTTTACAGACCAAATATCCCTGGAAATGAATTTCCTACATTCAAATTATTAAGGTGAGAATAGGACATATATACAATTAAAGGCTTCTAGTATAAATCTACAGAAAATCTCATCTTCCTAAATCTTTTCAGGGTTGTAGGCATGTTATGCAACTAAAACAAACGTGAACTTCCACGCTGAAAACCTATTTCTGTAATATGGGACTAGTGTGCATAACTTCTACTACTTAAGGAAGAACATGAATAACAGCTTATTAAAAAAGCTGATGAAAGCAGAACTTTCCACCTCTTTCCCCTGTTTTGGGTATTTAGTCTAAAATTCTTTTTTTCTCTACTATACTTCAGCATCTATCTTGACACGTTCCTAAACAGCATTTGAAGCTGAAATATACTTAGGTTTATTTACTGGTTTAATAACCAAATTAAGAGTAGACATCTTAGTCCTTAAAAACTTATTTTCACCTCTTTAAATTATTTTTATTTTAAAAATAGTCTAACTGAATTAGCTGATGCATTTGCATGTCAGAAACTTGGATAGTATAACACTGGAGAAAAACAACATTTAGTCAGAGGCACTATTAAGAGAGAAGAAGAAAAAACAGATAAAATTATAAGTAATTAGTAAAACATGCTTTACCTAATATAACAGAATTTTTACAGGGCAACAAAAATGAATTATCTGGTGTTCAAATGACAGCTATGTCGAACTAAACTTAAATCACATTTATTCACTTATTAGGAATATGATCTTGTGAAAGATAAATCTTTATAATGCTCATATTTAGATTAAGGATAAGAATTCTTGCCTGACCTGTATTACTAGATGATATGAGTATAAATCAACATAAATGAAAGTACTCTATTTAAATGAATAAAGTAATTCTCATGCTAGAGTTCTCAGATCTCACAAAAAACTATGATTCCTGATATTCATTAAATGTATAAAATTGCCTTATTGAAGAGGGTGCAGATCAAGGTAGGATGAGTGATTAAGGGATCATTATCATTGAGCTGATAATTGAAGCTATGTATATGGGCAAGTTCAGGAGAAGAGTGTAAGGAAAGAGAATAACTGGTTTCGGACCTGAGAAGATATCATAGAGACTAGGTAAAGAAGAGAGGGAATAAGAATATTATAGCATATGTAGAATGGGACATCGGGGAGAAAGGTGAGCTAATGGGAAAGGATTGAGGAAAGGATTTAGCAGGGAAAAGACTTAATTCCAGTACTATGAAAGGACAGAAATCATCCTTATGGTGGCGAACTGGGGAATAAGTTAGGAAAAAAAGGGTAAGTTAATTTTAGCAACAGAGAAGATCTAGTACCTACTCCTCTCGTCATTTATTTTCCTTTTTCTATTATTAAAGTTTCAGTTCATTTTTTGAATGGTGATGATGATGACAACCATAATAACCATGGTGGCTGACATTTTGCACTTAACTGAGCTCATAGTTTGTATATTTGTACAGGAGGCAGTGGCTAAATCTTTCAAGTGCATTAACTCATTTCTGCCAATTCTGCCAATCTGTGTTCTACAGATGAGGAAACTAAGAAATTAAAGGGGTTACTTTCACGATGTGAATAAACAGTAGAGATCTAACTTGAACTCCCAGATGGTCTATTCCATAGTCTGTGCTCTTATCCACTATGCTAATAACAGGAGCGAATTTCACTAGGTTTATAAATATAATAACTGAAAATAGCTATTACTCTTCTGGCCTTTGATAAAATATTAGTGTAAGAGAACACAGTGAAAAAAACAGTTTCAGAATGAAAAACAATACTGCCATCAGAGCAATGCACTTTTCTCATTCGCATTAGATGAAAAAAAAAATAAATAAAAGGAAGAGTTTTGGAGGGAAGGCAGAAAAATGAAAAATAAGTCTCTAAATAATACAGTTCACTGGGAAAAACTAAAGTTCTATTTATAACTTAACAAAGAAAACATTCTATTTTCATTAATGTTTTTATATTAAAAACACTTACTGCCTGCCAATGAAAGGTAATATGTTTGTATTTCATTAAGTTATGCAATAGCATCTAAATACTTATTCTATAGTTAGTATTATAGCTACCTAAAAGAATCATAATAACAATCTCACAGATAATTTTCTCAACCAAAATAAAAATTAAGTAGGCATTTTTCCATCATTAGACCAAGAGATAATACATTAATAATATCAGAGATGGTTCTTAGAGATGGTTACAACTGAAGCTATGTTTCCAAAAGAACTCATTGTTCACAGTTCTAGATTTCCCAGTTTTCTCTGCAAACAGAATTCTTTTTTTTTGGCTCTAGTATCCATATATTCTTAAATATTACAGTAATTCAATAATTATATCATGGCTTACTTTTAAGAAATTATCTAGGGGTACTCAGGTACCATTTTCATATATAAATAAAACATTGACCACTCAGTTTGATGCTGTCTTACTATGAGTTAGAATAGCTCAGCAGAAAATAATGAAAATGAATATATCACACTTATTATAAAAGATCTAGAAAACTTTCCAACAGGCAGAAAATATTCATAGAAAACAAGGCTAAAGTTTACTGAGATTTAGAAGAAACAAGTTTTTTTAACATTCAATATTAGAAGTTTATTTTAGACACAAATTTCATTTAGGGAACACTAGAATCAGATATATAGGTGAAAATATATTTTACTTCTTAAAAGAAAAGAGAACCACTTGTTTTGAAATGATTAAAGGCCTATTTTAAAAGAAAAAGTTAGATATTAAATCTTTCACACCAATAATTTTCATTGTAGATTTTCTCCCATATTTGCAGTTCTGTTTCCAAGGAAAAGGTTAATAAATGAGTGTAAAGTGTTTGCAGAGTGCAAGGTATATAATATATTTGTAAATAGGCAGTAGATCTTATTATAAATGTCTGTTCAGAAAATAAAGATGAAAGATCCTGGTATATTAATTTTTATTCTACAAAATTAGGACATTTTATTGATCATATTTTATCAAATTTTCCTTTCTATGATTTAATTAAATATCTGCAATAATGGAAAACCAATAGTTGTCAAAATGTTTTTGTTTAATTATTTAGTTTTAAATATTTCAGGGGTTCTTACACCATTAACACCTTTAACCTTCATTAACCATCCATCAATCAGTTTATCCACTCTGATCCATATATTCACCATCCATTCATCCACCTACTCATCCACCCTCCCATCCATCCACTCAGTTTTGTCTTCCTACCTATCTTTTCACCATTCATCCACACATTCATCCAAAATTTAGTTGTGCTTCAAGTACCTAACTGAGAATACACAGGTAAGATTCTCAGTGGTACCATGTATCTTGGAGTTACTTTCCACAAAATAGTTCCTCTTTATAAGTTAGTAAAAGTGATCACTGTAGGCAAAAATGTTTCTCCTTTATTAGTGATAAAATTGCTAGATGAGAATGCAGTTTTTCAAGCTTATGATATTTCTCATTTCTATCTTCCCTACCTCCCTCGAAGAACAGAAAATAGAGGGCAATAATCTTGAGTGAGTTATTATTACATGAATTTCTAGAATCAGAGGAGATAGTCTGTGCAACTGAGCTATGAACCAACAAAACAAAACAAAAACTAGAAATGCTGTTGAATATCCCAGAGCAATGAGACACTGAATAGCACTCAGCTATTAAAAAAAAAAATCTAAAAATATTTTTGTGTAGTAAGGGCTTGTTCATTATTCATTACTGCCTATAGTCTTATGAATATATATTAAGCCAATCTAAAAGTGTTACAGCAGTTGCAATATTTTAATCATGCAAAATATTTTTCTTACTTTGTGATTCATCTCAAATTCCTGGGTAGAAAAATGATGCTAAATCATAGGCTCTTTATTGCCATTGGAGGTGGGGGCACACGTTCATCATTATCATTAAATCATAGGGATTGTTGAACAGTATTTAACAATGAAAAATGATGACAAGGACCTCTAGAAAATGTTTAAAAATACTACTGTCATCTTGAAACTCAAGAAGGTTAACCAAGGCAATGGATGCACATGCATTTTGAAGCTCTGGAAGCAAAAGGAGAGCCTATAGTAAATAGAAAATCTTAACAGGCTTAGCTGTCTCTTTTCACATCAAGTATATCATCATTACATTGCAGCACAGAGTAAAAACACATGCATTCACACATATACATACAAGAAAATGAAATATGCTTGCATCTGTTCAAAGTCACTATGTAGAGCTTTTTTGAAAAAAAAAAAAAAAACAACAAAAACAAAATACAAAAAAAAAAAATCTTGTATTGTTTTTTAAATCCTTTTTACCAAAATATTTATAACCCGGAAAACTGGAAAGTTAAGTGGAGATACATTTTTTAGTCCAGATATTAACCTTTAGATATAAAATCTTGATAGAATGTGGCATTTAGCTAATCCTAAATTAAGTCCTTTGTTTTTATTTGTTACATAAAGCACAGATGCTAATAAACAGTGTTGCATAACTATGCTTCAAAAGCTTCTGTAAACTAAACAACTCACAGCGACATCCTGCCTTCAGCAATCACACTCCAGTGAATCATCCCAGTGACCTTATTTGCTCATTAGAAACTCTGTGTACAGGTTGGAAATGTCAGAGTCTGAATTTACATTTTAAAAAGTACAGTTTTCAAAGTAAAGTTGCAGCAGTTTGATGAAAATATTCAAAGATCTGGGGTCAAATCCAACTATTTACTCATCTGTTCCCTTAAGCTTTAAATATTTTTGGCCTGGTTTCACATATTCTTCACAAGCCATACTTTATGATCATTCCTCTTAGCATTTCGATATTGTAACAGTTTGAAGCACCATTTGGAAAGGGGGCTGCTATTACACTATTATTTCCACCCCCACTTTAACAGCACACTGACAAATAATTTAAAAACGCTTAATCCTCATGTTAGTGATGCTTCTCATAACAATATGAATCTGTACGTATGAAGACACACACCTTATAAATAAGCTGTGAGGCTGTAAAGTTTACTTTGCTGATTGTACACTTAATCTGATGTGAAGCATCTAAGGAGTTTAACTTTAGACACAGAAGCACAACACACTGATATTCTTCTCTACAGCATGGATAAATCATGAAAATGGATCTGAATATGATCATTTTATTTAAACATTTTTTTTTTCTTGTGCAGGATTGTGGGAGGCCATGAGGAAGGATTTCTGGGTAGTAATGTTGGGGTGCTAAGGGAAGCTCATTGATGAGCTAGAAGCTTTGTCATGAATATGTGTATATTTTCTCATGTTCCCTATCTTCCCAGAATTATATTCTAGCACTCTAAACAGTATCGGAATCAGTCATCATCAGTAAGAGCACTATGGCTATCACTACTAGTAACACACACACACACACACACACACACACACATATATATATAAAATCAATAAGCAGCTATAAAGAGGCACCATGTATAGTAGAAAGAACATAGGTGTGCAATATACTTCCCAACCTTTACCAGCTATTTGCTGGAGAGAAATTAGGTGGCAATTTAAAGGCCGGTTCACTGATCTGTCACATGAATCTAACACGACCTCCCTTACAGTGTACCGAGGGATATTAAACTAGATACTTAATAAATGTGGTTTCCAAACAGAAGTCCCTAAAAGAGGTCCCCTAACACCCGTGTACTCAGATACATCCACAGAGTGTGGTAGCATCACTTGTGCTGTTCAAAATGGAATAGAAAGAATAGTTTGTCCTTGGGGCTTTTTGATCCAATGCTGATTTGATAATGTAGTAAGTGAAGAAACAGGAGTAAAGAAATACCATAACAATTCTGATAATACAAAAGGTATTACATGTCTTTCTCTATAACTAAACAATATAAAATCATAAGTAAATATAACACACCAGGAATATATATTTAATTTCCCAAGCACGAAATGTGCAAACTGTCTACTTGCCTAGTACATTCAGGTCTCAGCTCTACATTACCCACTTTGCTCTCTAGTAAGGGATACTGGCAATCATTACACTGAAGATTAGCAGTTAAAAAGTCAAATGTGAGATAGTGCAAAGGGTTTTGGCTCTTGCTATTGGTTTTTAATGTTATAGAGCATGGTTGCAGATTCCTTTTACAGAAACAATCCTATATATCTTTAAGCATGAAGACAATGTTCAAAAGCTTACTGATACAAATTAGACTCACCTCTCAATTTTCCAAATGTATTCTTATTTTGAAGTGATAGTTAAAAGTGTTCTTACAGTGTTTCTCCTACCTTGCCTGACATTGCTGCCGAAATAACTTCCCTTTCAACAGTTCTTCAGAAGACAGTCACCATCTAGTCTCCACGTGTCTGAGCAAAAGTTGATGTCTTGCTATTTGATATACAGGATAGACAGTTTTTTAAAAAAAAAAAACAGAAATGCTCAAAAATTCAGTCATGTTATAGACTTATATTTCATTGTGACAGAAAGTAGTTCAAGTGAACTTCTCTAGAAATTTTAGATATTTTCTGGCATCAAATACTACTTTCTAGGGAACTAAACATTTGATGAATTTCTTGATTAATGCACCAAACTGTGGGTTGTTTACAGAGAAAAACTGTATTCATTGAACTAGTGAAGTAGTTGGAATTGTCAATGGCAAAGAAGGCTTTGGTAAATTCAGAAAATGAATCACAGACATTCTATTTTTTTGTTTTTTTAAATTTTTTTTTTTTAAAGGAAAGGTGCAAACAGCAATGAAGGTGAGTAGATAGGTAAGCAGGAATAAAGAGGAGGAATAAGCATTTTTATTTTATTTTTTACTTAAGTTTTTTTACACCGGTTGCTTCCCCCTGGACCCAGGACTTGACCGCTGCTCCATCAGGGTGGACCGACTTTCTCTTTTTGACTGGTTTCATAATGTTGAGTTATAATGCCATTTAAAGGTGTAAGAATAAAGTCAGAGAGATAAAAAGGACAAAAAAATGAGACTTGTACAATGCTAAGAGAATTAAAAGAACTATTAAGGCTAAGCTTAGAAAAAGAAGAAGCTGGAAGAAGAGATTCATCTTTGCCTTGGGAAGATGGTACAATCAGAGATTAAAGACAGAACTGTTCTAATCTAGCAGTCTTTTATCTTCTCTAGCAACTGACCAGGGAGAAAAATAAATTTTTATCTTTAATGTTAAGTTTTGGAATTTAAGTTAAAATTAAAACAGAGGAAATAAAGAGAGATAAGACATACTACTACTGTACATAAGAAAAACTGAAGAGTTTTACTTGAATCTAAATACCATATCATGAAAAATGTGATGACTGCCAGTAAAGTTAAAGTCACTTTATATTGCTATACAGTGATGTCAAGATAAAAGGAGGTAATGGGTATGCTTTGTCATACTTTCCAGACCATATCTTCGATACTATGCTGTTATTTTGGGAACATAATGTAAAAGGAACATCAAAAATGCTTAGTGCTCTTGATAGGGGAGACCTGATGGAAAGAAATGTAGAAATTATCAGGAAAATCTATGAAAAGAAATTAGAGGGATCAGGTCTTAGAAGAAACAGTTAAGTGATTTTTTGATTTGAATAGCTGGTGCATAGATCAAGCACTAGCTCCAGAGTACAGAATGAATACGCTTACATACAGGGCAATATTTTTAAAAATTAAAAAAAAAATAATGAATTGTTTATCTTGTGAGATTAAAGATCCCTATGACTGGAAAGTGTTCTAACGATGATTAGTTATTTTGGGGGAAAGGATTTATAGATGGGATTTCTACACTGAATTGGGTCATAGAAGTATAGATTCCTACAAAATACAGATTTTATGACTTCAAGGAGCTGGAGCTGGTGTTAGAACACATAATTAATTAGAAAGTGTGGTTTAAGACAGGAAATACTCTCCTACCCTCAAAAATACTCATTATAAAAAAAATCCATTCAATATTTAACCCACTATGTCTTGCATAGTTCTTGAGCATTCAAGGAGATTACTACTAAAATGCAAACAGCAGGAAGAAATAGACCCATGGGGGCACAAATCTGTAGAACATAAAATCCTTATAGTAAATACAAAACCAAAAACAAAGGTTCAATGTCCTCCTTGAATATATCCAAAAGGTAACCAAGTCTTCAACAATTCTATGAAGATGACTCAGTTTTCTAAGGCGTCTATATTATTATAGCTTTAATGAGTATAGTTTCTAAAAAAGGATATTGATGCAAAAAATTCAGTGTTCTTAAAATAGAGAATTCCTGTATGTACATATATTTAAACAAATAATTGCAGAAGACTTGACTTGTGGCAAGGTTTATCAAAATCATTCTAGACTTTCTAGATTTTCATGTACATGTTAACTTTATATTATTAAATAATCATAACTTTTGGGTCAGTTCCATTTAATAAAATAAATTATGTCATTACATGTCTTTTTAGTTAATACTGTTTGTAAAAGATGCATAGATTTCTGATAGATTACTTTAGAATTGAGTCAAGATTTTCCTCCTAAACATCACTAAAATGTCACACACAGGTGCTCAGTGGTGAAGTAGGGGTTGAGTCCACTGCCTACAGCTGGCATAGTCCACATATATCCCAAGGAGCCAGGTGCACGACCTGGGGCTGTGGGGAACAAGCAAGATGAACAACTAAATAAAATCATATTCTTCCTCCTCCTCTCTGTCAGCCTACTTGCCTTCATTTCTGCCTTTACCTTTCCTTTAAAAAAATTCCATGCATTTCTACCTGGCAATGACCCTAAATTAAATTCATTTTTCTATTCTCATAACTGGTTACTCATGCTTGCATTGCTCTTTTTAGTAATAATACCATCGCCATTCTTCCCATTGTTCACAGTGAAACCATATATTTTCTCTTCTATATACCATATCCAAAAATTGCTGGGTTCTTTCATTACAAGAAAGGGCTTCAGATACCTCTTTTTAACTATTGCCATCTTATTAGTTCATCCCTAATTATTTTTAAGTGTACTCTAATTTCTCATAATTAATATCTATACTTCCAATCTCTCTCTTCAAGAAATCTCTTCTACACACTGGGTACCCGAGAACTTTTCTTAAAGCATATATTTTTATTAAGTAACTGCCTAGCTCAATGACTCACCATAAAGCTACGGAAGAAGCCTACACTAATTAATACAGAACTGATTCTGATTATAAATCTCAATCTATCTTTTCAGCTTTAGAATTTAGTGCTTCCTTTTATGGTTATCATTCTCTAGTTAATCTACTGTATTGTCTGTTATCTTAGGATATTCTATGGTTTCAAACAGCTAAAATGGCCTCCTTCAGTATTTTCTACTATAATTTTATCGATTTCTCCAGGTCAAAGCTTACAAGTTATTTCCTTAATCAATCAACTACTCTAAATTATTTTTCTTCTTTCCTTTGTCCTCTGTTATCCCATGGCACATTCCTGTCCCATTACTATTTATTACATTATGCCTTAATCATATTTTGGTTTATACATATCCTCCCCACTTAGGGTCAGGGCAGTGCTTTAGCAACAATCATAGTAAGATCCTGAGTGCTTTGTAAATGTATTTTGATTTGATTATAATCAAAATTGTATTTTGCTTATATTACATTATCGGGTTGAGAAACATTTAGTTTAGGGGTATGATTTTAATAGAGCAGAGCCGAGAATGGTCATGTCTGAACTACCATACATCTAATATTTGCTTACATTTCTTCATAGGGATGGTGAGAATGGGTTGCTTCCTCAAACAGTACAGCTCTTATTTAGCTGAGGTAACCCACATCATACTGATTTTCATTATGTCTATCTGTGCTCACGGGGCACATTTGGGCTATTAGTCACAGCTACAGTCTCCTCTCCTAAGCAGTGTGAAGTCACATGGGATGACAATCTGTTGGACAAGGAAAATGTGAAGAGCCATCTTTCACCACACTCCATGTTCAGGGTGGTGGCAGACGCCTCAGGTATATACTGGACAACACCTGTCACTTTCCTTCTTACTACTAGAGAAACATTCTGCCTGGGTGACCACTTCACCAGGGAGTTCACTTCCGGAGACTCAGGAGTAATTCCTCATTAAGTCACCCATGCTCACGTCATTCTCTTTTCCAGAAATTTTTGTGGTGTTTGACACTGATTTCTGGTCAATGGAATATGACAAGTAATTTGCTAAAGTGACTTACTTCTTTTAAAGGGACATAAACAATAAAATCTGTGTTTTATTGTGTTGGAAGGCAACATTGGAACCATGGTGGTTGTCTTATGAGTGTAACCCGTGCCAACGCTTTGGACATAGCTGACAAACTGAGAGCTGCACACAGAAACACAGAATAAACCAAGAAATGCGATCACATCACAGAGGGACTGCCCTACCTCCAGGCTTCTCTTAGGTGGTCAAAACATTTTCCTTATTGTCTGAGTCAGCTGAATAGGGGGTTTTCTTATTGTAGCCAGACACAGCCTGACACATAAGACTGCAGGTTGGCATCAGGAATCTTGCTGAGGTGTCAGACATTAATCACTGTTAGGACTTCAGGGGAGAAGAAGCACATTATTTCCACTGCCTGCCTAAAAAATTATTTGGGATTGTTGCTAGATCCTAAATCGGTCACTTTTTTCAGGGATCTGGAAATCATAATCTCTCTAAAATACACTGCATTTCCCATTTGCAACAATTGCCAAGCACTTTGATTATTTAATGTTCGTCTTCTTCTCTAGTTTAAATGTGCTCTGAGGGCAATGACTGCGTCTGACTGGAAACTCCTGCATTTATAGCATAAGCACATGGTGGACACGCAGGAGCTCGATACAAGCTGTGCAGTGAGTATCTGTGAAATGAATAAACACAGAAGCAAACAGAGAACATTAAAATATTCTCCCTACCATCTCCTTTGTTCACACCACTCATGCCCTGATTCCTTACCAATCAAGGCCTACAAAAGTGAACTCTGCTCTGTATTTTAGGAGACAAAGAAGAGAAAAATAGAGGCTATCTTCACCACTAATGTGAATACCACTCACTCACTCTGTGGAGACAATTCTCACAGGCAACCTACAAAATATTTTCATAAAGAAGATCAAAATAGTCAATCACAATATGCAATTGTATTGCACGTTAGATTCAAATATTATTTTTAAAATCTTCAAAATCATTCTTTTTTAGAGACAAGAAAATTTAGCATTAATTTTGGTATAACTGAGTAAGCAAAGATTTATCAATCTACTGTTTCAATTTCTCAGACAGGAAACTCAGAGTGACACTCACTGACATCAGAATTAGTCTTTCTTAGGCTCTGTGACATAAAAAAATCAAACACAGAGAGTCATAATCACCAGTACTAAAAAGGATATTTTCCTGGCAATGCTGTTCCCACTCGATAGTCTGTGTAGCTCTTGTTCGGATGAAAATTGAAAATAAAAAGAAGACCCGCTCTCTCAAAAGTGATGATCTTATTGGCTTCATGCTTTTCACTCACATAGGCCTGCAAGAATGAATGTAAGACTTATTACATTAAATTATTACATAAATTATATAAATCATTACATAAAATAATATGTCATATTACCGCAAATGATACCTGGATGCTGCTACACATATGTTATTTACTATCAAGTTCTGTTTTTTACTAATAGCCTTGATAGTTATTAAGGCCCGTATGAAAATGCCAACATGTTATATTTTCTGAACATGTTGCAATTTTGCCAAAACACACTTTCATTCAACAACAGTCTCCAAAAAATGCTTAAAGAATATAAAAATCTCATCAGTCACATTCCAACTTCACACAAAGCACAGAAGTTTAGAATTGTGGCTTACTTTCAAGTAAAAACATCATATCTGTATCATATATAATGTTTTGTATATGTAATTAGATATACTTGAGAGTGAATTTTAAGACTTCTGTTTGAAATCAAATTCAAAATATCATGAAACATTGTTATCTTAACCATACGTACCATTTAAAACAGGACAGTATAGTTCGTTTTCATATTTCCCAATCATCAATTTTGTCCTGTTTTAATAAACCAGGAATGTCTGTAATATGGGCCAAAAAGGGCAGTTGGGTTGCCCCATGAAGTCTGTTGAGGGGACCCAAAAGGCCCATCCTATTTTGGTCTCAAGGAAATATGGTAAACCTATTACATAAAGATTTTGGAAGTTGTAGTTACCTTAAAAACTTTACATTATTGTACAACCTGGTCAGGTTCAACAGCAACCTAAAGCTGTTTATCATACATTTCTCGTGGTCTAATAAAAGAGAAAGTCTGAAAATAAATTACATGATCACCACGATCTCTTATTTCATATTTATAAATCATATTTTAGAGTAGGCAGCGAGAAGCTTTTTCTTTTTCTAAAATGCTGTCCTCTTGTTTCAATTTGGAGAGGACTTATTTCCATATGCATCAGCAGCACCACTCCTGGTAATTTAGAAATGTGAGCCATGGCTCTAGAGCAAACAGCGCCCCTTTTGTATTCAATATTGTTCCTACTGAAAAGAAGCATCATTTTGCTCTCTCTTCTGGAAACAGCGTTACTAATAATCATGATTAGAGCATTTGTGTCATGTAGCCAGTCTTACTGAATATAGAAGTTCAACCATTTATTAAAAAAAAAAAAATCAGAGACACCAAAGCAAAAACACATTAACAGTAATTTCAAACAGCAAAAGCAAAAAGGAAATGGATTATAAGTAACACATACTATATGCTAATTTTTGCAAAGAAAAAAAAAAACTTGCCTATAAAAAAAATTGCATCTGTTAATTACATTTTCTGAAACTTATTGAAAACTGAGACTTTAATTCTAGAGGAGAGTTAGGCTCATGAAAAATACAAAACAGCACACAGGTATAATGGCATCTTTTGAAATGACAAGTTAGAGGCCAGTAAAGGAAGGGAAAAGGGAATAAAAAAAATGTACATATTGTCAAAGTAGTTTCTTTACGACAGCATAATTATTTATATAAAGAAAACAGTCAAAACAATTAAGATGTTTCCACAGCAGTTTCCAAAATGGAGCCCATGCAGAGCTTTTGTCACTGATTTTAACCAATTGAAATAAAAAAAAAAAATTACTAAATTTAAACAACAACAACAAGGGTAACCAGGAAAATAAGCGGGGCATTATGTTTAAGGTTTTTATTATCTCCTGGAGAGACTTCAGTGACATGTTTTGACAACCTAAAGTATGTTACAGGGCACACTACACACTGAATAGCAAAGTGCTGTTAAAAAGATCTGCATATAGATTTACACTGATTGCCATTCTAAGCATGTACCACACTGGTGCCTAAAACATAACATTTAGAGTAAAGAGCTTACCTGTGGAGCTGAAAGCCAACCACATCTTTCTTCCAATTTATTCATATCCCTGTCAAAGTTATTTAGGAACTTATAGCGAAGAAGATCATCATCAGTTAAATGGAACTGCCTTCTGGCATAATGGTAACTTTCATTATTTCCTTTCCTTGGGAAGTCTAACCATTCAGGATGCCCAAACTCATTACCTGCATTAGAAAACAAACATAAACATCAACCTAGTAATGTTATCATTTCCTACTCAGATAACTCAATAATTATATGTTCTAATGTCCTAAAATCCCTGTGGTTCTAATTTACGACAGCTGCGCATGCTAAATGATGTATAACCCTGATTCAGAGAGAGCTCAGTCTACAACAGGGAAGCCAGGACCTGGTTAGCATCCTGCCATGTGTCTGAGCTGCATGTTGCATCTTCTTCCTGCACAAACCAAGAACAGCTTTCTCTGTCATTCTTATTTCACCTTAGAAATCCTCTTTGTAACTTCCCAAATTCCATTTCTGTAATGTCTGAAATTTGAACAATGCTTTCATAATTTCCAAAGGCTTTTTTATGTACATTCTTTTGATCCTCAAAGGAATTCTCTAGTAGATCCATTTCACAGATGAGAAGTCCAAAGATCTGAGCAGGTGAGGGATTTGCTCAGCCTCACACAGATAAGTGACAAAACCTCTATTAAAATGTAATTCTTCTGATTGAATCCAAAGTTCTTTCCTTCTCCTCATATTAGGCAATTGTGTTTTAAATTTCAGGTGTTTCACAAACCCAAGTAAACACTTTTATTATTTACTTTCCCTATTTCTTTCTCATATATGAGTTACCATTAGATGCATATCTTTAATTTCAAGATTGTCTGCTATGTGTGTAGGATGCTTGGTTGGGAATCTGTTTAAATATTACTGCTCATTTACTTATGAAACGAGAAACCTAATAAATATAAAACATGAAGTAATATAATAAAATATATATTCTTCACTATGAAAATCAAGTTTATCAAGTTTATCTAACAGACTGGCTCTTAGAATTTTCCTAAGGTGAATTTTTACTTTATGGCTTCATTTTTTTTCCCCTTAACAATGAAAGACTACTTTCTAAAATTTACTTTCATTATCATTTTCCCAATTTACTTTCAATTTACTTTTCATTGTTACTATAATGTTGCAGATTTATCAGCCATAAGCTTGTCCTTCGAGTTACAAAGTACCACAATCATTACAAGTGCATGCTGCTTTAAAGAAACAGATACTAATATTCTAGTAAACACAAACTAATAATAATTTAAAATGATTTATTCTAGAGTTGCTTTAAATGGTAAACTTTGCTAAGAAATATTGCAACTTAACATTTAACTTTTCAGGATCATAATCATCAAAATAAAGATAACCTTCAAATAACTATGTCAGTAGCAGTTTCATAAAAATTAAAGTGTTTGCAAACATTTTGCTAAATTTTAAATTTTCAGTTGAAATAAGTTTTTGTTTTTATGATGCTACTTTCTGTATGACAGAGGATGGAGCCAGATTTCTGATGCTTTGTGTCTATATTTAGTGTATGAAGCCTTAAAGGGCCATACGAACTTCCCTCTGCTATACTTGAGTCCTGCCTAGGTCTAGAGCCTGATTCACATCACTCCATGGTGTACATATGGCATCATTTCTCCCATCATTCATACAATTAACAAAATAATACACCTGCAGAATTGTAGTCATAGCACATTTCATTACTGATAATGAAGATACTGTCAGAAATACATTTCATTATCGATAATGAAGATACTGTCAGTCTGTCAGAATATATTTTCAAGTATTAGTGACATTTCATCTACTGAAGAACTTGGGAGACTAGAAATGCCATGAAGTAGCTAAAGCATAGTTGCCTACAAACTGGATCTAGTCTTTCTACGTGCAAAACACTTTTACTTTGGTATGGCCAAGGATTTTGGGGTTGACTCCAGTAGTAAACAATCCTTTTCATCTCTTCTGGGGAGATTTTTTACATCTTTATCATCATGATTATCACAGTAGAGGCAGGAGCAAATGCCTAATGCCTGCTTATTATGTACTAGGTATTCTAAGCATTGCACATGAATTAACTCTTTCCATCTTCAACATCCCTGAAGTAGGTACTATTAATGACTCCATTTTAAGTAGTGCTATCTATGAACCTAGATAGTCTGGTTTTAGCATCCTGACTGCTACTTACTACACAACCACGTTTCTCAGAAGTAAGTACCATGGAAATGCAGTGCAAAGAAAGATTAATCTCTGATACGTGAAGAGAGATTCCAAGGTAATAGAAACAACAGGAGTTGATGACAGCTTGCAGAGTGGAGGTAGTGAGGAAAAAGAAAGTTTTAAAACAACTTTGCAGTTTTGAGCTCAGGAGACTGAGCAGCACTCGGGGAAAAGGTGACAGAGAAAGTGTGCAGAGATAGTATTAAATTGATTTTTTGGCATATTCAGTTTAAGATTAAAGAATATACAGGCATCCACAGATGTGGCATAACATTAATAAAAATAAGGTACTAAAATTCAGAGATAATTGGGGATAAGAAGCAAGAGTAATTTTACTGCCTCAATAAGTGACTTTAAGAGTCACAGGAGGAAAAAGGGCTTTGGGCAGTAGCCCAAGGAAGTGAAAGTAGATAGATCAAGAGAGGATTGAGGAGTAAGGGTTAGCAGAGGAAGAGGGACAACAGAGTCCCTCAAATACTAACACGCTACCCTAAAATAATCCCCCAAACAAAAACTAATATGTGCTAATGCTTACCAATGAGGTAAGCCATGCAAATATTTAGAAGATTACAAGACACAGCAACTCAATATGTATTACTTATTATATTGTCATATCTTTATTTGAAATATAAGAAATATACTTATTGATAATTTAAAAAATTCAGAAAACACATACACACACATCCCCCAACTCATCTGAAATCTTACCAAATAACCACTTACTGTGGTCTGAATGTTAGTGTCCTCCCACCTCCAAATTTATATGTGAAAATTCTAATCCTCAATGTGACAGAATTATGTGGGGGTCTTTAGGAGATGCTTATCTTATGATGGTGGAGTTCTCATAAATGAGTTAGTACTCTTAAAAACAAGTGACTCCAAAGAGGTCCTTCATCCCTTTCACCATGTGAGGACACAGTAGGAAGACTGTGACCTAGAGAGGGCCCTCACCAACTATGCTGGCACTTGATGGTAAAGACTCCCAGTCTCCAGAAACGTAAGGAAAAGCAATTCTGTTTCTTAAAGCTACTTAGACTGTAATATTTTGTTATAGCAGTCCAAGAACAAGACGACACCACAGTTTTTCTGTTGGTAAGTATTTTATTTATTTTCATTCATAGTTATATATCTATTATCTAAATCTATATACACATCTATCTATTAGCCTACCTACCTACCTATAAACTTCTTTCTGAACAAAGATGAATATATATTACGTAGTATTTTGAATTATATATAAACATCAACAAGTATATATGACTATGATGATATGACATTATGTGCATGTAATGCAATTTCATTTAACTATTCATTATGTTAGTCATTTGGCTTTTTCTAAGATTTTAATATTCTAAAACATTATGTCTTATGGAAGTGTCTCTATACACTTTACACTTGTTTGACATCACTCTCTAAAAAACTGAATAAATAGAATAGTGGTTTAAGAGAAAAACAGATTCTAGGAGAAAGCATTCCCCACACTTTGATCATTATTAATTATTTGAAAATATAGGTACAAGTTAGCAAATTATTACTAACAAAATACACACTTGATGCATATGCTTAAGATTAGATCTTAAAAGTATCTCTCATCATTTAAGATTTCATTTCAGTGCCCTCTAATGTATGTTAATATTAAACATTCATACATCTTTTCAATAGTATATCTAAAATGTATTAACTATTAAGAAGAAAAGTCATTACATGAAATCAAATGAAATACTTAGGTAAATATAAGAAAAAAGATAAGAGGAAAATGTTTAATATAGTAGTTTGATTTAGGATTTTTTATGTATTTTAACTTTTATTTCACTTATCATTTACAAGTACAAAGTCACTGCTTTAAAAAACATTCCACTAAGCACATAACAATAAGTTACATAATATGGACTGTGAAATTAAATTTCTAAGTTAAAAAAACTATTTAAAAATTTCAAGATATGATGAAGATCCTATTCTATTTAGAGAATATTTTTCTAATCTCTACTAGAGAATGATTTAGATAATCTGAAAATCTCCAGGAAAAATTTTCTTTTTAAACTGAAAGATACAGAAAAGTTACATTCGACAAAGAAATAGAAAAATTACATCAGTGATTGCAGACAAAACATTCCACAGGGTGGCTTTTGAATGTTATCTCTGTTGTAAATGAGCTGACAAGGGGCAGATTAAGTTTAATGTAGACAAACGCAACATTAAATTTCATATTTGGTTCAAAACTGTAAACACAAGCATAAAATAAATGGAAGCAAATCACAGAAAGATTTTCAAAGTGACCTTGGAATAAAAGTGAACCATTCTCAGACTGAGCAGAGAAAACTGGAAAACGTCTTTTAGTATCTTACACTAGCTCACAGCTCACAAACTTAATGAAGAAAAATACTATCATTAAAACAAGTTAAGAATGTTCTTCTCAGCTATGGTCTACAAATTACTTACGAAATGTGGCAGCACTCGAGACACTACAGTGAAATATGGCCACCCAAATAAGCTTGTAACTAAAGGCTACTATAGAAAGATGGATAAAAATCTAAATTTATGCAGGTAATGGTAAAGAAGGTAATTGATTTGTTTTAGCACAGATAACTTGATAGGAATATGAAACACATGATTTGAATCAGCATTTTAATTTACCCAAATTAAAAAATGTATCTGTATGCAGTCACACACATATTTGTAAATTATATATAAATGTGTTATGTATACAAGCATTCACAATATATGTATTTTTCCTTCAGTAAACGCAACAGGCATGTGTAACCTGGGATTCATATGTTCTTAGTCTTTGATATTTTATGCAGAATGCTGTGTATATGTGCATCTGTGCATTTTTTTCTGAGAAGAGAAAGGTTTTCTTCAGATTCTTCAGGAGTCTGAGTGTTAAAAAGCATAAATCCATTCACTTCATTAGAATGTTAGGAACTAGAAGAATGGGTAACAAATAGGGATTTCTAAGACATAGAAAAAAAGGAAAAGAGAAGAAAAAGCCTAAATTAAGGGAAACATTTATAGAAACTTCGGTTTATTCAACAGATAAAGGGCTTTAAAAAGTCACATTTAAACTAACTGTAGCTCACCAAGGCAATGAGTGTGACACTTAAGAACAATACTCCCAAGTCACTAAGCTATGATTATTATCATTAATATAACACATAGAAATGTTACTCGTTTCAAAGAGAAAGGAGGGCAGTCAATTTTTAAGCCTGCCACTTGGCACATTTTCTAAGAAAATTCACAGTTTTAATTTACTGCATTTAATATAGCAATAGATTTAGGTGGGTCCAGAAATAAGAAGGCTAAAATTTTTGGATAAACAACTTTAAAACAAACAGTAGGGAAGTCATTGCTGTAGTTAATGATTTTAGAAAATTCTACCAAGTTCCTTCTCTCCCTCTCCATTTCCCTTGTAAACAGCACCATTCATGTCTAGTTAATTGTGAAAATCCTCTAAGAGCAAAATTCCTATTGGGATTTCTTTCCCTGTAATTAATTTTTTGCTGGTTGATGTAAAGGTCCAAACTATAAATTGACAAGAAGCCAGCTGGTACAGTGATGAAATTCAAGACAATACAACTAATGAAAAAAGGCCCAGCTCTGTTGGCTGAACATTTTGATTAGTGAGTTTGTGTGTTTTGTTTCTCTAAACTGTAATGCATACTAATTTTACCTAGGAATTAATTAAAGTCTATCACAGCCTCCATGCTGTGGATGTTATGTAACTCTTTGTTGATTCCAGGTTTACGTATATTTGTAAGTTATTGTTCTAATGAGACTATAAAATACTTGAGCTCCTACTCCTCTTTACTGAAGATGAACTCTTAAAGGAAGCGTCTATTTTAAAATAAAATACTTTGGTCTTCCTTGGGTCTTTCAGTGAGTGGTTCAGCTCATCAAAGGTTAGAGCACTGCATAAAATATTTTTCTAAATCAAGAATCTGAATTTCCCTTTTTAGAAAAATTAATTTGTTTTCCATCTTCCATCACACCCTTGATACTGATCTACATGGATCTGGGCAGGGGACTTATCTTCTGTTTCTTTTTCATCTTCCACAGCACACTGTACCTATGACAGGGACTCTAAATATTTGTTGAAGTTGGATGTCTCCCTCTATAATTGTAAAAGATCTAACACCATCTCTCTTGAGGTGCAGAAATAACATATAATGATCAGAGAGTTCCAGAAGATGAGATAAAGAGTGGACTATGAGCTGAGGCAAGCAAAATAAATACAGCAGTGTGACTGGGGACTTACCTTTAAGTCTATCAGACCTCTATGCTGTGGATTTTAGGCCATTCTTTGTTGATATCAAGTGTACCTATATACGTTCTTTAAGTACAAATATACACGTGTGTGTGTTGGTTCAGTAAAAATATTTTAATAGAAAACTTGGACACCCATTCCTCCTAGCTGTATTCAAGACTATTTTTAACTCAAATTCTTTGGTTTTTAGTTCTCTAATGAAGCTTCCTTCAGGTACACTCCTCTTCCTTCGGGTATACTCCTCTTTAAAAGGTACAAATCAGAGATTGTATTGTGAATTGTATGTCTTACATATGTAGTGGTCAATGCTCATAGTACAAGATTAAAATTGACTAACGCATAGCCTGCATGTCAGATAACATACTGAATGTACATCAGCATGGGTCCTGTCTACACAGAGATCACAATCTAACAGAATTAAAGAACTATAAAAATATAAATTTTCTTAATGACAGGTTATAGGAGAAAGGGCTCAAAAAAAAGGGGTTCAAGGTTCAGTAAGAGTGAAAACAATGAACAGTAGTAAGGGGCAAGAATTAATAAAAGGATTTTTTTCTCTGTATTCAATGTTCTTTCTATATTCAAATAGTAAATGGATGAAAGAACCAGAGTCAAGCTATACAAGTTTTCAAAATATTTACAAAATAAGCACATGCTCTTATTTTGCTGGTCCCATTTCAATAAATCTTCACATCTAAATATGAAACTTTGATTAATCAGAAAAATACCATTAAGGATTGTAAAACACTCACTGTAAAGCAAGGGTTGCTTTCCGATAAAGCCTTTTGTATAATTAATTTTTTTTTTTTTTTTTAAATAAGCTAACAAGGGAGAAAAGGAGAAAATGCTATCAAATCCCTGGCCCTGCTCCCCAAATGACCTCCCCGCCAAATAAAGGGCGATGGGACAGTCTTGAGATGGTAACACAGTGATTTAGGAGTAAAGGTCTGAAATTATGCCAATAAATGGGGAGAAGGGGAAGAGTCAGTCTTAGCAACTATATCTTGGAGTTCAAGAAAATTATCTTTGATGTTAAAAATAAAATCGCATCTTTGTAAACTGGGCATATATATGGGTTTTAAAAATATACAGGATAATTGACAGGTTGGGAGTAGATGAAATTGCCTAGGGAAAAAAACACAGATAAGAGTTGCAGAAAAGAGACTAAATGGGGCAAAGTCTGAGGAGGAACACTTGCAAGTCTAGGGGTTGACAGAGGAAGAGGGTCCTGAGGAGGAAAATTGTGGATACTGGGAGACAGAGGACTGACTTCAGGGTGAGAGTTCTTCCTAGAGGAAACAATAGTGAATGTTACACAGGCTAGTGAGTTGAACTAAAATTTGAAGTCCTAGAATAAATTTAATAACAAGAGGGGACACTGATGAATGAAAAGAAAAAGAAAAAGCAGTGATGTCTGAGGGTAAATAACTGCAAACTGTACTGTGAGTAATAAATAATTTCTTTTTCTGTTTATTTATTCTAGGTTATCCTACCAGGTAACTAAACACCTTAGAATGGTCATTCTTAGTTGTATACAAGTTTTGTAATTACTAATGTTTTAATTATTAGCTGTTTTGGGTTATGTATATGTATATACATACATACATACAAACACATACATATATGACATTAAGACAAGAATATACTACTAGTATACCTGTATACTAATACACTGTTAGTTTTCCTAACATTTTCTATAGCAATTTACAAACTATTATTCTGCATAAAATACACGATAAATTCCCATCTTTCCTCTCCTAGATAAGTGGGATGGTGGCTTGAATCAAATTCTGTGCCTACTCTGTTGCTCCATCTAATAATATTGTAGTGACTAAATTAACATGCCCCCAAGGATATGATCACTGGAAGAGACAAGGAATGGTACTGAATGTTAGAGGTATAGCAGCAAGGCTGGTCAATACCACCTATCTGCCCAGTCTTCCCCCTGATAAGCTACATGCATAGAAATTCTCGAGACATTAGCCAAGGGGGCTCTAGGCATTTTGGAAAACAATTTGCAATAGGAACTATGCTTGGGGCATGACTGAACTCATAAATCCCTTTACATTCAACATATTAGAACTGCTGTGGGTAGTATGTTTCCATCAATAAGGCAAGGGAGAGTGGAAAAAGTCAAAGACTAGGTCAAGGGTTCTGAAAATTGCCAACATAAAAAAAAAAACAAGAAATTCACCAACTATCAATGCCCATAAGCACAAAATCAAATGAACATATACATGTGGCAGAATAAGTGTAGACATGCTTATTATAAACCAGTCTTACTTGAAATGCTGAAGAATTAGCATTATTATATTGAAGGGTAATTTACATATCTCAATGATTTTGCTCCAATCAAGACAATGAAATACTTAAAATGAAATGTAATAAGCTGTATTAAACTAACAGTAGCAATTCCTTGATAGCCCCCTAGACATACAGATTCTAAGCTACAATTTTAGTAGCTGTTTAAAAGAACAGTCACAGACATTATTCCCATTTGTAGACAACAGATCATGAAGGTAATGTTGCTTCCTGTCTGTAGCTTTTTGATTGTATATTACACTAGCTACTTTATTTGAATGGCATTCACTGGAAACCTATTATGAATATACTGGCATTAGAGAAGATAATGAAAGAGCTATGCAAACACGTTTAAGAGTGTATTTCCAATTCCACTATTTTTTACAAAGCATATTTATTACTGACATGGGCTCCCTGTATGCCATGCATGTTCTGTATCTCTTGCTGCGGTTACTCCATGTTATAGCTCTTTAGTCTCCACGAGACCTTTTTTGTTACCTGCAGGAAGGCTTTGGTATTGTGTCTTTACTGTTGTTCAAATACACACACATACACACACACACACGTTCGCACACATCTTTATCAAAGCAGTTACTTAAATAGTGAAATTCTTTTTTTTTTTGTTCATTGTTTATATTTTGCTCATCTTTTTATTAGATTGAGGATAGAGGTCTCATATTTTCATCCAGCATCCCTACTGAATAACAGAATAGCAGGCATATAGTACCCATTTAAAGATTTATTAAATACGTGTGAGAAGAAAAAAATGAAGAGAATTATGTCTGCTTTTCTTAGGCTACATATTGCCCATGAAAAATTCTATCTGATTTTTGGCAAAGAGAATCTCTTAAGAACTTAATTATTGTTTTATTTTTATAGTTTTAATTTTATTGAAGGAATACTGCATCATACATTATACAGTTTAGGGTGTGCCTCACTGAAAATCAGCATCTGTATATGATGCATTAAGTTTACCACCGAGAGTTCAGTTCTATCCCTCAACATACACAATTTACACAATTAACTACTTTTCTGTGATTTGCTCACCCCCTCCCCCTCTTCCCTTCTGACAACCACTAATTTGATTTTATAGACTAAAAGTCTATTGTTGTTTAATTTGGTTAATTTGTTTGTTTTGTTTCTGTATATACCATGTGAGTGAAATCATAAAACCTTGATATTTTTTTAAGGATATTGTAAGCAATAGTAATGATTTTCATCATTCTTTCTGAAACCTTTTTTGATGCTGCATGAGGCAGAAGATTCAAAATACTCATATGAGAAGGGAGGAATAAACCACAGGAAGGACGGACAGTGGGGGGAAAAGAGATTAATTTATACAATTGTAACTGAATTCAAATGTGTTGCAAATTAAAAATATCTTAGAAAATGATTTGCTAGTGAATAACCTTGTAAAAAGTATAAACATTTTGCATGTGGTGAGGGCACCAATGAAAAGTCTCCCCACCTTTATAGATGGTGGAAAACATGTCAGGAAAATAGGAATATGACAACAAAGATTATATTGGCTGATTATAAAATTGCTTATATACATATGGCTTTGTGGTTATTCTAACTTTAGGTTTAGACTCACATTGTACTATTTTTTCCCCTAAATTTTAACTATAATTAGGATATACTACCACTAAGTCAGTGTCAGGTCCTTGTGGTCACATCAAACAAAGTAAGATATTAACAAATGTTCCTAGTCAATTATTCTTTAAGAGCTAAGCAGATACATCTAAAAGGGAAGCTCCTATAAACACAGGATATAGAATCAGAAGGAAAATGTTCACTTAAATCTTCTGTACTCTCTAACTGACATCAGTTTAATTCAATCCTATTCTTTACAGGCCAGATGAGCGTTTCTGTAAGAATCCAAGGCTTTTTCAAAGTACAGCCTGCTGTAGCTCTTCTAGATTTCAATCTCCTACTGTCTTTCTTCTGTAGTCAGCAACTCCCCTAGTAGGGAGACTTAACTACCTGCTATAACTTAATCAAAGAACCAGTATCAGTTTGCCTTTGGATGATGCTTCCACCTCTCCAAGTTCCTGCCAACAGCTAGTTAGCCTTCTCTGCTTCCCTGCTGTCAGTGCTTCTTTCCTCTCAGGCCACTGGTGCAAAAGAAATGAGAAAAAAGTTCCATAGCAGCATGATAGCTTGTGGGAAACACTATGAACTTGTTCTTCCAATAAGAAGAAAGTCTCAGAATTTGTACGTGCTTGCTTCAAGTGTCTGCCTTTGCTCTTGGTATTACTGATTCTGATTTTTTTTTAAAAATATTATGACAGTTATAAATTGATTTATCAACTAATTAAAGGGAAAATCTCCATATCACATAAATCCTCTTAATGTTTTTTTAAAAATATGGTATTCAAAATGTCATAAACAAATTTCCAAGATGTTCTAATGTAACATAAACATCCCTTAATCATGGATACATTATAAAATCTTCCATTGGGTTAAATCATTCCCTACACTCCCATAAAAAATAGAGTTCTATATAAAATACAATTTGGTAAAGGAAAAAAAAATCACAGAAATGAAATGATGCCATTATTAACTTATGCATTTAATTGTTGTCATAGCTAGCTTTTCAATAAACTCCATTTGAAAATACTTATCAGTACTATTTGTCCCTAGATGAGTAACGTTTCTTTGCTTTATCTCTAAATATATAGAATTTATTCTAGTCAAGTCAGAAGTGACATAGTAATCTTAAAATGATCTGTTTCCTACTTCTATTCTTTTTTTCAGTTAATGCTTAACTTTTAATGCCTGTTTGTGCGTTCAGAAACCCTGCTCATTCTTCAGCAGTTAGCTTAAATATTATCTTCTATCCTAGATCCATTATTTCTCCTTCAGTCTGAGAAACCTAATTTTTTATCTACATAAATTACCCAGAAAAGATATATTTTCTAATCCCTTTATAGCCTTAAGTTTTGTGAATGATACAAATTCAAAATAAATTATGTAAAGAATATTTAAAAGAGCTGACTCAAATGGTAGACATTCATTTTTACTTTTCATATTTTTTTGTGTAGAATAACTAATGACACTTTGGTCTAGACTATATAGAAAGGGAAGCATTAAGTTTTGTGTCCTTTATACATAAAATATTTTATGACTGTAAATATACAATTCATGTTAATAAACTCATAACAAAAAGGCTAAGGTTATGACAAATATGCTATTACCGTAAAATATCTTAGTTACTTAAAATGAACATGCATTAAATTTAAAGCAATATAAATAAAGTTATGCATAAATAAATTATTTGGTTTGACTATAGAGCAAAGAAACACCCAACAGACTCGAATTATACTTTAAAAAATGATAAAAATAAGCATCCAGAATTATGGAACAACAGTTATCTTGAGTTCCTCACAAATTGGTACATGAATGTATAAAACAACTTTGTCACAAAGTTTTCCCCAACATCTTGAAACTTTACAGAGAATCATTAAATGTGTCAGGTATTTAAAAGAAACTTTTAACATTCCAAGTGACAGATGTCAAGACTCATGTATAACTAAATATTCATAACTTAGCAGACATGCTAAACGACCATTCATTCAGGAATACATACATATTTACTTTAATGTTATTCCTGAGAGCCATTAAAAACTTTTTACTAATAGTGGGAACACAGTAAGAACATATTAAGAAGGTAAACTCAACTGACTTTCAGAATTGCAAATTGTACTGAAGTATTGTATATTCAGTTAATTTTCTGACGAAATTACTCCAGTCTGCAGTAATATTTATTCTTAAAGAAATTAGAAACTAGGCAAAATCATGTGGCATACAGTACGAAGGCATGGTATCTGGAAAATGCTGAATTTTAGGACTCAGTGTACCACAGTATGTGACCTCAAGCTGTGCAGCTTTTCCTTATTTATAACATAGTAAGAACCTACATTTATCAAGTATTTATTATATGCAGGATATAATTCCAAACTCTTAACATCACTAAACATTTTAATTCTTACAAGTGCCCAGTTAAATAAGTAGTATTTTAATGCCCATTTTTCATACGATGAAGGGAAGGCACAGAACAATTAAATAATGTACCAGAGATGATATAGCTAGGAAGTAAAGCAGCAGGCTAAGAATCTGGGCAACCTGTTTCCAAACCTGAATTCTTAACCTCTAGGTTATACTGTCTTAAAATGAAAATAGTAGCCCTGAAAGTTGGTTATGCAAAGTAAAATTAAGCATGTAAAATGCTTTATAAACTTTAAAAACTTAATACACTTGAAAATTATGTGGGTGTGTAGCAGCGGAAAGGACAGAGAATACAGATTCTATAACTTGATTATGGCTGAATGTTAGAAACAAGGAAAAGGAAGGGAGCACCTAAAATAATTCTGAGTTCAGCCACTGCTTACTCGACTAGAGATGATGCCAAAATGATGATTATCATCATATAATATTATGAAATTATACATTAAATATAATCATTATGATAGTTATATTTACATATATTAAAAGATATAATAATTTCTGGGGAGAATAATTTCAGTATTGGATTCATGACTTTAAGCAACCAGCAATATACCAGGTGGGGATCTCAGACAGCAGCTTCAAAATGCGTGTTTTAATTTAGAACAAATGGTTAACTTTTGTGATTGTTGATTTGAGAATTATTGACATAAAAATGATGGCAAAAGTCTAAAAGTAGATTAAGCTTGTGAGGGTAGAAAAAGAGAAGTAAACAAAGCTCAGGACAACACTGGAGCAAATGTATACTTTGCAGGAGAAAGAAGAGGAAAACGAGACTGTGAAGGAGACGAGAGAGTCATTACTGCTGACAGAAAACAGGCAACAGAAACAAACATGAGGGTAGCCCATGGAACCAGATGGTCATGAGAGTACCCTGAATGGTGCAGAGACTTGCCATCAAGGTAAACCTTGGACACCAGTTTCCCAACTGCAGAGAGAAACAGCAAATTTACAAGAGTTTGAGAGGTAGAGTAAGAGACAGCAGATTAGCACATGCGGCTATATAATGAAGTTTGGCAAACTAGAGGGAAAACAGATAAAAAAATTAATTAGCTTCATAGGTTAGATACTATTTCTCAATTTGGTAAATGTGCATTTTTAAGTAATATTTTATAATTTGACATATGTATATATATATAAACTTATATAATACTATAAATGAATTTTACTTCGAAAATCAATGTTTTAAAAATTTGGGTCATTTCTCAGTTTCATTTGCAAATTATTTTATTATAATGATCAACATAATTGAAACAACTGTGGATAGACATCATGGTGAAAGAACCATCTCCTTTTTAATGCTTATTATTGATAGTGCACGTGTAGCCACAGTATAAAAGGCAACATAGCTTGCTTTATTTAACAGCAATTTAAAAGCAAAAACAACTAAGTTATCACTAACCTGTATAATCAAGTTGCATAGGAGACACTACTTGGTATAAAGTATCTTGTGCTAAGGATCAGAAATCAGCAAATTTTCTGCTAATAATTAAAATTCAAAAATTCAGTTTCCTATCAGTAAATCATAAATATTATCTGTGACTCTTCCAGTCAATATTTCTAAGCTAGAAAAAGCTATCATGTATAGAAAAATTTCTGATTCACAAGAAAATATTTTGTGTAACAAAGTTATATAGGTAGAAATTGACTATAGGGAACAAATCTGTTTATATAAATGAATTCAAGTATATTAAATTGTGTAAGTGTATGGTAATGAGTATAATGACATTATTTCTTTCACCAAGACAAAAATTTCTATTATATATATATGAAATAATGCAGCAACATTAGAACTTTTTCCATTTTAAACAGGTGAACTTAAAGTCAACTGATTAAAAATGAACAGATTTCCTTGTCTTTTATTTAAAAATTATGGGTGTCTATAGGAAGGAAAATTAGAATTTAAAAGTCTCAGCTCTTTATCTTAAGCTGTGTGGCCTTTGATGTTATATTTTCTCAGGCAACTCTTGCCCTCATTTAGTCGGGGGCAGCATATATTGGCAAGGGAAGGAAGAAAAAACCAAGAAGAATAAAAGAATTAAGTTGGAAGTAAGCTGGCAGCCATGGAAAAAATTTTTTTTCACTGTTAGAAATAGATTTTAAACTTAAATGTATTAACTTTTAGCTACTTGAGAACTATTTTCAAGGGAGCAATAACACTCATCAAAACCACTGTACTGTTGGAAAGAATATGTGGACAAAGTCTTTGATTTATGTTATATACTGTAACATTTAGTTACATAGCAAAGATTGAGTCAAGCCACAAATTTTACTTTTCTTTCCTAACTAAAGTGAAACAATTACCTTTTAAAGGCTATTCTATTTTGAGATAAACAGAATCTTCTATTTGAGTAGAACACACAAAACTGAGAATGAATAATAGTGTTTCTCAGCTATTTTTGTCATTATTGCTGTCCCCCTCAATTTCTCTCTTCCTCCTCCTCCTCTACACACACACACACACACACACACACACACACACACACACACACACACACACACCACTTTTTAGACATTGTTTCTTAATTGCTTCTAGACTGATTGTATATCTTTTATATGCTGTGATGCTGTGAAAGAAAATAAACTACAGTAATATCTAAGATTATTTTTAGCTCCCTGCTAATAATTTTCACCCTCAATTTGGGGTGATATTACTCATTGTGAATGCATGAATAAGGCATGCTTATGACACTCTGAAGATGACTGCAGAAAGAGGTGTACTTATTCAGCTCTATGAAGAGATGGCACACAATACACACATCAGGTAGTCAATGAATTGATTACATCTCTTCACGGAGGAAAAACAAGAAGGCTACCTGGTCCATGTGATCCTCCCTCCCTGTGCTTTATTCCTACCAAGTTCTCTTGGTAACATCAGAAACATTCAGCCCCAAAATATTGGGGTTGGCTAACAAGCACAGTGCTTTCTGACTTAATGTCCTTGACAGGTTCTTAGAAACTGCAAATTTAAGCAAAAATACATATAATAATCTTGCTCAACATCAGTCATAGTTTTTCTCTTTAGTGTTATAAGAAAATAACATTGAACAAAACATTATTCAAGAACTTGTTATATCATAATAGAAACTTTCCAACTTTGCAATAAAAAGGAACATGAGTATTTTTACTTATTCTTCTAGTATTTGGGCTTGTTTATATAAGAGCCCATACATACAGAACTTAAAACTTTCATAAAAGGAAGTAGAAGGAAGAAAGGGAGGAAGGGATGGAGATTGATACCAATTTGTTCAAAACTTTCATAAGATTCTTGCATTAATTAATAAAATGCCTTTTAAAAATTAAAAGATATATACTAGGTTGTGAATGCTCATTGTTCAACATGTGACAAGTTCTTGTGCTATACTACCATTTTAAAGTTAATAGTCGTATAACAAACTGATCCTTAAAAATAATGTGCTTACCACTTTTAAAGAAAAATAAAAGAAAATACAAAATGTGGAGTGAATATTCAGCAATACATTGGCATTAACATATTTTTATTAAATATAAAATCAAAGTTTTTGGTGGCAATTATAAATCAGTGTATACAAATACCAAATAATTACCATATAGTTTGAACAAATATTATGAATCGATGCTATTTAAGTAAAAAAATCATAAATAGATTTGTACACCATGTTAAAGTATTTTTATTCAACTATATAGAAAATATATTGGAATAATCCCAGATATCTGGATGTCTTTTTGTTTATGTGAGTATTAAATCTAAATAGTATGGTAGTAAGAGAAACTATAAAAATAAGTTAGTTAGTATTAACAATTTCATGATAAATTTATTTGTTCACCTTATCAATTTGATATCAAGTATAATATGAAACTTTATTTCATCACGCACATACATACACATACAAAGTTTTATGGCTACATGATTAAGGTACTGAAATGCTATTATGCTGGTTACCAAACTTTTCACTTTGTCATCTCATCTTTTCATCTAAAATGGTCCTATAAGCACACCTCAAAACAACACTGAATGACAGTTATCTGGAGTGTGTTGGTGAAGTTCAAACACTCACCTGATTTTATTGAAAGGTAATTTGTAAGGCTTTATTTAACAACAGTATACAAAGTAGATACTTTATTGTGAGGTTGTTTATCCCGATATAAAATTCCTCTATAAAAAATCAAAACTTGAAATATGTTTAAGGTTAATAACATAAGCTTTTTAATTAAATGTATTTTTAGAGGGTAGATAAGTATGTTACTGTAGGCATTTCTACAATATGTGTATGTATTTTTTATGCTTTAAAAGTAATACTACTATTTCCTTTCATTTGTAATTTAGTTTTCTGTGAGTATAATGTACTTTAAGTCACTTAATTTATGAAAATGTTTCCCTGAAAGCTAAACCAGGTGGTAATTTTTTTGCTATTATATAGATTCTTTAAAATATCATATTTTTCAATGGTTTCACAAATTATTTGTTTTATAAATTCTAAAATAATAATGTTTTCCAAATGATAGTCTGTGTATACCTTGTATTTTTAAAACTGGTTAAATCAAGTATCTGGATAATTTTTGAGTAACGAAATAAAGTGCAGAGGTTCATTCCAAAATCTGCATATTTGAAATTCAAAGAAATACATCTCTCATATGACCCACATAGAAACAAAGATTAGTCAAGTATTTGATATTTAATATATTAATACACGGTAAAAATATTTTACTAAACAATGCCATTTTTAGCAGTATTATTTCAGAAGCATAGTTAAAAAGAACATTTTTTTATCTGACTTAATTATAAGAGGGGCAGTATGATTTATATGACCTTGCAAAATGACAGCTTTTATTTTCCTCATCATCTATAGGAAAATATTATTTAAAAACATGAAATATATTATTTTGAACTCAATCAGAAGGTGTATATCCAATTTATGGATTGATGTGAACAGTATGTTAAAAATCTAGACCTACAATTTTAAATACATTTAAAAAATTCTGGTGGCAGATTTTGCAGTGCTATATTTAGTGTGAGGTGACAGTCCCCTTATATCCATCTTTCACATTTTTAGCCTAGTAACATATCTAAACTGTGGATCTGACTATTTCAATCCCCTATAAAACTCTTCAATGGCTCTCTCTATGACCTGGCCCCCACTTCTAGCTTCAGCCTTTCCTCTCATCATTCATGTCCTAAATTAATGTGTTCCTCATTCTGTTTCATCTTCTTAGCTCTATGGAGTCACTATTCCAGTGATATTCATGGAGGATCAGGATAGAGAGGAAAGATACTTTAAACTTAACCCTTCCTTCCCTCCTCTGACAGCCCATTTCCTCCCCTAATAGCCATTTCCTGTTCCCTAGAGTACTCAGTATTCTATTCAGATTTCAATGTGACCTTTGTCACTGAACAGAGCTACATCTGTCTATATTTGTCTGTCTCCTCTGTGGACCAAAGGGATAGGTCATTTTTTTTGTTACCCAGGTCCCAAGCCAGCATCTGATCAGCAGTAGGTATTGAATCATTATAAAATGAAACAAACAAAAGGGACTAACAAGTAATTTATAAGATTGGCTAAAAATCTGAAATAAGTTACTTTGTTCCTTAATTTGTTTCATATATCACAACACACAGAAGATATGGTTTGCAGTTTTCCCTCTTTGATTCATCTCCTTTGGACAGATATATATATATATATATATATATATATATAGTTAGATTCTTCCCAATACTACTGCCAAACAAGGCATTCATTTCAAATAAAATAATAATAGTGGCTTACACGGGGGAACAGTGCAGAACCTGTGTTTGGAAGTAGAAAGAGATGAGTTCAAATCCTAACTTCTGAATTAATCTGAGCCAGTCTCTCAAACTTTTCTTTTCCTTATGTATAAAAGGAAGATTATCTCTCCTACCACTCAGGGTTGCAGCTTAGCTTTAAGTGACATCTTCTCTAAAACACTGCCTTGCTTAGAATAGATGTTCAAGTTACTCAAGTTATTTTTAGAATAGCGAGCTCAAGATACTTTAATTAAGACAAGTCAACCAAAATCTGCATTCTCCCAACGCTTCAAGGAAAATATATGCCCAAAGGGAAACCTATGTTCTCTAATGAGGAAACAAAAAGAAATATGACTATATTTTCCAAGGAATATACTGAATATCTCTTTACTGCTGGATTTATGTACAGCTAACCTTCAAGCTTTGTGTGTGTGTGTGTGTTTTGGGAGATGAGGGGGTTGGAAGGTAAGGGAGGAGGAAAGGTGAAGACTCAGATAATGATCTAAAGTATCAGAGGCAAATAAATTCATCTAGATTCCCAGTTTCCTGTTGGCAAGTTGCTCAGGAGAAAGGTTGTTGGATTATTTATGTTTAGATCTCTTAACACCACTTTCCAGGAGATGAAAGCCACATAAATTATCAGCTCTGGCAATATATAATCAATATATAATCAATCATAATCAATATATATTCATTCTATAGTTACAAAACTCTTTACAGTCTGCTTGAATATCACTGTCAAATCAAGAATTTCACTGAGTCCATGAGTCAAAATTAAGTCTCTGATCAATTCTTTTAAAAGGAGGGTCTGTGGGTTTCTATGAAACCTCTAGATACCAGTTCTTAGAGATTGAGAGCTATATTAACAAGACTTATTACATAGCAAAATTGGAGAGAAGAGAATTAGTGAAGGTGAGAAACAATTCAAGAGCCTAATATCACAGCAGATAAACTGTGAAGAGTGAAGAAAGCTCATACCCCTAGAAGGGCAGACAGCAGGGGGATACTGGTATTTTGATTAGACAGATCCCTCCTATAAGATGAGCTTCTCACACAGGTGGGTTTTTGGGATTGACTGGAGGCTGAGGTCCTTACCTAAAGAGTCCCTAAATTATGGATTCATAGGTGGGGATAATGCCATTTTACATTAATTTATCTTTACTTGTATCTCCTAAGATATCATTCTATTTTACCATCCTCAGGGAGATGGACAATTTGATAGAGGATCCTTGACTTAGGTGACTCCCTATACCAAGAAGAATCTTCTGTGGGACACTGAAGCTCATGGTAGGAAGTCAGGCTTTGGAGTTATTCTGAAATGCTAGTTAATAAATTAATAAAGAGGGTAATAAAACTACTTAATATATGTGGGATCATATTACATATATTAGTATACCCAGCATAGAAAATCATTTTCCCAACAAGACTCTAAAAAAACAAAATCGAAAGTAAAATAATAATTAACTTATCAACTCCTCTGATGGGGTTTTATAGAAATAAACCAAAGAGAAAATGTTCCTATTTCAGGTGTAAAAGGCTAAGATGCAAATGACGAGAAACAGCAGACTTCAGATAAAGACTGAGATACTACATTTTATTGCTCTCACTTTCTTTAGGATTTCAAACATATTTTGAGAGGTCATTAGCATCGTTTTCATTGCAAACCATATACATCCCAAAGGAGATATTCAGGGAACATCAGGGTATCCTACTTTGTGATCATGGGTGAAAAAAGTCAGGGTGGATAGTTAGGCTCTAGTTGCTTCCTTCTATCTCTCAACGTTCAGATTACTAGTAGATTACTAGTAGATTCTTCTATTTGTAAAGAGTTTGATGCATTCATTTTGTTCAATGTGAGATGGGCTAAAGAAAAATGTTGTTGTTACATCAAACCATTCTCTAATAGGTTGAGATGAAATTTCTCTAAAAGTGACTCTTTCAGCAAGGATTTGGAGTTTATTTTGTAAAAATTAATCTGGCAAAAAGAACTTTTTCAGTACTGACTAGTGTTTTTAAATTATGTGGGTGTCTGTGGAAGAGATGAGAACCCATCAGCTAACTTCTAGTGATCTCAGAATTGTCCATACCATCTTCATTTTACACTTCCCTCCATCAGTGGATCTCTATGTTGTATCTTCACCAATTAAATTCACTTGGTGATATTTTTCAAACTAGCTGCTGCAGAGTTTCACTCTCAGTTAATATGGCTTGGCTGGCTGGGGTGGAGTTCATTCTTCTGTAATCTATAGGTCTCCAGGTAATTATAACTCTTCCCTAATTCAATGTCATAGTCATTGTAGGCTCTCATCAAAAAACAGCTAAAACTAGTTGTCAGTGTTCTGTGAATCAAATGAAGACCTTTACTTGTAAGTCTACACCACTTAAACTATATGCTATTTGTGCCTGTGAGCTTTTTAACAGGGCTTCAAGATATTTACAACTGCTCATATTAAGAATTTTTCAGCTTTTCACAGCTCAGTTTTATAGACTTCTACTAGTCATATTACATTCAGTAAACCTGCCTCAACAAGCTAAAAGAAAATGCCAAAATTAGCACTCCCACTGTTTGAGAAAGTGTATTTTGTCTTCCTATAACTGCTTCAATTCCAGCACTTAGCAGGAAGACATTTAAATTTTTATTGTATTCCTATCTACCAGAAAAAAGGAAGAATTTACAAGTTTGATACTAAACAATCACAGATGGAAGATATGAAATAAGATCACATGTTTTACACTACAGTATAATGCAGCTATCACTGAATGCAGACTGACACTTGGGACAAAATCCATCCAAATTTCTCTGTGGCTTTACAGAGAATGTAGCATATTCATTAAAGAATATCCCACAGAAATTTAAATGTCAAAATATAATGTAATCATATTGAGAAAATCCTTCAAATTTAGTAATTGAAATTTCATAATACTGCTGAGAGAGAAAATTGCCCGTTTGTAATTATGCCTCTTTCTCCACAGGTATCACTCATTACAGAAGCTAGAACAACATCATGGTAATGAGATTCCTAAACAAGAAAGCAGTAAAGACACATGTATACATATCAGATGACCCACATTATGGTCAAAAAATTAGCTTTCTTTCTATTGCCATGTTAGTTTGTTTATAAAAAGAAAAAAATGCATAAAGGTTTCTGATTTAATGTTACCTGGTAAAACAAAAACAAAGAAAAGCAAAAACAACAACAACAAAAAGTATGTTTAGGAGAGTCTCAATACAACCACAAAAACTCCAGGAGCAGTTCAACCTGTTTGCCTGGCTTGCTATGGGAAGTTCAAGTCTAGCTTTCTTGTCATTCATTAACAGTTGAACTCACCATTACATAAAATCTGCTACAGGTTACCTTTCCTTCCTCTCTCATCTGCAACTTCTGTTCTATAACCAGAGAACTTTCCTGTATCTTGTGTGTGTGTGTGTGTGTGTGTGTGTGTGTGTGTGTGTGTGTGTGTACATATGTATGTGTGTGTATGTGTGTCTAACCTGAAAAATCACCTGGGAATATTAAAAAAAAGAAAAAAATTCTAAGGCCCAGGTCATGGTCAATACCATTCAGTCTTAATTTCTATGATTTTTTTTGAAACTCCCCAAGTCATTCCAAAGTGCAGACAACTTTGTGAATTATTTGGTACTTAATTTTATCAGTAATTGTCTAGTAATTTTTCAAAAGTCCATCTCTCTTTTTGGTTGATATCTAACAACATTCCAATTCTTAATCAACAATGATCTTCTAGAAAAAAAACTTAACAAAATAGCTGATGCAATGTACAATCTTAATTACAAATCTCAAATGAATATTCAACATTATCTACATATCCCACTATGGTTCTCCAGTATTTCCATACCTGGAGACAAAAATTCCATATACCTACTTTTTTTCTCAAATGCGTCTTATCCCTTCAACTCTCAGATAGTTATCTCAGTGAGAATATAAAAACTATTAAGGATTAACTTCTAAAAAAACTCTACTTAAAACAAACGTGGACCTGAATCCACTTACTTCTACTGTCGTGGAAGTTGCCTCTGTATTAATATTGGTGTCTCCACTCATGCTCTGAACATCACTGTTGCTCCTTCAGGTATTTACTTTCTTTTCTATTTCAATCTTAATCTCATTATAGAAGCATTCCCTGTGAATAGATCTTATCTGAAGACAAACATGTTCTAACATTTCATAAGGAAAAAAAATGCCCCTCAATCCCCATTCCACTGTAACTGCAATCTTTTTCATCCATTCCCTTTCTTAGACAGACTTCTCTGAAGAACTGTTTATGAAAATGCTACCCCGTGTTCACTCTTAGGTTTACTCTAATATGGATTCAATGTATATCATTCCCAAACATTCTTGCCTTATTCACCACTGGAAATGTTTTTGTCATCATTTTATTATACTCTTAGCATCACTCAACATGAGTGCCCATTTCCTATCTTAAAATAACAATGTCTTGTTTTTCATGATGTTATGGTCTCCTATTTTTTCTTTTTTTCTCATCATTTCTTCTTACCTCCATTATTGCATTCTTTTTGTTTAGACATTGGTGTCCTGGATTCTGTCCTAGGCCCTCTTTTCTCCCTGACTCATGGTTTTCGATTTCGGAAGCTGAACTTACCATTTTCATTGTTATAACAGCTTTCATGTTCCAAATTTTACTTTTCTAGCTCTGAATTCCTGCCATTTCACCTGAGTGTTTCAAAGAAATCTGAAGAGCATATGTTTAAAACTAGACTCCTCACTTTCATTCCTAATCTGATTTTCCTTAACCTTAATTTTTCTTATATTATTAAGTGGCATTATAATTTACTGGTTGTTTAAGAAGAAAACTTGAAGTCATTCTTTAATTCTTCTTTATTTTACTTTTAAACTATCACCAAGATATTCTATTAATTCTATCTCCAAAAATATAACTTGACCCTTTGTGTTTTTATCTCCATTGTTGCCACTATCTTATTGATTACTTAAACGACCTCCTGACAGGTATTTCTTCTTTGATTCCTTGCCTGTTGAAATCCTTAAAGAGCAACAAAAGTTATCTTCATCAAATATAGATCAAACATAACACTCTTCTTAAAATGAACCTGAACTTGAAATGCAATGTTCACTTCTTAACCAAGGCCTATATTAAATTCATGATAAAACTACTGCCTAAATTTAAAATTCTGTTCAAATTCTTTGACTACTAGGTTGTAATTATAACAATTTCCTTTCATTTTCTTGAATATTACTTTTTTTTTTTTTTCACTTCAGTACCTTTGAATATTTTGTTTCCTCTCGAGAGGACTCCTTTCTGCACTCTTTACAAGGAAAGTTTCAAATCTTTAAAGATTTATCTTAGAACCAACCTACTCTCCTCTGTTTTAAAACAGTGTTCTTTGTTTTCTTTGTGTCACTTACCAAAGTCTCCGGTTACTTTTTCATGTATTTGATCCTTTCAGAAACTAAGCTCCATGAAGCAGAGACTATGTCTATCCTGTGTGCTATTCTATCTCCAGCATTTAGAATAGCATATGAAAGATTCCTACACAGTATGTATACTTAATAACCATCTGCATTAATAAATGAGTGGATGAAATTAAGTATTCTGCAAGTTTCCTCATGCTTTAGGGACTGTTCTTAGAAAATAAGTTGTAAATTTAATTTTTCTTTGCCTTCATATCTAAGATTACAAAGACGTGCAAGACATGGAAGCTATAAATGTCATTTTAAAAATACTTCAATGTAAGTAACAGATGGCAATAGTTAAAGGCCAGCTAATACCTTTTTAACTTACCATGCTAGCATTCCTTGGGGTAAAGTATTCCAGCCAGTGGGCAGGAGGAAAAGGACAAGGGGAAACAGATGCTCCTGGTCCTGCCACTTAAGAGCATGACCTGGAAATTGTATGCACACCATTACCTCTAATATTATCCACTGGCCATAACATAGTTACATGGCCTCACCAGGATTCAAGGAAATTGGGGAATCATTTAAAAATTGGAGATGTGTAAATGTGAGAAAAACAGCAGTTGTGGCCACTTGTATGAAACCGTAGGTAGAGTATCTGTCATTTGTGTATGGCATATTAATAAACACCAAGATGGAAAATTATTTCAAAAACCCAATTCTTATAAAGAAAGCAGTTGCTATATTCCTTGCTTACTTATTTTATAGAAAGTCAAAAGCGATATTTACTTTCAGACTAAAATATATGTCATTAAGTGTTTCCTTCATAATGCTAGATTTTAACTAACCAGGACAACACAGCCTTAAATTAGGGAAAAAAAAAAATCTGTTGTATGTCAATTATATCTTAACAAAACTGGAAGGATATTAAACTAAAAAACTAAAAACTAGTCTATTGACTCCCAGATCATGATTTTTCTATGTAAATTACAAAGCTTATTCCAGTTACAAGCAGGATGATTTGAATCCTCAAGAAAGATATTCCCAAATCTGAAAAGAGTGAAAATGAAGATGATGGGATTCATGCAAAGTAAGTTGGTAAAAATGTTCCAGATGTCAATGTTTTCAAAAACTGTCCATGTCTATATGATAGGTCTTTAAAAGTTTTAAATTTGAATTGGAACAATATTTGTTCTTAATTTTTGGAATTCAGGCAGAATAAAAGAAGGTATGGGATTCTAAAGAGCCTATAAAAACCATGAAGATGATTCTATTTGCCTGATTGTTCACACATGTTGGGGAATTAAAAAATAAATAAAACCTCCATTTTGATCTCCTACCATGCATTATGAAAAATAAAAACACTGGCATACCGTGGTGGAGTAGTGATTTGCCCAGTCGCTTCTGAAGAAGCACAAGCATAGGTCACATACTCCTGGAGTTTGAGTCACGGGTCTGGGGGGCAGCAACCAAAGGTGAACAACTAAATAAAAACAAAATACTTCTTCTTCCTCTCCCTTCCTGCCAGCCTGCCTATCATCATTCCTGCACCTATCTTGCCTTTAAAAACAAAACAAAACACAATTGCTTTTAATGATAGGAGTCTCACTTTGAATGTCAAGAGAGTATACACTCACATCTGAATTCTTTACTTTTTATCAAGAAGATCAAGAAAAGAAAAAAGATGGCACACCCTGGTGGAGTAGTGGTTGGTTTCACTGCCTCCGGCTGGGTGCCACCTATATACATCCCAAGGACCCGGGTTTGCATCCCAGGACCAAAGGGAACAATCAATTTGAACAACTAAATGGAGTAAGTACATTTTTCTAAAAAGTTTTTTAAAAAAGCTTTGTTCTGAAATAAAAGGAAAGAAAGTGATAAATTCAAGGTCAGAGGAATGGGAGATGAAATACAGACTATAGGAGAATTTAACCTCTTTTATCATTATCCTTAGAGTAAATGTACACATAGTTCCTGCTATACCACTTTTCACTTGTTTCTCCTTTTCACATTTTTTTTCTATTGACGATAGAAGAAATTGGCATGGAAACAATGAGTTTAACTTGAATGAATGAGTAAGCAAATCAATGATTTCACCTGATTCCTTATTACTTCTGACATTTCAGTTTACCCATAAATATCTGTCATGGGGAATCTGTGTTTTATGATTATGACATGAGTTTTCAGTTTTCTGAATTACTGTGCTATATTACAGTAGTGAAATGTTGCTAGTTTTGTTGATTTAACTCTGCTAGTTCAGTATTTTTAAGTGAGATATTTGAATCATTTATGTTTTGAGATATATCTGAGTCATGTGCTGCATTAAAATTTCAAATTGAATGGAGGTGTACTCATTTGAAAAATGCTCTTCTATAACACAATAATCCTCAAGAGGAGGAAGAAAATGACAACCAAGAAAGCAAAGCTTCTATTACAAGACTAATTCTTACTTTACTTTAAAGATTTCCTGAACAAGTAAAATATGAATATGACAGTATTAAAGTGATGCAGGTCACTCAGAATTTTAGTCTCAATATATGACACAAAGAAAATGAAGTGAAATGAGGGGTGAAGACAAAACTTCCTTTGAAACAAAACTGGCAGCAAGTTTTCAATAAAAAGATTGCAGTTCCTACCTACAAAAACGTAAGTTTTTTAAAGACTTATTAAAGTTATGAAATAAGACATTTGATAATGTGAAAATGAAGACTATATTTGGAATTAGTTCAGTGTAACATTCTCCTTACCATTGCCCTGTTTAGGACAGACTTACCAAAAGCTTTCTGAAAATTAAGAGCACTTTTCACAAAAACTGACTTGCAACTCAATGATCATATCTTCATACACTTTATTTTTGAAATTCACTTTTAAAAATCTATTAAATAATATTTCATTTTCAAATTTATGATCAAATTTTCTTAATTTTGTTTGGAGAGCTGATTCTTAAAATTACACATTTTGTCAATATTTTAAATCAGCATACACTTAATGCTTACATTTTAATTTATGCTTTACAAGATATTTTAAAATGCTTGTAAGCATTTATATTTAAAATGCATTAACCATTTAGCAAAGCTATAAAACCACTCAAAAATTTTCTTAACTACTATGCTCTACCTGTTCCCTGAAAGATATTCATTAACAATTCTTTAGTGGCTAAACTACATATTGATCTAAGAATAATATTTTTTCTTACTTTTTCAAATTAGAAATAAGAAGAAAAAAGACAGCTGACCAGTTGCTGTCATTTTCTAGTTGTACAACATGGGGCATGTTCCTTTACCTCTCTGAGGTGCACTTTTAGCAAAATGGAACTAGGAACATCTACCTAGTTTATCTTTGCACTCTTTAAACTTTTGCTTGGTTTTCTTTATTTGAAGCAAGACATGAAATTAAAAATAAAAGAAAAAGTTAAGAAGATTAAGGTAGATGACATATATGAAAGAGTTTTAGAAAGTATAGAATGATATACACACTTGTTTACTTTTTTTTAGCATTATATAAGCTTAAGGTACACATCATCGAAAGCCAACAAATCACAAATCAACACCTGTGTATATTACACTAAGGTCACCACCAACAGTCCAATTTTATCCTTCACCATATAATTGACTCCTTTTACCCAACGTGCCCTCCTTCCTTCTGGTAACCTTTAGGCTAAAAGACTTAAAAATTTTGTTCATTTGTTTGTTCAGTTTCTCTACATACCACACGTGAGTGAAATCCTGTAATATGTGACTTCCTACTTCAGCTTTATTTCACTAAGCATAATTCCCTTTGGGTACACTTATCTTGATCCAGGTGGCAGGATTTCATCTTTTAATAGTTCTGCAGTATTCCATTATACATACATTTCACATCTTTATTTACTCAACTGTCGATGGGCACTTAAATTGCTTTCACCTTTTGGTTACTATAAATAATGCTACAATAAACATTAAAACATATATCTCTTCAAATTAAGTTTTTTTGTGCGTGTGTTTTTCAAGTAAATACAAAAACATGATTAATGGGATCATATGGATTTCCATTCTCAACTTTTTGAGGATTCTCCATACTCTTTTCCATAATGGTTAGACCAATTTACACTCCCATCAACAGTGTACTAGGTTTCCTTTTCTCTGCATCGTCAATAGCACCTTTTTTTCCCCTAATCTTTTGAATAATAGCCATTCTCACAGATGAGCGATATCTCACTGTTGTTTTGCTTATAACATATTTTAAATTGAAAACAAATTAATTGGAAGTTCCCTCTAAAGTCCATATTTTACTCTTCTCATATTTCATATTTTTGGTGTTTTGATGCTTCTAGGTGGTGTTTCATTCATTTTATAGACATCTTTTTAGTATTTCTTGCAAAACTGGTTTAGTTTTATGATTCTATAAAAACAAAAATAATTTAGTCCTCTCTGCTTCCCTCTTTTATACTTGACTCATTCATATATCTATACACTAGAACATGAAATATGAATGTATCTACTTATAATCAATTAAAATAATCTAGCAAATAAAAAAATTCATAGAAAATATTCTCTGCTTTAATTAGAGTGCAATTACGTTTTTAAACTCAAAGGAGTATATCAGATAACAACAAACTAGTCAAACTGGCATTATTTTGAGAAAATCTATATTCTAATGATTTTTGATAAATAGAACACCTATCTAAATGCCTAGAAACCTTACGTAAACATGCCCTGATGACAAACTATGTCATTTCCTACTTCTGTTAACTCACTACCAGAAGGAAATAAAAGACAATTCAAAAAGTCAACAAATTAAAAAATGTTTAAAAAATCAGGCTGCTCCTCAGTTCAAAATGTATTAAATTGATTTTTTTAAATAATAATTTCTTAACTGACGCTACTTCAAACTACAAATGCCAATTACAGTTAATGAAATGCTGCTAAAATATTATAAGGTAATATTGTGTGTATATTTATCCACATGATATACATACATAATATGACAAATATATGTGTGTGTATGATATATAACATATATCTGATTTCCTTTTTCAGAAAAAAAAATGAAAGCCTTGTGATGTGCTAGCTAATGTGCCAGTTACTAATAATTAGTGAAGACTTAATAATGAATAAGATACAGATGATCTCTGTTTTTACTGAGCTTTAAATTTATCAAGGGAGTCATATATTTAATGGTTTTCCAAATGTAATTTTGTTAAGTGCCATAAAAAGTAAGCATAGAGTGGTTTAAAATTGTGCAGTAGAGAAAACTAGCCTACTTTGAGGCTTTAGAAAATGCTTCCTAAGGAAATAAAATTTTCAGATGAAGGACTTGGTCAGGTATGGAAGGGATGTTTGAGTGGAATGTTTCTAAGAGAGAACTGTAAAATAGACAGAGTTCAGAGTGAAAGGATTGCTGCATTCAATGAACTGAAAGAAGTCTTGCTTGGCTGGAGCACAGCAATCAATGAGGAGACCCCTGGGACACTATTCATGCCACACTTACAGGTCAGCTGGAGGGCGTTATAGTCATTGAAGCTATTAAGTAGAATAGTGACATAATAAGAAAATGGGAAAATAGATATTTAAAATCATGATAAATCATTTTAAAAGTTTATAAAAATATCAATAATCAGAAATATAGAGTCATTTGGATATTATTGATTTTAAAGTTAATAGAGAAATGCTAGATTTAGATATAATACTGATGTGAAGGGAAAAAGATACAAATTGGAGTTAAACATTAGAAGCCATTGCTTTCAAAAACAAAAGCAAGAATAAAACTTCAAAATCTCATAGTCCTATACCAAAGAAATTATATCTGATACCACACATATGATCAATCTATAGACTTTAAAAAGAGAAGCTAGAAATAATTATGCTTATTTACTATGCTCCTATTGAAGGTACCATGGCAGAGTTTCTAAAAAGAATAGATGCTCAGCCTGTCCTAGTTTAAATATATAATGTTAATGTAGTACCTCAGAAAGTTATGCAATTCCAACAGATTTCTCAAGGATCTATTTTCACTGTCTGGGGAAATACTAACCAAGATTCAGGAAAAAGTTCTCATTATAAAGTTTTATCACATATTCTTATTTAAAAGTTATCAATATTAAATCTATCATGACTCTTAAGACTATCATTGGCAGATAATTCTTTTTGTTGTTATATTTACCTTTGATGCTTGTCTGGAGGCTCTGTTATATGTTATAATTTTCTTTAGTAAGGAAAAGGAATCAAGAAAAGTCACTGAAAACTAGTGTCATTGAGTTCTCACATATGGGTTTATGAGTGACAGTTTATACAACTTTTACACTAAAGCAGTAGAAAGACAGGATTTCTAAACTCCTTGAATGCAGAGGATTTCAAGAATTAACATCATAGAACCGAATGCATGAACTCATAAATCTTATTTTGGTCTCCTGTTTGGAATCTTAAGTTTTCAGATAAGGAAAGTTTCCTTCTGCAGTTATCTCTTGACTGTAACTATTTAATAAACTCTGTTTTTTGCAAATGAAATAAGACACTTTAAAAAATCTCCCAGTAACCCTATTTCTCCTTTCTTTATATGTATGGTGACACAGATATGTGCATACCTTCATAGATGCCACTATTTTATCAGATATGATTGAATATATTGGTTGTATAACAGACTATACTGGAATGATCACAATTGTTAATGATGCTCACTGAGTCAAGGGAGGATCTGTTTTATTTTAATTACAGACACAATGCCTGAAATTCCATCCAGGAAACCTTACCTGGTACTTGGTGGGCATAGTACTGTCTTACAGGTGTCATGAAGGACACTTATGGTAGATTAGGAATATTGACAAATTTTGGTGATCATAATAAGAAGTGAATACAGCCAAAGGTATAGATCATAAATGTGAAGACTGGTAGATGGTCTATTGGACTTGGCTTTCGAAACTTAATAGGGGCTTTTTTAAAAGTTCAGGTTGAGATTTCTTATAAAAACGTCTAGATAGAAATGAAATAATCTAAAGCTCTAAGACTTTTATTGTAGAAAAATAGTCTTTCCAAAAAGTACAAAAAGAACTGGTGAAATATCATAAGCATCAAACGTTCAAATACTTATCGTAAAGCAAATAGAACAGAAAACTATATTAGTTTAATTCTGTTATTATTCAAGTTTTTCAGACAATAGTCTCTGAATAACACTATTTCTACTATTTTTAAAAAATATTTTTATTTTATGTATCTCTCAATACCCTGGGGGCCTTAGTTCCTACATTTTTAATACAATTATACTAGTGCTTAAATACCACAAAGAAAAGCAATAATAATAGCTTAAATGTTATTTATTATACTAACTGTGAAAATGCGACAGTAAGAAAATAAACTCAAAATATTAAATTCAGAATAATTCTGTTTTAAAAATAATTTACTCCACTTTTTAACAGTATTAAAATAAAATATCAGCTATTATGTTACCTTTGAATCATGTATTAAAATAACAATAATTTTACAATAATTTAACAGTTTACATATGATAGTGTCTTTAAGAAATAGCTATAATTTTCCACTACAAATCTAAACAGCCAAATAAAAGTAGTACACAATATTTATGTCACATTACATACACTACATATTATGTATGTGACATAAATATACATTGGCTATTTGTTCAGTTAACACTTACCCATGAAATTGAGATAGCCTTCTCCACCAAGCGCATGAGTAATTAGTCGAATCATTTTATGAAGCTGTATTCCACGATCAATAACTGGAGTAAAAGGGGTCAGAACACTCATGTTGGTATACATTTCAGCATCCATCAACCAAAATGCCAGTGTCTTGTCCCCAACAAGTGCCTATAGAAAAAAAAGTCACTGAGATAAATACAAATAGGCATAAGCAGTTTTGATTTACATTAAAATAACAAAAGAGTACATAGTATAAGAAATAATGTAGGGGAGATGTGTGAATTAGGACTAACCATGTATTTACCAAAAAAGTTAATTTCCATGCCATAGGTGAACTGGTAAAAAAAATGAAGAGATCAACATACCTGTTTCTGAAGCAAATTTTTATTTTTAAAAGAACTTGTATATACCTGATAGATACATAATATTATAAACTAATGTTGCTTCAACAATTTTTTTTTAAAAGAGAGCGTGGTGAACAAATGATGATAAGTTAGGTAGGTGTTTCAAGTTTTCTGAAATTGGAGTAAGTATTTATTATAATATTGATAATACTAAACAGATTTTTAAATAATTTACATACTGTGATATACTTGTTTTGAGAAAACAGAAGTTTGTAAAAAGCATCTCTATGTGAAAGGATTTTTATCTAGGTATATTTTTACATAAAAGATTATTCATGTATATAAAAGTATATATATATATATGGATCTATTATATATAATATGCATATAAATAAATGATAATGGATAATGGATAATCTCCCTTTTATCAGAAGGTTGACAAATTTTCCTTTATATGTACATTTGCTTTATCATTGCATTTTGTATTTAAGGTAATTTTAATTTTTATATAAAAATAATTAATAAATAGGGCAGGCAACCAGAAGTGCCTAAACAGAAGAGAGAATTCTTGATAATCTGAGTTATTCATGGTAAATACAGTCAGCTAACGCAAAGTGTTCTTTGACAAAAATTAACATGTACTGAACAAATAATCAAAATTAAACCATCTCATTATCTTATTATAATTATTTTCATCTTTAGAAAAAATTACTTATAAACCTTCTATAATCTCAAATCAATTTTGATTAATATGTTTTTTCTTTACAATACAGTTATAAGAAAATTTAGTCATTCTGAATCTTTTCCTTATTTTGAGGGCCAAGAAAGAATGCAGTTCACAATACAAGATTTCTCATAACTGATTAGATGACAACTATATTATTTGAGTTGAAATATTTTTGCTTTATTGAAGTAGCCTCACTGCTCCTTTGACTTATAGGCAAATACATTAAAACTAAACCTATAAAATGAATGTGCATTGTTATGGACTAAATTATGTCCTCTCACCCCAATTCATGTTGAAGTTAACCCCAATGGAACTATATTTGGAGACAGGACCTTTAAAGACATATCAAAACGAGGTCAAAGGGTAGGAACTTAAACCAATAAGAGTGGAGTGCTTATATGAAAATGAAGAGACACCAAGAATGAGTGTGCAGGAAAAACGACCATATGAGGACAAGAGGGCCTTTTGCAAGACGAGAAGGAGGTCTCTGGAGAAACTAAAGGTGTTGACAACTTTATCTTGAACTTGCAGCGTCCTGAACTGTGAGAAAAAATTTCTGCTGCTTAAGTCAAACTATCTGATATTTTGTTAGGGCAGTACTAGCACACTAATACAGATATCAATAAAATGCAGTTTTAATCTGATAAAACTTAGAGGTCCATATTATATTTAGTTTGAAAATAAGGTTGCATTGCTAAAAAAAAGTTCAAAACAATTTATATGATATATTTGTTAAAATATAATTAGACAGTACTATTCTTATATAAGAAATTCTTATTATTCCTTTTCACATGCTTTGAATTATTTATCTTTTGTGAAACTATTTCTATATGTGATTCTATCATAAAATTATGTTGATGATTTGTTAGATTTCTACTGCAATGCACTTATTTCTATAGTAACTATATATTTACATATCTAAATTTTTTCTCAGGTTTAAGATTCAATATACATTTGGCAACTTGCATTTTTCTGTACAGTCTGACAATTTGTAACACAAAACAGAATTGCTTAAATCTTTAAATCTTGGTAAATATTTAATGTTTCTCTACATTTGGGGAAGAAAATTATGAAATTAATCTATACATTTCATTTCATTTATTCCACTCATTCATATGAAAAAAGATATTGGGAGCTCAAAATGTGCTATAATTGCTAGGCACTTGCAATAGAAAGATAAAATTTTATTTCTATATTAGTTTTCAAATTGCTGTTTGGTAAGACGTTTCCCCCATCATTCAATTAGTAGTATTTTTTTTTTTGTTGTTATATTTTGGTTCCTTTTTTCCCCACAGGTATTAATTTGTTTGCTGTATAAACAATTTAAGTTGAAATGACAGCACCGCTCAAAATGGGAAGATGAAAAATTTAGGATATGACTATTTCATGAATCAGCAAACTTCTTGTAAAGGCGAAATAGTACACATTTAAGTATTGTGGGCTACTTTCTCTGTCTCATCTACTTAAATCATTTGGTTAAGGATCAAAAGCAGCTATGGACAATGCATAAATGAATGAGTATGGCTGTGTCCCAGTTAACTTTACAAAAACAGGCAGCAGGCAGAATTTAGCCCTTGGGCCTTAGTAGATGTCTGGTCCAATTATATTTTCTTAACAATTAGAGAGCACTTGAAAAAAATAACTCTTTGCCTAAAATGACCAACTTCTGCTGAAATAACAGAAAAATGTTTGAGCTTCAATTTTCTTAATATATCCATTGCAAATAATTTCCAAAAACTTTATTGTCTCCTTTTTAATGTCTACATGAGTATATTTTATGCTATTATTACTTAAAAGATTAATATGACTTTAACACACACATGCATTTATTTTATTGAGTGACTATATGGAACAGATATAATGCTATATCTGGAAATACAAAGGTAATGGAAACAAATTGCCTAAAATATGATGAGAACATGGAGGATAAATCAAAGTATCTTTCACTATAAAGCAGATAAAAGCTTCAGGGAAAAAAGGTTACCTGAGCTTAGATGCTTCCCAAGTGAAGTGGCCATTTACATGTACTGTAGGAAAAAATGTAAGACTGCAAGGAGGTTGAACCATTCAGGAATGGATAAAAATTATACAGTACTAAAGAACAGAATAGAATGCTTAGAGGGTTGAGAAGAGAATGGAGGTGAAAACTTGCACTTTGGCCAGGACATGAGTGGCCATGAAAGAGAAGTTTAAACCAAAAAATCTGAGTTGACAAAACAAGCTTTGCGTTTTGTAAAACACCTTAGGATACATTAGAGAGGATGGACTGTAGCTAAGAGGGATAGAGGTTAGGCTGATCACTTTTCAGGAGATTTCAATGCTGAAGGGGAAAAATGATGAAAACTTATCAAAGATATAAAAGAAAACCTTTAAAAGGAAATCTAAAATGGAAACTAAACTTAACCTTGCTCAGTGCCAATATTCTCACTATAACAGAGAAAAACAAGTAAGGTAACACTTGCAACTGTCATTTATGATTTATTAATTACAGCTTGGTAGGGTAAAAATGACACTGAATCTTACAGTTAGAATTTATAGATCTCTGAAATAATTTGAAATACTTTAAAAGAATGAATAGATTTCATGTAAAGAGATATATATATATAGAGAGAGAGAGACAGCAATGTTAAATTACATTGATGGATTAATACATTGATGTATTACATTGATGTATTCAATATATAGATGTCAATAGAGAGAAGAAATAATGAATTTATACACATGTTCATTTACCTGATCATGACTCTCTGCATAAGCAATGCACTTTTCAAGGTAGCGTCTGTTTGTGAGAGTATACACTATGTTGCCCATATTCCAATCTTCATCTTTAAATTCTTTAATTAGCTAGATATAAGAGAAAAATTAATTAAAAAACATTACTGTTCTAAGATTAATCCCAATCTGAGGGTATACGGCATATTAATCCAAATTACTTGACATGCAGATACATACAGCACACACAGCAAAGATAATTTGGTTTAAACTATTACTGAAATCTCAGCCTTCATGCAGACTGTCCAAATGACAGTGGTTTTATATGCCTATGTGTGTGCATGCTTTCTTTTGTACAGATGGCTTGATCATTGCGCTTTAGAATTTCTTCCCTGTAACAACTGCTACCTTTTGATTAATGACCACAATAAAGTGCAGTTGTACAATATATTTTCTTACAAATCTATAAGGTAGAGAGATACTTGCTATATTTTAAGGTTTGAATGAGAAAAAATATTAGCAGGTATAGTGCTTTGTTTTATTCCTCAAAAATGATCATGAGAAACAACAAACATTACGTTTAAAGGCTAATTACCACAAAATAATTATCTTCAAAGAGCACACATTTTTGGCACACATTTCTACTTCAGTTGCTATTATTCACTATGGTTTCTTCCCCTTTAACAATCATCTCTTCAATGCAGATTACTTTGTCAAGATTTGACATGATTGTTTCTTAGGTCAATAATACCTAAGAAATAAGGTAAATGCCATGAATGCTATCAATACTGACCCTATCCCTTTCTATGAAACACTTTCAATCTTAGTCTATCATGATGAAACTCTTTTTTTCTTTTCTTTTCCTCTCATTCTAAGCATCCTGCAGTTTCTTCTTCTGTCTTTCCTGTAAAAACTGATGCTGCTTAAATAAATCCTAGAAATCACTTCTTCTCTTTTAATCAACAGACTCTTTTTGCATTGGTTCATTTCTCTGTTAGTCTGACAGGCAGAATTCCAATATCTAATGCAGATTTTGGTAGAAGATACAGAGTCTGTCCTGTTTGTATTTTCCTTTGATTGACCTTTTTTCCCCCTCAATGTAATTCAGATGTATTAATGATTCATAATTACCATGTGAGTTGCGGGGCACAAGAGGGCAGACTGTGTTAGGTAAAATAATGGTCACCCATAGAGGTTCATATCCTAATGCACAGAATCTATTGAATATATTCTTACATGACAATAAGGACTTTAAAGATATGATTAAGTTAGGTATATTGAGATAGGAAGATTATTCTGGATTACTTGGATGGGTTCAATGTAATTACGGATATTTTTCTAAAAAGGAAGCATGAGATGTTAAAAAAAGGAAAGAAATTTGAAGATGTTAACTTTCTGCCTTTGAAGATAGAAGAGGCCCTAAGTCAAGGAATATTGGTGGGTCAGATGCTAGAAAAGACAAGACACTGGAGCCTCCAGAAGAAGTGCAGCCTTTCCAATGCCTTGAATGTACATTTTATTAAGAACTACTTCAGATTTGTAACCCACAGAAATAGAAAAACTGTGATTGTAAATTTGTGCTGTTTTGAGTCACTGGATTTGTGATATTTAGATATAATAACAATATGAAACTAAATGTATGGACCTATAAGATATGCCCAATTACATTTTGACAAATGTCACAAGATAAAACAAATAAAAAGAACATGATTTAAGTCTTATAAACTGGACAAAATTCACCTAAATGGATAACTTAAATATGAAACTAGAGAACATTTAAGAATGATCTGTAATAGAAAAATGTAAAATTGGATATAATATGCAAAACAAATTTTGTTTAGTGAAAATCCAACTGAAGAGGATGAAAAGATTAGCAACAAACTGGGAAGAAATATTTGTTTATCACCAATTCAGCTAAAAGGTGAATCTAGAATACATAAAGAACTCTCAATACTTCACAGTAACTTAATAATTTAATTAGAAAATGGTCAAAGGACATGACTAGACATTTCACCAAAGAGAAATTACAGAAGGCAAATATGGACATTAAAAGATACTCACCATCACAAGGCATTAAGGAAATACAAATTTAAATCACACTGAGCTATCACTGTTAGAATAGCTAAAATGAAAAAAATACCGACACTTGGAAATGCTATTATGTGAGAATGTATAGAAACCAGATCTTTCCAGTGTCACTGGTGGGAATGTAAAATAGTACAGTCACTCTGGAAAACACTTTGATAGCTTCTCAAAACATTAAGTATCTCAATAGTACAAGACCCAATTATTATAATCTGGCCATTTAACCCATAGTAATAAAATTTATGATCATAGAAAAACCTATACATATATGTTAATAGCAACTCTATTTATAATAGCAAAAACTTGAAAACAAGCCAGATGACTTTTAACTGATAAATGATTAAACAAACGGTAGTGCTATCTATATTATGAAATACTATTTAGCAATAAAATGGGTTATATATTGGTACTAACAATAATTTAGATGAATCTCCAGAGAATATTGCTTTGTGAAAAGTGGTAATCACAAAATATTATTGATTTATATTAAATGATTAAAATGACAAAATTATAGCTAGGGAGATTTGATTAATGGTTGATAAAGAATAAGCAGAGACTGGGGATAAGATGGAAGAAGATGTGGTTTTAAAGGCATCATGAGGAAACCTTGTGGAGATGGAAGTGATTAGTACCTTGACTAATCAATCCCAGTATACTGGTTGCACTATAGCTTTGCAAGATGTTATCATTAGGTAGGTAGTGATGCATATTACATGTATTCTGAGTACAACTTTCATTTGGGTAACTATTCTTGAATGTTTTATTGACATTTGTGGAAATAAGTAATTTATGGAATAAATTCTTTAAATGCACAACTTACAAAAGTAGGGGAGAATCATTGATTTTTAGAAATATACTATCTTGGTGCACCCTGGTGGCCTAGTGGGATATACTGGGTACAGTCCACATACATCCCAAGGTCCCTGGTTCAAGTCCTTGGGCTGAGGAAACAACCAAAGAAGAACAACTAAGTAAAATAATAAAGTGCTGCTTCCTCTTCATTCTTCCTACCTGCCTGCCTACTCACCTCTATTCCTGCTTACACCTTTCCTTAAAAAAAAATAATAATAATAATAATTTTATACACATATATATATATATAAAGCTTAACTCTCTCTAGCAGTACTAAATAAGGACTCAACTTAGTACTCCAAAAAAAAAAAAAAATGTTTTAAATGACATAAATGAAGATGACATCTGCCTTCACATAACTTACAGTCTAAGACTGGTTGATTATGTACTAAATATAGGACAACGTATTTTTCCATTTGCATGATATACTGCCAAGTACATTACCTTGAGTATATAAGGTGCTAAAAGTTCAGTAATTTAAATTAATAAAGAAAAACAACTTTATTCAAGAGAGAAATATGCCGATGATTGCTAGGATTGGGAAATAATTCTAGGTTGATGTACACCTTGAAATAGTCCTGAAATAGCACACAAAATGGTGAAGAGTTTTTAGCACAAGGTTAAAAAAAGGGCCTGTTGGCACTTGTAAGGGAGAGAAAAGTCTGTGTAGCAGATAGGAAATAGCAAACAATGGTGAGGGGATAAAGACTTTAAACAAAGATGAGAAATTTAAAGATCACAGCAGTTAAAAAGAATAACTTAAATAAAGTGGCCTTTCTCAGTTAGAAAAAAAAAAGGAAGTGGTTTGTTTGATGTCTAATTATCCTTGTGAAACACTTGCTTTTTGACCTAACAGTGTTGAGAAATCATAAATGGAGAGAGGTAAGTTGTGTGTGTAGAGGTTTAGTCACAACTCTGCATTTCACAATTGGGGGTAGAGAAAAGGTAGTTAAGGGAATGATTACAATTAATTTCCTTCAGAAAGGGTGAACTCTCATCTTGCTTTACAAAATTAAGGACTTCTGTGTTGTGATCTCAAGGTACAAGTTCATGTCTATTCTAAAAGGGCTCATCAGAAAACTACGATTATTTGATACTTGACTTCTATATACAGTCATCCCTTGCTTTGTCGCAGTTTACTTATCGTGGCTTCACTGCATCGCTGGTTTAAAAAATATATAATTCTGTATAATGGAATTTTCGCTATATCGTGGGATTTTGCATTACACGTACACTTCACTAGTGAGTACCTACACAGAATTTTATATGTTGTTAAAATTACACAGGTTTAAGAGTGTAGAAAGTGTTTAAGAGCACATGAAGTGTTTATAAGAGTATATGAAAGGCTAATAAGAGCGTGGGAAGGGTTTATAGGAGAGTAGGAAGGGTTTACAAAGCCTTAAAATATATATAAATAATAAAATAAGATACTTTGCGGATTTTCACCTGTTGCAGGGGTCTCTGGAATGTAACTCCCGCGATAGGTGAGGGATTACTGTATTCAGTCTAAGATTGTGAACTGGGCCACTCAGTAATGTCCTATATCAAGTCTAAGTCTAAAAACAACTGGACTCCTTTAGGCAAATGAAACAAACTATAACCAAACCACTGAAATACAGTTAAAGTTAATATAATTGTATTAGAAATGATACGCAAAGTATAATATAAAATTATTCATTCCTAGAGCTGACACATAAAAGGACGTTTAAATGATAAAGGAACAAATGAATCCTATCTGTTGAGGAAAAACCATACTGTGAAGCAAGTACTGGGAATTAAGGAGTAACTCCTACATTATTTGGTGATTTGCAAGCAAATATGGCTGATTTGATGAAGTTTAGGTGTTTTCAATACAGAGCAGTGAAGTTTTATATAATTGCATTGATAATACAAAATTCCATCTCACAGATAAAATTATATCAATCATATTTTTCCTTGTTGGAATAATGCTAAAATAAATTGTTCAAATTAGAACTTTTAGAATTTTGAGAAGCACCTTATTAAAAGAATCAACACACTAATTCAAGAATGTAATACTTCAAATACAGTATCAGTACTAAGAAATAAATTAAAGACATAATAAATAAGCCAGCATAAAGAATTCATAGGGAAATAAAATTACATGAAATCTTACCTGGATCCATTTGTCTGGAATTGCCATGGCTAATCTATAGTCAAAGCCACCCCCTCCCTGGGAAACTGGAGAACACAGAGCTGGCATTCCCGATACATCCTAAAACAAAGTACATCCGTATTATCAATCCATATTGCTCAAATTTTTATTAAACATTCTTCTGACAGCAAAGCCTAAGTGAACAAAGACATATAATAAGCAGGGACATATATTTTTGGAAGATTTTGGTAGCATAATGGAAAGGCAGATAAACTTGTGATAACATTGTCTCATTTCCCAGTAAGATTTTGTGCAATGCTTCTCAGGGCAGGAAAACTTCAAAGTTCATAAGGATATATTTTTCTCTTCCTTAGTACAACATAAAAAACATAAATAGTAAAACTATTATTATTAAAACATAGTTTCTTAGACTTAATTTAATTACTACATGAGCATCTTTTATTAGATACTGTTTCATCCATCACAAAAATACATGTGGCATATATCCCTTATACTGTTCTCCTCAAATATAGCATTGACAACATGTGTATTTTAGAGCACTTAGTTTCCGATGGAATGAAATGTACTGTGAGTACATTAAGAGTGAAACAATAAGATGGCTTTCACTATAGTCAGTTATACTTGGAAAGGGTACTTGAGGTTATCTAGTGGATTCTCTTCATTTAGCAGATACAGAAACAAAATCTTATTGAGGTGAAGAGATCTCTAATGATACAGGATTCTCAATGGTAGAGACAGGAGTCAGACGTCAGGTCTTTTGAAAGACAGTGTCTTTCTAGTGACTACTAGACACTGCTAGACTGATAATCAAAGAATTAATCAAATAGAGATGATGCCCCCAAAATGATATGTAACACATTATTATAGCAACTGGAGCACAATATGAGCCAAATCCAGCAACTCTAAATTCACCATGTATTTCAAATAAATCCTTTTCCTTTGTTCCATATCTATAGCCAGTATCTCATTTACTCTTCATCACTGCTTGCTTAGGTCACTGTTTTAAAATGGAAACTCCCTTTTCCAGTTTCTCTTCTCACTAACTGCTGCCAAATTAATATCTCATGAAACAGTTTGCTCCTATGACTGCCCTTCAACAGCTTTCAATAGCTCACAATAGAAAACTCAACTGTCTTGAAGATTCATTTCAACCACCATATTTTAAGCATTTGCAATATAACTTGTTACTTTATTATCTTTTCTTTGCTCACTATCAAACTGTAAGGTACATGAGGCAGGAGGCTTTTTTGTTGTTGATTTGTTTTCTGTGGTTGCTGCTGCTGTTGTGCACTAATATATGTCAGGAATCCCGACTAGTACAGCAGTAGCCAACTCAAAGCTGATATTCAATAAACATCTGGTTAGTGAATGAATAAAGATGCTGTTAAGGATTTAAAGATAAATATGACAGAGTATATAAATATGGAGATTTCATAAACTACTATTTCATACCCTTACTATTATGAAATAAAGTGATGAAGTTGTAATCACTGTTAACTGAAGCATATACAAAGTAAAATGAAGAGAACCCTATCTTTCTACATTGTTCCCTACTATTTCATTGCAAGTACTAAACCTTTTTCAGCTTTGAAATATTTACTATCCCCTATGTTTGTCACAGCTTCTCTATATGTGTTACTGCACAAACATCCTGAGATTATTATCCTTACTTCTCGGGAAAGACTATCACATAGTAGGAGCTCTCTGAGACTTAACTCCGTCTAATACGCCTTCATCCATAACAACATCCTCAAACTCTTCCCACAGAAAAATAGAAAAAAATAAATAAGTGATGTCTGGATTCCCAAAGTAACTTACTAATTGCTTTCTTATGAATGAGAGATATAGGTAAATATAGTACATGGCAGAATACATCCATAAGAAAATGAAATATTTGCCAAAAACCTTTACACATAGTACTTTATAAAAGACAAAAAAAAGATAAATGGTTATCAGAAAAGAAACCATTTTAAAATGAGAAAAAAGCATTTTATCGAAATGACACATTTTCACAGATATCATAGGTATTCAGTTAAATTCCTTATAAACATTGGTTGAATATGTATTATGTATCAGACAACTATGTTAGACTTTGGAATTCTAGACACTATGACTTGTTGAGTTTTTATAAGAACAAAGAATCAGGAATGACTAATAATAGGTTGATGCTAAATACTGAGATAGTTTTTCTCAAGGAAATATTAAAATGTATCTTATATTTGGTCTAGGAATGTTTTAGGAAATAATATGATAGGAAATAAAATCAGCTAAGAAAAAAATTTTGGATTGAAATTGGTTTTGTTTGACTCCTTACTCTGAGTCCAAGAACACTGATCCATTAATGTGATATATATTTGTAGCTCTATTTTGAAAGTAGATAGTCTGATGATAAACCTTTTAAAATCTTAAAAGAAAAAGAGGGGAAATCAAGGTCATTAAAATAAGTTTATTTTAAATATAAAAAGTTTTTATATACTTACACAGTATATTAAAATAATCACATCTCCTTCAAATAGAATTAAATTTGCTTTAATTCTTTAATATCTAAAGAATATTTATGACTAGTCCAGAAAAATATTCAATTATAAATATCTTAATAAATGTAGAAAATATAAATGTGATTTTTTTGATAGGTGCTAGTAAAAATATTCCACTTTAATAGGTGTCTTCATAAATACATTTATATTCCTACTACAGGACTTTATATAAAGTTACACTACTTATTTGCTACACCACATTCCTTTCTTAAAAAAAAAAAGTTCATGAGGATCAATTCCACATTTTGAAGAGACTCCCACTAGACAGAAAAGTGATGTATTGAAATTGAAGTAGTTTTCAATTTAAGTAGAATAAATTGAAGACACATCTTGCTTAAAAAAATCTAAAACCAAGTAATATAAAGTAGGCTAAAGTCTCAAAGTTTCATTGGTAGAAACACTGATAATCAGACAAGAGCTCCCTAGATGATGAAACTATTTTACTTGAAATGAATGAAAAGATCAATGTAACAATTTTAAGTTTCATGTATTAAATAATTGCTTCTATTTTTTTAGTACTCACTTTGAGTTGCACTGTCATTAATTGTTTGTAGCAATTTGTCATGTAAAATATCTCTACTTTGAATTGCCATAATATAACTGACAAAATAATTAACTTTTTTGATATTTGAAAGATAAAATTAAAATAAGAGACAATATAAAAGTTTAAAATATACTCTGATGTAAAAAGATATTGAGCACACAAAATATTAGCAAGATTCTTAAGCTGTGACTAAAATAGGAAGGTAGAAAGTTTGAAATAGTACAAAGTATCAATAGAGCATTATAATTATGCTTTTTTTTTTTTTAAGTTTTGATTCTATGTAAGAATTTATTGCGGGAATTTAGAGTCCATTGCTCTAGTCCCAGAAGATATTTAGAAGGCAAAAGATTTCTCTTCTCTTTCTAGAGATAGAAACAGAAACCATACCAAGCTGGAGACTTTTGGTTTTAAGTAATTATTGCTAGAAGAAGGTTTAGAAACAGTAAATACTATATAAAGGAGACAATCACTACTGCATTTCATTACAATGAACTAAATGTCAACAGTGTGAAAGGACACTTTAACTTATAAAAATCTTGGTGTTGCTATATGTTTGTATTTTGTATAGAAAGATTTGTATAGAACGATAGAAATTCAATTTTAATAATAATTCCTAGTTAGACGACTCAGAAAACCAGAGGGATTTTAGTACTAAATCTAAATTAGCATAAGCATTTAACAAACTTCTTAATTTATCACATTTATCACCAAGAGGAGAATTGTCAATTATGTATATACCGAATTATATCATTACAGTGTAGCTTTGGGACAGTTAATCATGAACCTTCAGTAATCACGAATAACTAGTGAACAGTTGGCAATCCAAGAGCAAGAACATAAACAAGGAAGGTAATCGCATCAGAACAAGGGAGGCTTCAGAGAAGCTCAAAGGCAGCGATCCATGCCATCTCTGATGATTAAACCAGAAAAGAAAAACATAAATAGAAACACATTAATATTCAATTCTTTCTTTGCTGAAGGTCTTCTGGCCAGAAGGACCTGTCCACTGATTAGGATATTTTACTTTCTAACCAGTGGCATTTTCTTTTTTAACAATGGCATGATGATAAGTAATTAGTGTACACTATCTCCTAACAGGAAAACAGTGAATTCTAAATAATGCACCATTCATACAAGGGAGCTGCATTATAATGAGGGTAAAATTTTAGTTATGCAATTATTGACAACATAAGACTAATTATTCATTAATTATGCTAACAAATGTTCTATATTAAAGGAGGTAAGAGGGTAAGAGATTATAATGGTCTTACCTCAGCTATCGTTAGAGAATCTGGATACAATGTGTGAACTAAATGATTTGCCAACATGAGATAAATCAAGGCATCTTCATCTACTTGCAGTCCAAAATATTCATGGTAATCACCTGAAAACCCTTGGCCTAGAACACAAAAAAATCAGTATAAATGCATTACATTAGCACCCAAGGCTTAAGTCTGCACAAAGTTCCTTGCAATTAGTTTGCTATCAGTTCTGTTAACCATAGTAAAGTATAAAAAGCCCTAAATACCACATAATATTATCATCAACAGGTTTAAGATTTAATCTAGAAAAGTATCCCATATCAATTTTCAGAGAGAAGAGTACCTTGCAATTCCATTTCTGTTTTACAAAAGCAATCACTTCGATTTAAAACTTTAATTTAATTTTAACTAAAATTTTCAGCAGAAAAATAAAGTACAATATTCCAAAAAAATTATAAATTTCAGTTTTCAGATACATTACATTCACGTCAAGACACGCTAGTATCAGTTCATATGAGGTTCCTTTGAAATAAAGGAAATATGAAAACCATCATAAAACTGAGATATTTATTCTTTGAATCCATACAGGCAAATTGCTTTTTCTTCCGAGTTGTTGCCTGATAAAATTCTCTTTATCATGGAATTTTATAAACTAAATCTGCTATATCCTGTTATTCACCATTTTAGCACAATTTTTTGTGGGATGTTTTGTATTTTTTTTGCTTCCAAGTTTTAGTTTTACTTTCTATGGTTCAGTGCCTATAAACAGTCCATATCCATCCACATCCATTCATATTCCAATTCCATAATTCCGTGAAAAATACCTAGCCCTCAGCGGAAGGAGGTTCTGCAGAAATCTGTAGGTTTTTTAAATCCACGAGAGAATCATTCTTGAATTTAGATGTTCTTGTGCTATCATTCCCTAAATGAGCGTCTTTTCACATATTAATGACAATTGTCATGTTTATAGATTCAGCTTCTTTCCTAAGAACTTTTTGTGGAGGCAGCACCCCAAGAACAGACAGCAGCACATTTTAATATAGATTGTTTCCTTGGAAACCACTTTTCAAGATTTATAATCTAAAGTTTCTCTCACTGCTATGTGACTACTTGTTTGTAGTAAATGTTTGGTCATTACACAAATAATTGTTTGCCCTGTTCTCTATTAAGAGAATAGGCTTCTGTGATACCAGCTCTTTGTGCAACCTTTGAACAGAACATCTCTGATCAATATTTTTAATTATACAATAATTTTAATTGAGTACATCTACATTCAAAATATACATATTTTCCTCAATGTGTATAATATGCAAAGGAATCCACATACTCACAAATGTTCTCATTCCATATATGCAAAAATGTTCCCATTTATTATTTTTGTTACTTTTTATTGCAAGTTTTGGCATGCTCCCATCCTGAGGATACTGCAATAAATGGTTTCCTTAAAAAATATTTTTATAAGGAAACTACATATTAAGGATAGCAAATTATTAATTACATTAAAAATAATTATCTTTTATTTATTTACAAAAACGTATTTTTATCAAAACACCTTCTGCAACTGAACCATAAACCTGGCTGTAATCCCACAGAAGATAAAATGAAATCATTATTATCTCTATAATATATCAGGTTACCCACCCATTCCATGGTGATGATAGAGCATGGATGTAACACCATCAAAACGAAATCCATCAAAGCCATATTCTTCCAACCACCATCTCAAGTTTGACAGAAGGAATCTTAAAACTTCCCAGCTACAAGTAGAAAAAACAAAATATATATACATGTCCAATATATTGCTTTCCTTAATTGTAACACATTAAGAATATCGATTCAAATGATAAATCTATCTTAAAAATCATGATATTCAAAGATATATAAAAAATTCAAAATACTAACATTTATCTCATTTGTTAATAAAATTTACTATAAAATATTAAATTTCTGTTACCTGAAAAGATGACTAAATATCAGAGGAAAACTGAGGAAATAAGTCTAAGGTGGATACCAAGTGCTGCGGCTCTGCCTCATTCAGTGCTGTATACCCAATAAGCATTTAATAGCAGTGCTCAACTTTTTTTTTTTTTAAAGACGAGATCTGTCACTTATCATATTTTTACATAATATAACTATAGTCAGGCACAACCTGGTGGAGGAGTGGTGGTTCAGCCACCTTTGGAGGATTATAGTCCACATACATCCTGAGGATCCCAAGGATCCAGGTTCAGGGGGAATAACCAACGTGAACAGACAAAAATAAAATAAAATGCTTTTCCTTCTTCCTTCCTCCTTTCTCCCTGTCTGACTACTCGGCCTTCATTCCTGCCCATACCTTTCCTTAAAATAAAGCTGTATCTATATCTACATAGATATACACATATATTATACATAAACTAGTTACGCAGTTGTTCCTTTTAGAAAACATAATTTTATGAGTAGAAAAACTGCCTTTAATGTTTGCTTACAGTATTTACTTATGCTATAATTTCATATATACTATTCAGAATAAAAAGTAAAAGACTTAAAATTGATGATAAGCAGCGATATATACTAGACTACTGTTTCGTGGGAGTGGAAGAAAAGATAAACTAATTACTGAAAAAGGTATGTTTAATAAAGTAGGTTCTACAAGTTGAAGAACCTTAAATTCATAAAAACATAGAAAACAAAGAACTGAATAACAATTAAAAACACTGTACGAAACAAGTCTATTTTGGACAATTGTAAGGAGGCCATCATCAATTAGTGTTTTCTTCAGTTATGTAGTTATGGTTGAGTTCTCTATCTTATTATAACTGTGGTTTTAAGACTTTAATACCCCATTTTAATGACAAAGCAGTAAGAGTGTACACAAATCTTCAACCCAGTTGAAATTTATGTATTTTTTTTTAACTCTTCCACATATTAAAGAGCAATCTGACATAGTGGAGATTAAGTTATCACAATCAGCTTTGGAATTGTAAATCTAAACTTTGGGAAAAGACAAGCACTGCTGATAATGAACTACTTTAAGTAAGTTTCTCTGAGTTTTAAAAATTTGCTGAACACTAAAGAAATGAATAAACAGAAATCCAAGAAATGTATTAAATATGAACAGGAGACATGAGGCTGGAGATTGTTAACTATAAGCCATGTTCATGTCTCTACTGATGCATATTTATTTAAGATTTAAAGGAAAAATTTCTTTTTAAAAGAAATGAATAAAAACATTTTACAACTGAACAAGCATAAAAAGTATTCTATTTCATATAGGAATTTATAACATCTATAATTTTATGAATTTTTTTAAAATTAATAGTTTATTTCTTTAGAACAATTATAGGTTCACATTAAAGTTGAAAGGAAGGTAGAGCTGTCATATAACTCATGTCCTCACACCAGCACAGACACAGCTATACTTTTTAACAAGGTTAAACAAGGTTGCATATATGAGAATTTCAGAAAGAAGACCTAAACTGTGTATCAAAAATCTTTTGAAAACAATATTTTGAAAAGAAGACACAACTTTCTGGTTTGGCTATGTGTCTGGCAATGTGTATTACACTAAGGAAAGGTAAACTGAAAGATATTAAATATTGAGTATGTGTGTGTGCATGTGTGTGTGTGTGTCTGTGTGTGTGTCTGTGTGTGTGTCTGTGTGGTGGTATAAATACACAGACTATCTCTGGGCCTGATCTAACATGTACTGATGTTTTGTTTAGTTGCAAAGTTCTTTAAAATTTTCAAAAAATGCTTATTGATGGAAGATATACTTTCTTTTCCCAGTCCCTACCACCTCCACCTCACATTTCTTATACTAAATCTATTTACTCACTTACTTATAACTTGGATTTGTGGACATTTTTTGTCAATGTCTAACACAAATATCATAAACTGAATGTTTTGCAGGAAGACACAGGTTCAAATGTAAAAACTATGTCTTAATAGTTACAAAGATAAAAGAGAACAAAAATTAAGTCAATGATTTTGCAATTAAATGTAAAACTGGTAAAGCAGATGATATGTATTTAATAATTAAAAATAAATGCTGCTTAATATCTTCTGGTTAAGAAAAAGTTATTATTAATTCCTGTTACTATAATATGTAAACTATTCTCTTCCTGCCCAAAAGGGGTAAAAAAATGCCTTTAAAATAATGAGAGAAAAAGACATTTATCTATAACTATGAGACTAGACTGATTCTTGTCATGGATAAACAGAAATAAAATTATTTGTGAAAATATGAAAAGAAATATTAATGACAATAAAGCATGTAGCTTAAAATTTTTAACTCCTTTTTTAATTTCTTTTGTAAATGCCCTTAAAGTCAAACAATAAATAACTTAAACTGCCCTAAGAAATTAACACAAAATTATATTGGTAAGGATAAATCAAGTGTTTACTGTTCTCAAAATAATTTGTTTTATGAATAATTAATAAAATAAAATAAATGTTGAGTAGAGATAGAAAAGGACAAATTACTTAGAACAAAAACAGCTAAACAAAAATCTATAAAACTTTATCTTTTTAACAAAATTTTAAAAAATCAAGAAAAATATCAGATTAAAATTTGAAGTTATTTTTCTTCTAGTCAGCTTTTCACAGTTTGTCTCTAAAATGATCACTCACCTATATTATTATGGTAAAATAACAACAACAAAATATCATGGCAACGATACAATAAAAATTAAAACTTGCATTGAGCCATCAGAAAAAATAAAAAGTAAATAAAATTTGAAGTCAGCAGCAAATGTAAAGCAAAGGTAAAAAACATTAATTCTCTGATTTTTTTTTTTTTTTTTCAAAAACTAGATACCTAAGTAACAAAACAAGTCTTACAGAGTTAAGATTTTGTAATGAACTTCGGTTGTTTAAAAAAATATGAACTAGCAGTATAGGAAATAGGGGTAAAACGAACTTGCGAATTATTCCCAATATTTCTGTGGTTCAAATTTCGTCTCTCGTCATCTTACCATGATAACTCCAGATAAATGAATTCACTCTTTGTGAACTCAGTGTTCTGACAAAACCATTTTGAAACACAGACTGCTTATACCAAGGTTAGAAATGAAGATTTAAGATCTAATAAGACGGAGAACCAGGAAGACTACGGTTTTCGGCTGCGAAATACTCAGCTAGATACACGAGTGCAATGAACAAAAACCAGAACTCAAAGTTGAAAAACAACAGTAAATCGGAGAGCATTTGCAGTGATACTGGAATGAAGATGAAGCTTTCTTCTTACTTTTCCTTATACTATGTAAACATCTACTTAATGTAGATAATACATCTAACTATTACACTGAAATATTTATCTCAGTCAAGGAGCATTTAAGAAGAAATGCTTAACGACAGTTTAAGAAGAAAACTGCCAGGACCCTCCAGGCTACCTCGATTCAGTGATTTACAAGAACTCACAGGACTCAGGACTCATGGCTAGGATATATTACAGCAAAAAGACAAAAACGCAAAATCAACAAAGCAAGAAGATTCGTGAGAGCAAAGTTCAAGGAGTCTAGGCACAAGCTTCCAAGAGTCTTTTCCTGCTGGAGTCACCCAGGACACACTTAAATTCTCCAGCAAAGGACTGTCTTCCAGGGGTGTTTACCAGCAGCTCAGTTTTCAGAGTTTTTATTGGAGGCTGGTGACTCGGAACTCTTTGCCTTAGCACATGTCAAAATCTAGCCTCCCAGAAGGAAAGCAGGCCTTCAGCATAAATTGCATGGTTTGTAGAAGAGTTTAGGCCCAGTGGGTCACTGTGGGTTTCCATTCTGGGAATGGTGAGGCCAGCTGCTAGGCAAGGGCCGATCTTAGAACAGGCATTTTTTAAGGCTAAAAGTCTTAACTGTGTCATATTAACTCTTTTTGCACAAAAAAGTGGAACCTAACTTATTATAGAATTATAAATACATACCATAGGTTACTGGAGAAAACACTTGGGGAGTTGTTTTATCTCAGAGCTACACATACTTCAAAACCAGGGGGAAACTCTTAAATGTAAGTTAAAAAATCTCTGTATTTGAGGAACTCTGACAGAGGTACTCTGTACTGCACCCATCTTCTGACAGTTACATGGGCGGTGAAAGCAGTCAGCTCCAACTAGTGCACTGAGTCTAAGATGTGCCTTTTCAATAGACACCAGAAGAAGCTTAAGAATCTGTCACCAGTGAAATTACAGATTTCTGAAAGATGCCTTTCTAGAAGAGGAGAATTTAAGAAGAATTATGACATATTCCAAACTATGGCTGAATTGGATATTGCTCAAAGTGCTCTGTAAATGAACTGTACCATCTCGACTAAATGGTCTGTCTTCAGTCAAAGCATGAAAATGTCGAGCAAAGGAGATAATAAAAATGGCAATTTACTTTTTCTACCTGAAAATGTCATCAGACATTTTATAACACAGCTGATATATCCAGTTGATTACAGTCATATAAAAATATAAAGTAGAATCTAAGAGAACAGTTGTACTTTAGGGAGTTCCAACAGGCAAGGTAGGAATCTGGTTTTAAAATTACTACTGTGACATAAGTCTTTTAAAGTTTATCCTTAGGAACCACAAAGCAGCTGAGTTTCCACACAGTTGGAGGTGCTACATGTTAACTTTTAGAAGATAACATCAATATATCTTACTGGTCAGTATGAATGTATATAAAATGTGGCTTATTTTAGTTATTAGCCTATATCTTGAACTAATTCACACATAAATTAGAAAGTAAAGATATGTCACCCATATTCACCACAGTCAACTGATTTGCTTACACAAAATTCTTTAAAGAAGGAAAAACAAAATCATTAAAATCTAGAAAAAGATAATGAAATACAGCTGATTTTCCTATAACTCACAAATAACTAAAAATATTAAAATCACAGATATCTGATAAAGAAATTGAATACATCAATGGATAATAGACTTTAAGGACTTCTGACAATCAAAACAGTCAGAATTCTAAATATTATAGACGTCTGAAATAGTCAACCTGTACTCATGAAATGAGGATTTAGTACGGAAATTTTTGTCGCACAAAGATAATTCCATTAATAATGTTTCTAGGAAAATCCCTAAAATGAAAAATTCTTATTTGTCTCATATGTTGTCAATCAACTGTATAATGAAATAAAATATAGTCAAAATTTCTTGCTGAGAAAGTATAATCAGATATAGTAATATTTATTAAATAAAGATACATTTTGTACTCAGTCCTATTTGGCTTATTTATCTATTTGTCAAGAATGAACTCTGGAATTCTCAATGTAGGTTTATTTTACTAAACCTACTTTTACACAAACAGATAATGTTAAAGAGTCTGGCTAAACAAAACAAAACAAAACAAAAAAAAAAGAAAAAGAAAAAGAAAAAAAATATTCCTCTTAGCTATTATAGTCTTTGAAGCTCAATGGCTATTAAATAGTATATCATAAAACCACAAAGTAAAAAGCAACATGTTTTGGTATTTCAGCTGAGGTAGTAGATTGACCTTTCGCAAAGAAGGTACTCTGAGACTTTTTCTTTAATGAAAAAGGCATAATACGTAAAAAAAAAGGAGCCTTAAATTACAATAAAAATAGCATTTTAAGGGAGTTACCCTAAATTGTTACCATTGAAAAGCAGATATCTAACCACTTACTCTTATTATAAAATAAACTCTTCATCAATCTAATTTTAATTAAATTAGCCAATAGAGAATACTTTTTGTATTTATATTTATATATTAAATTGTGCTTTGTCAGTCAATAGAAATTAAGAGAAAAACTTTAATAATCTGAATGAGTATATATATATTAGATACTAGATCACAGTACCAGTAACAAAGTTAATACTGGTATTTAGACACTAAGAATTATTTGAGGCTATCAGACATATATTAATTTCAAATAAAATAGGTAACAGGCAGCATGAAACTTTAGTGAAACAAATTGCTAATTTAACCACTAAAATTCTGTAATAATATAAATTTTATAACATAAGCAGTTATTATAAAATTGATTTTGAAATTTTCTTGAAATATTACAGGATTAAGCACATTGTGTCCTTTTTATTACATGCTTCCAAGTAAACTTTCACTAAAAACAATATTTAACAATTCTCATCTCTTATTAGCCTATCTTCTTAACATACTTGGTTATCTACTCAGGAAACATAAGGAAATGGAGGGAGGGAGAGAGAGAAAAGGAGAAAGGGAGAGGGAAAGGGGAGAGGGAGAGAAGGGGAGGGAGAGGGATAGAGAGAGGGAGAGGGGTAGAGAGAGGAAGAGGGGGAGAGAGAGGAAGAGGGGGAGAGAGAGGGGGAGGGAGAGAGAGGGAGAGAGAGAGAGAGAGAGAGAGAGAGAGAGAGAGAGAGAGAGAGAGAGAACAACCAGTAGGAATAAAAGCAAAAGTTTTCAGTCTGATATAAACAGAAAGTGTAAAATACCTAGACTCACTCAAATCATGATTACTTGAGTGATTGAGAAAATACATTTTCATATTATTTGTTTCTAAGTTAGTTGATATTTCTCTGTTTTCTCACAATAATTATTACCAAAGTTACTTTAACAGTATTAATACTTACCAATTATACTCTCGAAGTTTGGAAAGACTTTTGGTGTACCTTTTCAAAATATAAGACCCTAAAAGCTGAGCTGCCCAAAGTTCAGAAAATAGAAAGCCAAGCTAAATAGAATGAAACATAGGTAAGGACTATGTGAAATTGATTTCATACCTCTTCTGAACAAGGCATTGTTCTTCTCTAGAATAAACCTGAATTTATTCTATAAATAGGTTAGCTAATTATACATACATACATACATACAGATATAGGTATATAGATAGAAACAAAAATTTAAAATCCTACTTTACTATCAAACGAAGCTAATTACTGGCCCTGATCAAAATAAATGACAGTGACTTGAACATATGTAATCACTGACAATTATTCCTTAAGCCACACCTGGTAAATAGCTTTTAAAAGTTTATTTTAATGGTAAAAGTTTAGAAATCTTTTTCAAATATTTCTCCTTTACCTTTTCTACTTCTGATTGATTTAGTTTCTAAAAGAACATATATAATTTCTAAATAAGTTACTATAACACTTAGAGAAAAATGTATTATTGAATTTGATAACTTTCCATCATTTTATTAATATTGTAAGTAGTTATCTAATGTTTTTTATATTTAACCAATTTTATTTCAAAAGATGACTCAGGCAAGTTATTGATAAATATATCTCAACATCAAAAATAAATGAGTAAAATATTGGAGAAGGAAATTAAATATCTCAGATATAAATGAAAAAGACATTTGGAAATTAATTCTCTTTTACAAAACAAAGTAATTATGATTTTATAGATTATATTGATGACTAAAAGGCTTTGCCTTGACAACTACTTCCAAATAATGACTATTTTGGGGAAACACTCAAGGAAAAAAAAATAGTATCACAATTCAAGAAACAGAACGCTAAGGAAGTTGTTTTTAAAATGCAACAATGTAATATGAAACCAAAAAGTGTGTGTGTGTGCAAGTGTGTGTGTGTGCTCTGGGGTGGAAGCAAAAATTAAATGGAAATAAATAGTATGTCAGTCTTAACTTCATAAGATAAGTATGTCCTGGTTAGTATCAAGTCAAGATAATCTTCACTTATTAGCTCGGCATTCATTTTTATTAATAACACGGTGCTTACTTTATTTGTGCACTCAACAAATATTTCATGGACTACTGCCCATGGGCTACTAAAATATCAGGCACAATGTCAGGTACTATGTATATAGTTCTAATCAAGAAATATGTAATACTAATTTTCACAGAGTTTAGAGTTTATAATGGGAGAGACAGTTATTTTATAACTAACATAAACATACTTGATTATATAGTGATTGCAGTTTTATAATCATTTAGTTACATTTGTTTTATTAGTTTGTATTAGTTTTAATTATAGATTATAAAAGTGATACAAAGAAAATCCTGGTAGTATGTTGCTGTATTGAAGCTGTTAATCTAGTCTGAGGAGTTAAAACTATGTTTTTCAGAAAGTGATATTGTAGATGGTCTATAGGTTAAATATAACAATATGTCACCTATTCAGAGCTACTGGAAATAACCTTAAAAAGTTCAGTAAAGCTAGCAATCCACTTCTGAAAGGTATAGCAGGAATACATTTTTATTACATATTCTATGTTCTCTATAGTGCAGTCTTTATTGCAGAACCTCCTTGAAAGTTAATTCTAATCAGATGAATGGATAAAGAAACTGGTATATACACATATACAATGAAATATTACACAGTCCTAAACAAAGATGAAATTCTGTCATTTGTCATAACATGGATTGAACTAGATTAAGCTAAGTGAAATAAGCCAGAAGGGGAAAGATAGAATTAATTTTTAGGTGTGCCCTCGTGGAGCAGTAGTTAGGTAAATTGCCTCCAGAGAGTGCAGGCCATATACCCCTGAGTTCGAGTCCCAGGTCCAAGGGGAAACAACCAGTGTGAACAGCTGAAATGCAAATAAAATAAAAATGCTTCTTCCTCCTCTTTTCTCTTCCTGTCCTGTCTGCCTGCTTGCCTTCACTCCTACTTGCAATTTCCCTTAGAAAAAGAAATGAACAAAAAAAACAGATGAAAAAATGGAACCTGATAATCTCACTCATATGTGGAATATAGAGAAATAAAGCAAGCAAACAGATAAAACAAAAAACACAACTCTTGGACATTGACAACAGACCTGAAGTTGCTAGCAGGGAAAGGGGTGGGAGTGGGAGCAGGTGGTGGTGGGTTTCCAATGATCAGTAGTAGAGAATTTTTGATAATTTGATAGAGTGTATTGTGTAGTTCTATACTGGATGAATGGCGAACCTGCACATATGTATTATTTTGAAAATTAAAGTCACCTTAATAAAATCTTAAAAATAAATAGGCGATTCTAATATAGAGTCAACATAATCAGACACTGTCGAAATGTATTTATTAAGTTTATCAAATAAACAGGTGGGGGCAAGAAAAAAGTAGGAAAGAGTAACATTTTTCTTTATATGACCATTATGCATGATAGATTTCAGTACAAAATGTTCAACTATTCATTCCTGTTTTAATATTTCTCCAGAATCTTTCTTTTAAGAGAATACCTTTGAGACAGTTAACTTTATAGCAATATAAGTCTCTGGGACAGTCTCATTACATGCCACAGTGTCTTTCCTTATCAAGTCTCACTCTTTCCTTGACTTTTCCCAAATCTTGCTTCCTTCAACTCAGCCTGACTTTCCTGTCAATGTTGAAAAACCATTCCTTCCATCCCTTAGAAGAAACAAAAGTGAAAGTGCATATGAAGTATTGCTTGAAATTCATATATGGGTGTGAGACATACAAATATAGATGCATCTATTTATATAGCTTTTAAAAATTCAAAGATATCATGTATCCTGGGTGATACATTTCATGAGAAAATTATATCATACTTCACTTAATGAATATTACCAGTTGAAGCATTTATAATACAAAGAAATAGGACTGAACTAGAAGAAACTGTATTCCAGTCAATTTTGCAAAAAAATCAGTTATAAACACATAATTAATCTGACACCATGCAATAACTCTTACAAAGAGAGTGTTAGGTTTACTCTCCTAATGTCATACATTTTCACAAATATTTTATTATTAAAGTGAAAGATTAATTCAATGTAAAGAATTTTGAGTTTGAGAATATAGATTCAATAATTTGAATCAATTCACTATATACTAACAGAATCAGTACCTTTATTTATTACATCAAACATTACATTTTAGTCAGCAACAGAGTTCTAAATGAATAGGAAAAATAAGTACCCACATTCAAAAACAAAAACAATACAACCAGTTGTTCTTTATACTCCCCCAAAACTCAAACCTAAGAATCATTCTATTCCTCTCCTATTGCAAACTCTAATTACCAAATTCAGTATGAGTTTCATAAAGCTTTCTGACAATTCCTTACATTAGCATTATGTCAAAGACAACAGGAGTATAAACTGGTTCATGCAAAGAAGTCCACTCTTCCTAACTTAAACATGAACATCTATGTGACAGGCATCTTATATTTTTAAATATTAATTTTAAACAAATTGACCTGAACTGATTTTATAATGTACCAAGAAAGCTAAGAACTCACATAATAATAAATTAACATTTATATTTAAATGCATTAACTATGAAATAGTAATTTTCTAAATTAAACCAATATAGGCTAGTTAAGAAATCAAATTTTCAGTGTCACATCATTGAAATAGGAAATGAAGAGTAAGAACAATCTTACTTTACAGGAATAAAAAAAGACTTAAATAATGATTATAATACTCGGGGTACTTAGTTAAGTGTTTCTATAATTATTATCACATAGCCTTTTAGAAAGGTATTTTCATGAAGAAAACAAAATAAATTATTTAGCTGGAATGCTCAGATAAAATATTATCCACCTGCTTTCCCCCCAGTTTACAACACGTTTACCATTTTAAAAAGCAAAACATTAAATTCTTTATTAATCATATTTCCTTATTAATGCAGAAACTTGGTTATCATATTTTAGCACACATGGGCATTCATGCAAACATAAATTCCAATTAAAACAAAATAAAATAAAAGTGAAATATCTGGCTTCTAGTTAGCTTAGGTTCAGATGGCTGATTGTGTAATCTACATTGGAATAATGCTTATGATTAAATATTGAAAATTTCCCCAAATGTTATATAAATCTCTCGTGACAACAACAAAAGGAAGAAACCACAAAAAACATCAGTATCCTTAAGGAATCATCAGCTTCTTTTTGTTTGCTCCAGTTATAAATTTTGCATTTGCACATTGCTGCCTAGAGTTTCAAAGGATTTCACAATGATTAATTTAACAATCTGCCCATATTGCTACAATGCAACCAAGAAATTTTACATATATATAATTTATAATATCCATATCAAGACTGATTAGTGGGCAAAATAGAGTTTCCAACAACCTGAAGTGCTATTGATGCAGAAATGGACAAAATCACCAAAATATGACCGAAAATAGTCTTCTCAAGCTTGGGTGTTTAACTCCTCAAAGTTATATAGAAATACATGTAAATAGTGACTGAGACAACTGGATTTGATTATTTGGAAATAAGCAAAATACATTTTTTATATTTTTTCATAATTGAAAATGTATATTAAATATTGACTGAATGCCACACCTTGCATCAAGTGCTTTGCATGAATTATTCCATGGAATTTTCACAATAAACTTCAAGATATGTATTATAATAGGGGTTGGCAAACTTTTTCTAAAGGGTCAGATATATACATTTTAGGCTTTGTGGACCAAATATGGTTAGTCTATGTGGCAGTGATTCAAATGTGCTGTTGTGGGATGAGAGAGGTCATGGACAATATGTAAAGGAATGGGCATGGATACATTTCAACAAAACTTGATTTATAAAAACAGCCAAGAGCCAGATTTGGCCAAAAAACCAAACCCTATTGATTTCTCAATAAAATATATAATTTTCACATAACTGCACTGCTAACCAGTGAAGTAAGAATTTGAACTTGTCTCCTATTACAGAATCAAAGCAGCTGATTCCTATGTATATCTGCCTCTTAACAGAAATCTAAAGAGCGATTTAAGTGTGGAATAAACAGACATATATATACAGGAGCAAAAGCCAACTGCCATGTTTGCAAAAACAACAGAAGAAACTTCTAACTTGGAATGCATTCAAGCTGTGATAGATAATAGGTATGTTCCTTACAATATTTGTTGAAATATTTGCGAATTTAGCCTATGCTTACAAAACTTTAATTCCAAAATTATTTTAAAGTTCCATAAAATTATATGGATGTCTCTATGTATACAATATGTTAATATGCAGCCAGACTGAGATTAATGACACCAAAATGCTGCCCACACATAAAATGACTACTCTATTAAAGAAATTCCATTTGGAATAAAATGATCTCTCCATTTCTGGTTAGAAGACCCAATATGATATAGCTCCAGTTTTCAGTATGACTTTCTCCTCTACACTAAATTCAAGCTACAATGGCCTTTGTTCTATTTCTCAAGGATCATCAAGCACATTCCAGCCACAGGGTCTTTGCACCACTGTCAGTATTTCTCTGCACTGGTGTCAAGATCCCATGCTCAAATAGGGTTTCTGGGAAGTTTTTTCTGGATACCCAGTTACTCTCCCAATCTCATTTCTGTCCCTCATTTCTGTTTTGCTTATCAATCATGTGATATTGTGAACTTTTTCCATTTTATTATTTTATTTTTTCTTCTATTTTCTACATAGCAATTATGAACCACTAGGTAGTCATCTTCTAAACTGATTCATGGCCATCTTTATCCAACATAATAAATTCATGCTTCCAAAGCATAGGTGTCATGTTTGTTTTGTGGCTGCTGTATCTGACAAGTCTGATGCCTAAAACCCACAGCAGCAAATACTTGTAAAATTAAAGAATAAATGAAACATATGGGGAGAAGTCCGGATTTAGATATCAGAGCTCATAATCCATTTTGCACACTGCATCCTCTGGCCATTCTTGGTTATTTATTTTGGAGAACCACATGAAAAAAAAGCATTCAGATCTCACAGAAATGAAAAAAAGGCATTTAAATTGCAGTTTTGTTAGTTTATTCAAAAGAGAGTCTTTTAAGTAACTTGGACAACTGCTGCCCTCTAAAAATGGGGAAAATGCTGTTTGTCTCTGTATGAGGCTAATATTTTTTAATTTAGCATTGCATACTAATACTTTACTTTGTCTTAACTGTCATTTTGAGTTGATCTTAATTCATTTTTATCTTTAATTTTTTTGAATGTTACTTTGTTGCTATAATTTTAGTTATTACCTTTTGCCCAGTTCAATAAAATCTTTTTATTTATTACTAATTGCCTGTGGTCAAGAAAATGTCATGTATCATGCAAAGTATAGCTATATTTTCCTAACCCCTTTGAAATAAATTTCTCAGAACTTCAACTTTGTGGTTACTTCCCCATGTCAAATTATTTCTACTAAGAGAAAATCCGTAACCTAAACCTTATGGTCTTCTCCTCTATAATTCCTGGCTGGTTACAGGCTATGCCTCCTAAGAACACCCTTGCATAAAAAGGAGGCTCCAAGGAAAGGAATTTGCCAGCTACACTCACTGGGCTTTATTTATTGAAACTTTTTCTTAAGATTAATTTTATTTAATAGCTACAAATTCTGCATGTCACTCTTTGATTAAATCAGGCTTTTAGGAAAGGTGTTTACTTAGGCCACACCATCCTTCCTCCTTTCACAAAAGCTCTTCCAAATTATATTTTCAATACCTTTTTCAAACTACACTGAAAGCCACTGAATAAATTAGTGACATCTGCTTTTACTTTGGAATGTAGAACTGTCATTGTGAACAGTTCCAGCTATAATACCCAATGACCTCCCCCCCACCCCTCGGCAAATAATAAAGGAAAAAAAAAAAGGATAAACTGTAAGGGTCATCAAGCAGTTATTAACCTTTGCATATACTGGGAAAATAAAGTACAAATCTGATCTTATACTGAGAAAATTATCGTAGATTAAAAGCTTTGTCCAAAAATCATATTTAATTTTCTCATTACACTTACAGTAGGAAATATCATTCTCTAATTACAGACGAGGAAACCAAAACGAGATGTTAAGTGATTTTCCAAAATTACTCAGGCATGTACATAAAGGTTTGGGTTACTGACACTTACCCTTCCAAAACATTGCTCAAAGCTAAAAAGCTTTATAGTCAGATTTTATTCACAGACAGGGCATACATACTAATGACCATAGGCCACTGCCTCCTAAGTTATTTTCTAATTTTTGCTTCTTAGGTTGTGGTTTGGGAGTTGGTTCTGTTATTTTGCTGATTATTTACACATGAGTGAATTAATAAAATGTGGGGGTGTATCACCATGAAGCTAAGACTAATGTGACTACTTGTCATCTAAATTTGTCCTTTGTAGAACACTCCTGCTAGGGAATACTTTCCTCTAATTTATTAATTACCATCACAATGTGTTTATTTCTGGTATTATTGACTTCTAATAGTCAAATCAGATTTTAAAAAGTAGTATGACATAATTTTTTGCAGATGTTAGTAACTATAAGTATAAATTGCTCACAAGAATCTCCACTAGCTTGAGATTTATCACTCCAATGTGTTACTGACATAAAAACATGATCCAAATTCATTCATTGTGAGATACACTGTATTTATTAAATTCTAAGCTGCACATTTTTATAATTTCAATGTCTACCCAAATCGGAAATGGTTTACATTCAAAGGTGACTAAGTTTTTACCTGAAAAGACAGTTGCTAACTACAATAGATCCTTTATCAAATACTTAAAATTCTGTTGATTTTTAATCCTTTATCACACATTTAACATTTTTAATAAATTGATTCTTAATTCCTTGTTACTTATTTTTAAATTTTGTAACTTTGCAAATAATTGTTTTTTTGTTTTTTTTTTTTCACCAAAACTTGCGAATTAGGCTGTGGCTTAGAATCAATGGCACCTGAGAATCAAATAAATACAGTACTAGATATAAATAAGAAAAAAGAGAGAGGGTATAAAAGTCATTAGATGTAAATATGAGCAAAGAACAAAACAGGCACTTAACCAAGTGGAAAACTCACAATGACTATGCACAAAAATTAGTATTGCTCTGAAATATAATTTCCTCTTAACATACTGGTTTGATATATTCCAATGACTGTGATATCCCATGCTGCATATCTGTCCCATGCTACATTCGCTTTTGCTATATAGCAAAGCAACAGCAGTACTAAACCAGGAAAATTCAAGTCTGTAAATGAAGTTTCCATGTCTCTCCATCATCCAAGGATACAATTCCTTACCCTCTAATACAACAAATTAATCAAAGAATAATTCAAAGATACTTTGCTTTATAGATACTTATTAGTCCTTGTCGGTAGTTTATTTTATGAAAAGTGTCGTTCTCTTAAAGATGAAAGAGAAATATCAGTTGACGAGAAATGTACTTTTGTGAATAAAATATTTGTCACATTTACAGATAAAAGACTTACATTTGTTTCTCATAATTCATAAACACTTCATAAGGAAAGATATCTTTGAAGGTTTATAATCGTATTAGAGCAAGAAAGGAAAAAATAATTTTGATAAATTAGGAGTAATATATGTATTTCTAAAGTGGTTTTTAAGAGACAAAAGTTTGAAAGCCCGCAGTAACCTCTAAAGTGCAGTGATCACAATGTTGACTAAAGAAAAACAATAGCTTTCTGAAGCTGTAAGGCATAATTGTAACATTTGTGATTGCAGGTGGCTTCATCTGAAAAGAAACATCACTTTCCTCTTCTGCAGTGACTACGGTATTCCATAGTGGTCAGGGTGATGGGGGTATTTTCATGTTGTTTTATACTTTTGAAGAACTGCATTGTGAGCCCTGACAAGTTCCCAAATTAGCCTGATAAAAACATAACAGTGTCTGCTTTCCTTCTTTTAACATATACTTTCAGCCACTAAGTTTGGGAGATTTAATCTAGTGACCTTCTTTTGGAATTCAATTTAAATTAAATGATCTTAAGATTTCGACTAAACCTATATTGAAACTTTAAAAAGAAGTAATCTTTACATTACACTTGAGGGAGACTAAATGAGATTAAAAAAAACCCAACAATATTGTCACTGAAGTGATATTTTTCCTGTTATCTTATATACAAGTTATTTAGGAGTCAAGCAGACAAAATAGCACCAAATCTTAACATACTAAACATATTCTGACACAACTGCATCTTTGAGGAATAAAATAAATAGCAAGCAAAAAAGAAGACAATGTTTTTCTAACTGGGCAATGGCTAAGAAATTTGAAATATAATATGATAGAGTCTGAACTCATCTGGCATATAACACTTATTTCAGAATTCCACATTTAAGAGAGATATAGAAAAATTCAAGTTTGCTAATAAATAAGAATTCACAGCCATGTAATGCAACAGGAAAAACAATTGGGAGAAAAATGGAACTATACAATCTGGAAATAAAAAGAGCTCCAGGGTATAATACTCTAAGGCACGATATATAGGAAAGTGATTGGATCTGTTTTGTGAGCTCCATGGGTTACAGATTGGTAGACAAATTTTACCTCAATCTGAAAAAGAGTTTTCTAATGGAGAGAACTGTTAAAAGTTTCAGACAACTTGCAAACATCTTATCTCAAGCAGAATGAGGGCTGCTGAAGAAAAGACTAAAGGTTAATTAAGATACTGAGGCCTCTTCCAAGTCATGAGTTTATCAATTTTTTAACATGAGAATGGTCTCAAAAGTTAGTTACTCCCAGATTGATGAGAGTATTTCAGAGAAAAATAAATACCAGCATGTAAGAATAATATTAACTAGCAACAGAAGTTAATAACTAAGTTATAGATTATAAATGCTTTTTTGATGAGTTAAGGCATACCAAAATAGAGCCAGGGTGGCAAGTTTGAATTACGAAAACAAGGATGTACTAAATAAATCTGAGAAAAATCTTAAGAAAAGCAACATATTTCTGTATGTTAATGTACTAATGTATTCCCAATTTATGAGATGGTTTGATTTAGACTTTATGATGGTGTGAAAGGCATACTCATTTAGCAGAAACCATATTTAAAATTGTGGATTTAGCAATATGCAATACCAAACCTCCTGATGATGGGCAACATAGTAAATTGAAGCTCCCTGTCACTCACAATCACTAGCAGAAACAACTGATACTCTACAGTGTACTGTATTGCCAGAAAATTTTTGATATGTTTTTTGTTTTCATCCCATCCTGGTTACAAAGGGCCATCTGTATTTCTTGCTTCTGTTAAGAATAAAAGGAATTACTTTTGAAATGAAACTCAAGGTAATTGTCCAACTGCAGACTAATTAAGTGTTCTAGGAACACTTAAGGTAAGCTAAACTAAGTCATGATGTTCAGTAGTGTAAGTGTATTAAAAGCATTATGACTTCTGATATTTTAAACTTATGATGGGTTTATCAGGATGCAAGGTCATCAGAAGTCAAGGAGCAACTGTATTGGAAAAAAAGCAATGGTCTGCAGTATGCCTGGTAAAAGTAAATACTCTGACTAATCTTAACAATGTGTAATAGCCAGTAATAATCCAGCAGTAGTGGGAAGAAAGAAGCACTAGTTAATGAACCCAAACCCAAACTTTCAGTTACTGTAGGGCCAATAACACCTGTTAGGCAAGAATTGCTCACAAGACGTTCACTTCACGATTACATATCTTCTGAGAATCTGTAACTATTGCATTGGTAATTCTATGATTTAAAAATCCTTAAAATAATTTGGATTTATAGACTCTCTTGAACAAAATACAGGTAAATTGCTTAACAAACAAAAGGATTTCAATAACTTTTAAGAAGACATACGTACACATGCTCCATTTAATATTATTAAATCAGTATGTGTATATATATATATATATAAATATGTATACACACACATGCATCTTTCTCTTATGAATTTAAGGTATATCCCTACAGCTCAATCCAATGCAGGAGGAAAAACATACAAACTCTTAAGTTGAAGCTCAACTGCAAACCACAAAGATTTTAATTAGCATTCTTGTTTTAGTGACTGCAAGACCAGATGCCCTTATTTGACAAAAATTAAATACAAGTTACATTTTTCAAAACTATCTGAAAAGTTGTGACATGTCAATATGTTTTTGAAAATGAATAATATTGTCGAATGTCTCTAACAGTCAAAGAACTAATTATTTTCATTATTTCCTTCCACTTTATGTTTCTTAGGTAAAGAAGCTTTTATAATTTTTTTAAGTTAAAATTTTGATTTTGAGGTACTGTAAATAACCATGCAGCTGTAAGAAATAACTCAGAAAAATCCTGTGTATACATTACCTGGTTTCCCCAAGTGGTAACATTTGTAAAGCTATAGTACAATATCACAGCCATGGTATTGGCATAAATACAGTCAAAAGACAGAACTATTACATCATCAGAATAGTTTCCTAATGTCCTTTTATAGTCACAGTCTAGCCCTTCCCTCTGCCTTACCATTACTATCCTTAACCTTCACAGACAACTAATTTATTCTCTGGTTCTTTCTGTTGCTACAATAAGAATGATATGCAAGCAAATCAAACCATTTATGTGTGTCCTCTTTGGGGACAGGCGTTTTGCATTCAGTATAATCCTCTGGAAATAATCCAAGTTATGTGTATCAAAACATTGTCTCTTTTTGTAACTAAGTAGTATTCCACAGAATGGAAAGCTCACAATTTTTTAGATCACTCTTCCATTGAAACATACCTGGGTTGTTTGCAGGCATTAGTCATTATAAATACAACTTGCAGATGTCTGGTATAGGGAAGGGAATGTTTTAAGCAATTTGGGATACATATCTACCCAAGAATGTGACTGTTTGGGTTGTTCAGTAACTTAGTTTAAAACTATCACACCGTTTCACAGGGAGGTGATAACATTTTAAATTCTCTCCAGGAATGAAACAGTCTCTCCCATATTTCCTTCCAGCATATGTGTTGTCTCTACTTTTTATTTTTGCCATTCTGACAGATATGTGATGATACCTCATTTTGGTTTTAGCCTGCATATCCTTGATGGCTAACGGCGTTGACTATTTTAATCTGTCTATTAGCCATTATATATACTCTGCACGTCTTCTAGCCACTTTTCGAATTGGTTTGGTGGTGGTGGTGATGATGGTGTATGTGTGAGAGAGTTTCCTAGTTTGGTTTTACTGTGAAGTTGAGACATTTTTATATAGTCTAGACTTGAGTTCATTATTGGATATGGAGCCTGCAAACATGTTCTCCCTTGCAAACATGTTCTCCCTTGCTATAGCTCTTCTTTGCATCGTCTTAACAGCTGCTTTATATGATAATTTTATGAAGTTCTGCTTATTATGTTTTTCCTTGAATTGGCTATACTTTTGGTGTCAGGTCTAAGAATTCTTCAACTATATCTATATTCTGAAGATTTTTTTTCTAAATATTTTCCAGTTGCACATTTTACATGTTAGTTCATGATATAATGTCAGCTTTTATATGATACATAATTTGAGCTAAGGTTATTTTTTTTTCTCCTACGGATATTCAATTATTTCAGCTTCATTTGTTGAAATAATTATCTTGACCACACTAAAAGACAGATTTGTGTAATAAAACACTGGATACTTTCAGGTCAGCTGGCTTTCTTGACCCAAGTACTTGCTACTACCTGAAGGTTTCTGTGTATGGTATGTCTTTCGCAGGGACATGCCTCTCAGGACTGGTAGCTTACCTGGTTTTCTCACTGTCTTTGCTTTGTTTTGTTTTGTTTTGGGGCCAGGGTTCAGAAATACTAGGTTGATAGTAAGCACTCAATAAGTTTTAGTTAAAATTATTAGACTTATTTTTAATATGCGATTCTCAGCAGTAAATTATTTAATTATCATCATGAGTCCATAAAGTCTCCTGCTCCAAACAATCACTTCAAAAGCAGAGATAATCAGAAGTTCATTTTATATGTACATGTCTCTCTCTATATATACACACATACTCATACTACATAAACATGTCTTTTCTAAAGATGTTTTACAGACATTATTAATACAGAAAAATATTTCATATCTATTTTTAAAACAAAATTCTATTTGCTAAAAAAAAAAAAAATCTATTTGTACAACCTAAAATGGGATATTTCTCTAGTTTCATTCCATTTGGGGAATGTTGCGATTACAAACTGTAGTTATAAACTGTATGAAAAAGGGGCTTTCACACATGGGCTGGAAAATAAGAGACAAAATATTAAATAATTTGACTTTCTTGTATAAACGCTTGGAGTTAAGTTGTACCTACATACATACACATACCTAAACATACATATACACACACATGCAAACACATATACACATATGGATGATGTGGAAACACAAGAAAACAACCTAGTGCATATTTGTATGAATCAGTTAATATCTACATGGTAGGTAATATATTTTAAAACACATACAATACATGAATGAGATTTCTTCTTTTCTATAAGATATATTCACATCCAGCAGAAAGAATGGACAAAAGGATCAAGCCTCTCTCTGGTTTATTTACAGCATCTCTGAACTGCTTAAATTTATGCTCGAATGATCTCAAGGATTCACTTTTCTTAAGGCAAATTTCTAGATGTAGCCTATTTTTCCTTCATGCTAAAATAATCAGTATACCAGGCAAACAAATCAACCTTAGGAAAGAAAAAGAAGAGGATGAGGACCCAAAAAGAAAATCATAGCTTACACTTCTTTTAACAGACTCAAATACTCCTCTGTCCCAGATATTTGCCCTCCTTTGTGTTATGATAAAGGATAAAAAGGGGGAGGCAGATACTGGTAAAGGGACAGGGAGGGGAAAGAAGGTATGAGGGGAGAAGTCACAGAGAAAAAACCACAATGCTTCAGTCCTGTCATGATGGAAAATATTCTTAGGTTTTATCAATTCAGAGAAAACTAACAAATCTGAAATCCAAGGAGAGGATCTCTTCAGAGTATTTGTTTCTCACTGAAGTTCTTAATTTTATATTGGCTATGATATTTCAGTACCTTGTTTGCTTTTGGCAATTGGCACCTATATACCAATAATTTTTTTAAAAAGAAGTTTCCCACATATCTTTCCTGAAATTTACACACACACACACACACACGCACACACACGCACACACACACACACCCTTGATATTTTTATTCCTAGGGTTTAACTATCTTCCTTCAAATATCAATTATCAAACTACTCATGGGAAACAGAGAGAGAGAGAGAGAGAGAGAGAGAGAGAGAGAGAGAGAGAGAGAGAGAGAGAGAGAGAGAGAGAGAGAGAGAGAGAGAGAGAGAGAGAGAGAGAGAGAGAGAGAGAGAGAGAGAGAGAGAGAGAGAGAGGAGAGAGAGACAGAGAGACAAAGAAGAAAAAAAGCAGACTAACATTTTGATAGGTTTATGGAAGACAACTGATGTTGCATTTTCTTTATATAAGAGTAAATCCTGAAACATGCTATGTTTTTATGCTCTGCTTGAAGAAGTAATGGTAAAGAAGCTTCAACTCTCAAAAATGTACCTTATAAAGAAAGAATACTGATGGGAGTGGTAAAGAAGAAATGAAAAAGAAAGATTTCAGTGAAATATGCATGAAATGATAACAAGAACCTTGCAGAATGCACATCCCACAAGCTCTGAAACAGCAGCACTTGGATGCCAAAGCAAATCTATCCAATTCCATCTCCTAACTATTGCACACTACTGCCATTATGACTTTATTCATTAAGGTATTCACGAAAATTTGTATTAACTTTCAAGGACACAAAGTTCAAACAGGATATTTTTTACCAAAATGGAAAGCTACCTTCAACAATGTATATAATATACAACATATGGATGCACATTCATACAATGGAATTTTCTTAAAGACAAGATCCAGGAAAAAAATCAGTATGACTCTTACAAAATATGAAAAGCAAATGTAATCACATATTTTAATTATAGATTATAATAAATAAATGAAAGATAAAAAGAGGAAGCCATAATAAACATCCTGGGGATTGAATTTAGATTAGTGAAGTTAAGAAGAAGGGCTTTTCACAGGAAAACAGAAAGTTGATCACCATGCAAGCAAAAAACTCCAGGCAGAGGGAAGAATATGCAATAGGACTCAAAGCAGGAAAAGCGCCAGAATGGTTGGAGATTAAAGAGTCAGAAGAAGAATATGTTAAGATGAGATCAGAGCCAGGTCCTTAAAAATCTCAAACCATGTTAAATACCTTCTAAGCACATCAAGATGAAAGAAATTTGAGAAATGATGTATCATTGTACCACACTTAATTGTAGATTCAAAATTCACATTAGCTAATTAAAGAATACAAAATTTCAATTATAAAGAAATGTTTTCAACTTGATTTAATTCTGGATTTTCCAAATGCATCTGAGTTCTCAACAATCTTCATTTGACACACATTAATAATATCCCACTGAATTTTCCTCCTTAGTGAATAATTTCCCAAAGAAGTCACATGGAACAAAGATCTGTAATAAACCTGGATGCCACTGTTATTTCATGAATTAACTGAAACACTATAGGTTACATCTGGAATACAAGGCCCTGAAATATTCAAAAGTTTTGTAGAGATAATGGCCTTCATTTTACTCTCCATTGAAAAAACATTCTACATTTTACATTCTACTCTCTGACAGCGTTAGTCTCAGAGGTATTATGCTACACAACAAGGCTATAAGATTATATGACCTGTATTCTAATTTAGGAGTGTTAGAAGCATAAGTGCATCTATTTATCTATTTATTATTAAATAAATTTGTGTTTAAATGAGTTACTGTTCTTTTACTGAAGGATAAAGGAAAAAATAAGATAAACATGGTCTTTGGCTTTTTGAAGTTTATATGCTTGCTAGGTATAGAAAACAGTCAACTAAATATAACAATGTAATCCAATAGCTGATATAAAAAGCACCACATATTAACACATAAGAGCAGAGCCAAGGTAGATATTGAGAGCATTTAACACAAGGTGGGCAAAAGGAAATATAATTTGGATTTGAGAGTATAATAAAGGATTGTAATGGCTAAATGGATGTATGTTCAGAGTCTGTATGATACATGAATTTGAGTTCAACAAAAGTCTAAACATAGAACAAGCCTTGACAATTTTAAGAAAAAATAATCTTATTATGTGCTAGGTTCTGTTATAAAATCATTATATATTTTTGGTATTTTACATCTCACAATTACTCCATGAGGTAGGCAACACTTTATAGATGAAGAGTGCAAGACAGAATTTTTTTTTTTTTTCTGTTAAAGGAAAAGTGCAGGGAGGAAGAGAGAAGACAAAGAAACGCTTTATTTATCTCCCTTAGTTGCTCATCTTGAATGTTCCCCCAGGGTCTCAGGTTTTGAAAAGAGGACCTTGGGATGTATGTGGACTATGCCCAATGTACTAAACCACTAGGCCACCAGAGCACATGAGACACAGAATTTTAAGTGACTTACCTACCTCAAGTTATAAATAGGAGGGGCATTTTATCCAGAGGGACTTTCATGATAATTACTCTCTTACTTGTACCTTCAACTACCAATATCTCACCCAATACTGTATTAGTCTCCACATTAGATTTTCAATTCCTTGAAAATAGAGCCATGTCTTTCTCTTCTTCAACTAGTAGTTTCTACAACAAAGAAGATACTTAAATTGTCACATAAATCAATGCCATGGCCATGGAAAAGATAACGCAGGAAAAGAATTCAGATGGAAATGCAAAGAGCCTATAAGGAAACTTGGGGAAAACAACAGTGAAGGTAGGAGTTCTATGAAATTTGAAAACTAGATTAATCATATCACTGTAGAAGAATAAATTTGAAAATTCTAATTTAAATTAGAAACTCTAATCAAAGATAGGGAAACTGTCAAGAAATCCATGATGAGTTTCATTCATGCTAAAATAAACAAACAAACATATTGTTAGATACTTTACTCCTGAAAGACCTGAGAAAAAATAGAGAAGGGCTATTATCATGACGTTTCTCAGGTAACCATACAAGCTAGCAGATGAGCCCAAGGCAGTAACTAGAAGGACAAAGTTAAGGTCAAGCAAACCCAAGCTAACTTATTATAAGCAATTGTTACTAATAACATTTTTTCAAAAACAAACAAAACAAAACAAAAAAGCCAGAAAAACAAATGGTATTCCAGAATGAGCACCAGACAACAAACATAATGGTATGATCTTCTACTCATAACCACTGCCATAATGTCAATGTCCACAGAAAATAAAGGGAAAGGAAACTGCAAGAATTATGTAAGTTCTTCCTGCCTCAGTTAATCTAGGTACTATTATAAAAAAAAAAAAAAACAACCTAGCCATTAAACTCTAAAAAATAGTCACCTAACTCCATTATTGGAAAAGACTAAACAGTTTGATTTAGAATAAACATTCTGAGACAAAAAATCTTTTTCCTCCTCTAAACAGAACACCATAAAACACTGTAGTGAGAAACATCAAGTATTCCCTGATTCAAAATGCAAATAAGCAGGGTAGTTAATTCTATAACTGTTTAATAGAATGTCTTTGGCACCTGAAAATTTAAAACTTAAGTAAAGGGATGTCCTTTGTTTATTCCATATTGGAGGAAAACAAAGTAGTCCACATCAATAAAATCTTCCAGTAATTCCTCATTAAAATTTAATTAAGATGATTTTCACTTAATCCTTAAAAAGACATTGAACAATGCAACATTTTTTTAACATACTTTGAAATTCCATTGTACTTTTTCCTGGCATCTTAAAATAAAATTTTTGAACATGACAAAGTTATTTTTTTAATGATTCACATTCATTATGTTCAATTATTATACTACACTGCACTCTAATGATGCCCAGAGGGACAATTACAGTGTGTGGAGTTGTTTGTCGCTGCATCTAAACAACCTGACATTGCTGTGCTTTCAGTTCTGGTTTCTGACCTTGACAGGTTGTCTCTCTCTCTCTCTCTCTACCATTACTCTGGGCTGCAACTTCTCAGTACCGTAAAATGCTGATCGTGATCAGTCATTTCCACAACACTTTTAATTTTGTGCTTCTACCAGGAAAACTGCTTAATATGCTTTGCGAAAATAGCATGAGACACAATGAGCAAAGAACCACAGCTATGATAGCATGTATTTGGCTCATGAGTAAAACACTATAAAAGAAATGCTCTTAACTTATCTTTATGTCTCTAATTATATTTCAGTGAACTAGGCTGGTTAATCTATCCACAAGATGATTGTGACAACATATGACAATGATGGTGACCAAGGCGATTATCACCACCACAAGTCAGGCACTGGGATAAGGGTGTCACTGAATCTTCACAATCATAGGAGGAAGGTATAATGAATCTTATTTGACTGAGGGGAAAATTAAATTTAGAATGATTAACTAATATGGCTGGGGTTACATGCTAATAAATGATGGAACCAGTATTTGAAAATAGGCTGATAACCAGGAAGTGAGGCCCAGGCCATTCTCTACTGGAGAAGTAAATGTCAGTAACTACATATATATACATATATATGTATATATAACTTAAAGAAATTACAATGTAGACTAAATACTAAAATAAACCAAAGTTACTAAATTTTAACTATGTATATATCTTCAACAAACATTTTGCTTTATCAAGCCTGACATTAAAAGGCGTTTATTTTGATGATTCATATGCTACTTAAAATCAAGGAGGTATTCCATAATATTGTTGAGTGGTGGGTATCATTCTACCAGTTCAGGCTTATAAAATTTCCATTGCTATTCCAGAAAGAAAAAAATGAATTTTAATGTTGTTTTTAAGCCATAAAAGCATCATTACCCTAATTGTATGTGACTGACTTCTTAATTTACTAAATTTTGGAAGTTTGGTAGAATCCAGCATTCACAATCCAAAGCATACCTTAAGCATCCTGATCTAGTGAGTCCAAGCGACTCGAGCATCGTATCCACCCCACAAGTGTGGTCCTTTGGTTTGCAGTTATTACAAAATTTTAAACTAATTGTCATCATTCAAAATGGGTGATTTGACATAAATGTGGAATTTTGACATTCCTTAAAGAACAGGAAGATGTGGTTACATGGGCACATTGCCATCTGGAAACAACTACTGCAGCTTGTGAGGAGAAGCTAATCCTTCAGAGGGGGCTGTTTTCTCCAGGTTGAAGGGAGGATCATCTGGTTTGTTTCCCTCAGTTAACTCCCTGCTTTCACTGTTTTTAGCAAAAAATCTGAAAGTACAACTGCAAGCCTTCCAGAACATTCTATATTCTAGCTTGCCATGCCCTTTCCATTGCCATCGAGTATATTCTGAATAAGTGCCACGTGACACATAAGTAACATTGTTATTATGAGCCCTTTATACATGAAACTGAGATGTAAGTATTAAGTTGCGTGGTTCAGATCACAAAAATAAAGGCCATCTAAGGCCAACACCATCTCTACTTTATATTATAACAAATCTATAATATCTTAACTATATACAGTTGTTATTATTTTTTGGCTAGAAATGTCATTTCTAGCTTTCCTCAGTGAATCATTTTAAAGAATAAATAACCCCACCAATTAAGAGATTTTGCAATGTCACCTTCATGGCAAGAAATATCTCTTCATAACTTCAAAACTGCTAGTCCATACCCTAGAAATTAGACATGCTTAAACAAGCTGTTTTGCTATATATAGATTAAAAAAAAAAAGAAAAAAATTGATTTCTTTTCATTTTACTTGCTTGTTTAAAAGTTCATAAACACAATCCAGATATTACTATTTGTATGTGATTGCATGTAATCCCCAGACTCACATGAAAAATCTTTGAATAGGGACTTTCAGGCCCTCTTCAAAAGTGTATCTAACATTGTCTTAAGTTAAAGAAGCTGCTTTTAGAGCAAGCAAAACAGTTTTAAATATAAGGTGTTTTAGTGTGTAAGACTAGTCTACTTTAGAAAAAGTTTGGATTTCAGAAAGTGAATGCTATAGGTGAGTAAGACCTAAATGCTCAAGATATTTTCATGATATCCTTGTGCACTAAATTCTAGACTTGTGGGAAATAAAAGAGGCAAATAATACCAGGAACAAAGTTTATACAAAGACTGTAAATCCTTACTCCTGTGCTGTACCCTGCATCACATCAATAGAAATCTTTCTGCTGGGTGAGTAATCTCATAAACCATAGGAGAGAAGTTATATTTCTACTACTCAAACTCAAATCCAGACAGATTAGACTGATACAGAAACTTTTTGAATCTCTTTTACAAAAGAGAATTAATCTGTCTGAATATTTAACTCTACTTTTCTTTGAAATAATATATTTAACCATTTTCCTTAATCAAGCTGACATAAGGTTCCACTTTAAAAGAGAATACTAAAAGGAAAAACATACTATAAAAGAAGAAACTGTTAAGAATTTCTATGGGACATTCAGCGTTTATAGAAGCTATTACTAATCTTACCATGAGATTTTAATTTTGAATAATAACTATAATTATTGTTTCCTTTGATTCAACTCCCTTGGCAATGTTGTGTTTGCTAATTCTATGTATAAAATTATCTTCATTATTTAGCAGAAAGAACAGGTACTTGTCTGTCTTCAGTGATGCTACATTTCTTAAATTTATGCTAAATGTTTGGTTATCAAAAAAATCCACAGTGAGAAATTAAGACCCCATGAATTCCTTCCACATTTTAACTTATGGAAAAGGACTTGAATGATTAAGAAGTCCCAGAGAGTACAGTGTTCATACCAAGGGATATTTTATTCCACATGGTTACGGTCCTAGAAAAGCAAAATGGATTTAGCATGTTTCTGAAGGAACTCCAACAACTCAAGACAGGAATAGCGTATCCTTCTATCTTCTAGTTGTAACATTATGAACTCATGATGCTATCATATGATTATACTACCACTATATGAAAATATAAGTTTCAGGAGGAAATGAGTATTAGCTCTACTATGCTATCTTTGATATTTAATATTTTTGAAAAAATGTTCAACAATGACACTTATTTGAAACTTTAGGGATTTTAAGTGTTTAAGCTCAACAAATCTGTAGTTGACTTGTTAGTCTGTCAAATGTATTTATATAATGCCAGATATATATATCCAAAAAAGATTTTAAAAATGAGATCATTAAATTATATCTACATTTCTCACTCTAGAAACTTCTGAAACTTAAGGTGACAAATTTGTCAAAAAGTTCTCTTTACCAACTAAAGGAAGGAGAGCCCAATCTCTGTTATGAACTGTCATTAGTAATTTAGCAGAGCTAGAAGGCAGTTCAGCCAAGTAGACAGAAAATTAAAACATGGGCAGCTCTTGATTGGAAATTTATTCATAGCAGGTAATGAAATAGCACAGTCAGGATCTTTGGTATTACTCAGTGAGAGATTTAATTCTGATAACTTTGATGATACACTTGAATCAAGAGTATAAATGGTGACACGTTATGTCATATAGATAGAATGAGATGAGCATCAGCCATATATCACTACAGAAGCTGATTCTATATACAATCAAATTATTTCAAACAGAAAATACAATAATTTCAAAATATTATTCTAAGTTTTTGATGAAGTGGTTAAGGTCTTAGCAAACCAAGTACCATGAATATTAAATTCAATTTAAAAAGATATATACCTTCTTATCCCTTTCAGTTGAATGCAACATTATCAATATAAAGGAAAGGGGAAGAAAATAAAATGTTAAAATATGAATTACAAATTATACTTTCTTATTTTATCAGGATAAGGAACAGACCTTAAATTATAGGCTGAGTATTTATTCTATGGAGAGTTTGATAGCGAAGGCTTTGCATTTCCATGTGTTCATATGTATATAAGGAATACCCATTAATAGCATTCATATAAAATGTTATTTACAATTTATAACTCATAACAGATAATACCATATGATCTCAATCATATGTGATATACAGAGAAATGAAACAAATGAATGAACTAAAGTAAACTTTTATAACACCAAATTAGTGGTTACCAGAACACAAGGATAAGGCAGATTAGTAAACAGGATAAAATGGTTTAATTACATGATGAAGGATGGAAGTGGATTTTTTGTGTTGAAATTATTAATGAAGCAAATTCAGATGTTGATTTGTAATGGTGAAAACTTGAAGCACATAATTTTATAGTACAATGTTATGTCAACAAAAAAGTATACAAAAAAATTTCTTTTGAATTATCTTTTCTCTTTTCTAATTATAGAAAATGGCACAATAATTTTAATAATTAAAATTATATTTTAATTGCCTGTTCTAACCATAATGCTGTACTGGAGAAATACTACCAAGAAAAATAATATTTCCACATAGGCAGGTTTCTCAATATATCCCTTTTGAATTTGTGTAGTGGAATATTAATTACGTGTAGTTGAAGCTTGCTAAATGTGAGAACTTTCAAAATATTTTCCTAAACTTCTTTAATGTTCTTCCAGTTGAAATGAGAAATTCATGCCCTATCCCCTGAATAATACATGTTTGACCAATAGTTTACAGAAGAAATAGCATTGTGTCAGTTTCCAGGCCCAGACCATAAGAAATGGTGCCCTGTTGTCCTGTCTTTTGTGACTCTCACTCTTGTGAAAAAGCCCAACTGGGCTACAAGGAGCTGAACTGAAGTCCTTTGGTCCATAGCCAAGGCTGAGTCCCACCTGAAGGCCAGTTCCAACTGCCAGTCAACTGAGTCTGCACAGCTGACACAGCAAGAAGAGAGCTGTCCTGATTGAGCTATACCGCAGTTGCAATTCTGGGAGCAAAATAAACCACCACTGTTGTCCGAAATCACCAAATTTTGAGCTAGTTTGTTAAACACCAATAGATAACCAGAGGGACAGAATAGAACTTTAATCATGAATGCTGATTTTAAAAGGATTTAGCACTACACCAAAGCAAAGCTAGAGTACTTCTGTTATAACTAATCAAATAGAAGGAACAAAATAAACAAAAAAGCCTAATAAATTTCATCAGGGTAATACAAATTTTCTCAGTAAAATTTCTGGTAAATTGTACACAGTATTTAGAAAAAAATTCAGTGAATGGGAATATTTATTTTCTATATATGGAAAAATGTGAGCACTTTCTTTTGGTTTAAATTTGGTTATTGATACGGATATTGTGGACTGTATATTATTTAGTGATGTCATAATTAATAGTATAAACCTACATAGAACATACTAATTCTTTAAAGAACTGTAAAACTTAGATACTGTCAAACAGAACAAGTAAATTAATAGAGATACATTTCAATATAATTATAGCTTCAGAGACCTAAGCCGAATGCACAGCAAAGCCAAAGAAAAACAAAAATCCCAAAAAATAAAACAAAAATCAGGACATAATATAAAGAATACACCAAAACCATGCCATACATTGTTTACCAAAGTAAGCACTTCGGAAAGATTGAGAATTAAGTAACAAAAGAAACAAGCACTAAATTGAAATGTTAACTATATCTGAAGCAGAAATTGGTTTTGAAAACAATTATGTACAATCCCTTTTCTTTAAAAAAAAAAAAAAAGGAGTAAATTTAGGCACCCTCTGGTGGAGTAGGCATTGGGTACAGTCCACATATCTCAAGGTACCAGATTCAAGTCCCAAGGTCAGCAGGTGACAAACACGATGAACAACTAAATAAAATAAAGTGCTTTAAAAAAAACTTGGATAGGCATACCCTGGTGGAGCAGCAGTTAGGTAAACCAACTCATAAGGTCAGAGGCCACAAACCCCTGGTTTGAGAGTCAGTGCAATCAATGTGAACACTGACAAATGGAAAAAATATAAAGTGCTTCTTCTTCCTTTCTCTTCTTGCTTGCCTACTCACCTTCATTCCTGCCTGCACCTTTCCTTTAAAAAATAAATACTTGGATGATTTTAAAAGAAAGGAACAGAAGGAAACACTATATAGTACAGAAAAAAAACACAATGAATATAATAAAACAATTATTTTACAACATAAAAATCAACCCATTTAATGTACTTTAAAGCAACTATAGCTCTATAGAAGATTTTTTCATATTAAAATTTAAATATTTCAGACATTTCTTTCTTAAGGTACATTTCTACAGGACAGAATCAACTCTTACTCATCCAAATATGAACGAGAAAGTTCAATTAATTTAATTTCCTGTACTAAATCGATATTTTTAAGATTAACTCAATAATGTAACTTTTTCTATCACAGAATTAGTGCAGGGTCAGTTCTTTTTACTTGCTATAAATCCATAGTAAAAAAAATAATGTCCAAAAAGGTGGCACAAATACAAATTCCTCTTTCACAGAGGGAATTGTAAGTCCTCAAACTCGACCTCATTTTATAATGAAAAACCTGACAAACAGAATAATTAATCAGTTGGTACCAGAGTGAAGTTATGCCTGGAACCCTGCCACCCACTTCTACTTCTTATGTCTTTTCTGACATTATTATGCTGCTTCATGGCCTGAGTGATTCCTATATGGCTATGAAATATAAAATAAAATATAACATTATGAAAAGAGTGAAGCAAAACAATTTTCTCTACATAAAATTATGTAATTTGTGTTGAAAATTAGAATACCTCATTTAATCAAAGTACTTGTCAAAGCAGTTTTCTACACTGCCTGTTTTCTAGGGATGTATATGTTTAGCCATGCTTTAAAAAAAGCATACTTATTATAAAAAAATTAGCTATATTACTTGATAATCTGCTATTTTTAATACGCTTGACAACTCATTTTTATATTTTCTTTTTATGACAAATAAAGGATACAAGCTGATAGTACATGGAACTTTTCCAATTTTTTTTCAAGTTATGCCACTTAGACTTAATCATTGAAAATATCCTTATATTTGGATGGTAAAAGTCAGATACGTGTTTAATTTTTTTCACACTTTGTTTACTATCTATGTTCATAGTGATAGCACTTACCAAGTGTAAATAGGGGTCCTCTGCAGAATAAATAAAATACGTAGTTCATATATCTAAAGCACTTGGCACCCTCTTATAGATTACCCATCAATAAATGTTAGTTGTTTATATAGTTACAATAATTTAACAGCAATCAGGTATACAGTAATATTAAGATAGTAAAATATTCAATATGGTCTTTAAAAACAGCCCACTTAAAACAACGTGCATTTCTCTGTTAAAAGACGATTTACTACGGTTAATTCAATTTGATAAAATACTCTTTTAGATATTTAAGGAATTACTAATGGCATGCCCTGACGGCCTAGGAGATAAGGCCACTAGATATAATTCACATACATTCCATAGTTCTAGGTTTGAACCCAGGACTGGGGGAAACAACCAAAATGAACAACTAGGTAAAGTAAGTGTTTCTTTTTCTTCTCTCTTCCTGCCTACCTGCCTATTACTTCATTCCTACCTGCAACTTTCCTTAAGAAAAAAATTATTAAAAAGATTCACAATCATTTGAAATGACAATATAGCCTATATATTTGAAATTAACTTTGACAAAAAAAATTATAGTCATTTCTACATTCTATGCACCTACCTGGAATAAGCAAATAATCTACTGTCCCAAAGATCATGATTTCCTCTGGGTCCAGAATGAAAATAACAAGAATCTGTGCCATCGAACATATTCAATCCATCTTCCGAGTTTTTTGAAGCATGACTGTGCACCACATCCAAGAGGACTGTAATACCCATTGAGTGAGCTGTGTCAACTAGCTCTTTTAGTTCTTCAGGAGTTCCATAACGGCTAATGGTAAAGAACATAACAAAAATAAAATTACATCATATTTGAAGAAGTCAACCACTTACTGTGTATCCATTGTTTTACTGCAAAGTACTAGATACTTTAAACATGTGAATACACTATAATAGTTAAATGTAGCCAAAGCTGCTTAACATTAACAAATTATTAAGCAAATTAAAAAACATTCAATAATTTAAATAAGATTAAATATAGATTTATATCTCAATGAAAATTCACATTATAAGTTGGTAGATAATAAAATGCTGCTTCTCTATACCCAGAGCTTCTGATTACTAACTCGAAGGCTTATTTAGTCTGGAGCGCATGTTCATTACTGTTCACATACCTAGCCATTTCCTTTGAATGTATATGGCTTCGAATATATATCCTGGGTTTCTTAAGAGTATTTCTGTTAATGTCCTTGTGCCTAGATTCAGGGTACCCTCCTGCACTTATTAATTACTAAACTGGAATGCCCTCAGGTACCAGTGGACCAAGAAACTGAGTCATGTCTGTCTTTGCCCAAGCAGAAACATACTTACGTGTTTGTGTTAAATGAAGGTTTCTAGGCTGCATGAAATAGAAAATAGAAAAAAACTCCCAAGAGGAAGGTCTTATTTAACCTATGCAAAAATCTCATTTCTACAGTTTTCCATGGAGTCAACTTTGCCTTTTAAATAATCACCCTCGTGATTAATTGTTAACTCTTTTTCTTCCTCACTAGAATGTATGCTCCTTGTGGGCAGAAGTTGTGACCATGTGGTGTCCCATGAGACGGAACAATGCTTAGTATGCAGCAGGTCTCCTGAAAGATGATTTCATTGAGCAGCAAGATCTAACTCATAAAAATGCAAATATGATCATATAATCTTCTACTGAAAGTCATATTTTCACTCCCCTTGTTCTTAATATGAAGACCACTATCCTTACCTAGATCTACTGTTTAATCTTGTTTCTTACAACAACCTCAGACTTGACACTCTACCTCATTCTCTTATCCCAGTCATCTAGTCTTTTATCTACTTACTGAAAGCATGTTCAGTGAATGAACATTTAATTCACTCATTCATTGATTCATTTGTATGATATCTACCATAGATTTGAAATTTCCTATGTTCTGGAGATTCAGCAGTGAACAAAACAAACAGTACTGCTGTTCAGGAATTTACATTCTAGTTGAGAGGCAAGAAATAGATAAATAAAATACGTGGAAGGCCAGATAGCAATAACTTCTTTAATGAAAAATGAATCAAATGACTGGTGGGAAGGGTGAATTTTCTATTTCAAATAGTTCTAATATTTGAAATATTTAAGCAAAGATCTGAAAGAATAAGCAAGGCATGTGAATATAAAGGAAGAGTGTTTAAAAACAAAGGGTAATAAGAACAGAAATGAGCTAGGAACACTTCAAGAAGAGCAAATAAGACTAGTGTAGCTGAAGTAGAGTTATCAAGAAAGACAGGAGCCCAGAAAGTTAGCCAACACTCAAATCACATGAGTTTTAATAGCCTGTGGTTTTTATTCTGAAAGAGACAGGGAATCATTACAAGATTCTGAACAAGAGTTACGTGACCTGATTTTTACTTAAAAATGGCTACTTCTTGCCACTGAGAAGGAGGTAGTTCATAAGTATGAAGAAAGAAAAGACTAAGGAAGGGGAAGAGGACAAGAGATAAAAGCTATTGAAATAGTTCATTTAAGAGATAATGGTAGGGTATGCCCTAGTGGTCTAGTACACTGGTAGCCCTCTTACATATATCCAAAGGTCCTGGGCTCAAGACTCAGGCATGGGGGAAAACAACAAATGTGAACAACTAAATAAAAATAAAGTGCTCCTTCTGCCTTTCTCTTGCTACCTGTTTTCCTACTTGCCTTGTTTTCATTCCTGCCTGTACCTTTACTTTGGAAAAAAAAAAAAAAAAAAAAAAAAAGATAATGGTAACTTTGACCAGAGTTCTAACAGTTGAAGCAGCCAGATTTGGTATATATTTTGAAATTACAAGAGACTATTTTTTTATCATAGAGTATACAGAAAGAAAAGAGTAAAGTATAATACAAAGATTTTTGGTTTAAATAAATGGATGATGGAGATTTCATTCACTGATTTTAGAAAAATAGTGAGGAGAAAGTTGTAAGATAAGATCAGGAATTTACTTTGATACATTTTAAGCTTGTGATTAGTGTTAGCCTAACGTCAAAAGACACTGAAGTTCACAATAGAGGTCAGGACTGAAGAGTTAAATTTGGGAGTTTATAGATGTTTATTTATAATGATGTGTACATTAAACCTATATGAAGTTATGGTGCAATACTTCAAAAATTTTTAAATAAATAAAGCACTAAGAATACATGCTGCTTAATAAATCTCTTAAGTACTGTATACATTAAGTACTTCATATAGATACAGATGGGAATGGAAACAAGAGTTGAGTACTGGAAGTATAAATCTTTATTGCTTAGGATCAACAAAGGTAATAAAAAGAAGCAACCAAATGTGGGAAAAACAACAGAAGGGTACACTATTCTGAGTGTCAAAGAATGGGAAAAAAATATGAGCAAACTGGAATAACCAATTGTGCGAAATGCTGCTAAGAGTTTGAATACACTAAGAACTAACCACCGGACTTGACAATGTGGAGTGTTTGACAGAAGAAATCTCAATGGGGAGGTAGAAAGGCTATTTGGCATGAGTGCATGAAAAGAATGGAGGGATTAGAGATAATAAGTATAAAAAACTTTTTCAAGGAGAACTACTGCAAAGAGAAACAAATAAAGGGATCATTGTCTTTATTTTTATGTCTGAAATACTATCTACCCCCATTTCACCTCTCCTTCCAGTTAATGCTTAATCATGTTTTAGATCTCAGTTCCAATTTTAGTTCTGATCTAATGGAAACTACTCAGATATCTGAATTCTAAGCTATTACAACACCATGTCACTGTCTTCTCATTTTCTATTATATGTAGAAATTGTATTAGGTATGATTTCTGGATTAATGTCTATAAGCATCCACATTGCAAGTTCCATGAAGTGGTGACAATATTTCATTTCGTCAACTAAGATCATTCATGTCAGCTATAAGGACACCCTCATTGCTTTTGTGCCCAGAAAGCTATATTCTTTGGATTTCAGCCTGGGAAGGAATGTCCTGCTGCAGGTAGGAAAGTCCTACCAAGCATTCTCAATCTTCTTTCCACATGAGTCATCTCTTTCCAGAAAAGAAGGTGAGCTGTGGAAATTATGGCTTCCATAAGATACGATTATTCTGAGTAAAGCTTGGATCTTCAAGTGCATGATTTCAGCAGGTAACTGGATATTCATTATCAGCAATTATTTCATGAAAAGTAACATTAAATCAGGATAAACCTCTAGTTAGATGGGAAGAAAGCCTATGGTCTTAATAAAAGAAAATGCTCAGCATCTGTTAACGCTGTCAACCCTAAATTAAGTAATAGAACAACTTCATATAAAATGCTGAAACTTAATTTTATTTATTTTTAATTTTTTTGCTCAAATAAGAATGGCTATAATGAGTCTTCATTTTTACCTTGAGGCTGCAAAGAAGCTTGTGATTTGGTAACCAAAACAGGCATAGTAAGCATGTTCCATGATTGCCATCAACTGAATGCAGTTGTATCCTACATTAAAAAAAGGTCAAATAGAAATCAAAAGTCATACTAAAAAAAAGTAATGAAAAATTTTCATGGTTACTTACAACAGCCAAGAGCTGGAAAAAAAACTAAATATCCATCAAAAGATAAATGGATCAAAAATGCAGTTTATATATGCAATGAGTTACTTCTCAAATATAAAAAACAAACTGAAATACTGTCATTTGCAACAACATGGATGAATAAGAGGCTATTATGCTTAGTGAAATGTCAGACTGAGAAAGAACATGTTATTTCCATAATAGGTGGTGTATATACATACATACATACATACATACATACATACATACACACACACACACATATGGAGAGGGAGAGAGAGAGAGAGATACAAACAAAAAAAACCCACAAATGACCTAAACAAAAGAAAAGAAAACTTTTAGACTACACAACCTTAATCTTACATTAGTCTAACTCTTTCTAGAAAATAGAAAGTATTTCTAGCAAATATTGCTCGGGCAATAATGGTTTCCACAAGACAAGATTTCCTCACTAAAGTTTGGGCTTCCAAGAAAAGAAAGGGGTGGGCAGTGGGTTAATTGTATGGTTAAGAATAGAACTGAACATTTAGTAATATTGCACATCTGATACTTTCACAGTACTAAAATAAGCAATGTTGTTGCAATACAAATTAAAAATAAAAAATAAAGATGGGGAAAAATATAGACACAGCATTCTTGTTATAAAGACAATGAATTTTGCATAACATACAGATTTGATGATTTTGGAAAATTTTACTACTTTAACATCTGCTTTTCTAAACTTCTAATAAAAAATTGGTCAATTAGTTCTTTAGAGTTATACTCTAACTAGCTATTTGAAATGTCTTCATTTTAACAAGTAAAAATGATATGCAAATAAACTCTTAATTTGGCTTTAGAATATTAAAGACGGCAATCTGCAAATGCTAAACTTTAGTTGCACTTATTCATACCGAAGGTTATGAAAGTTAAATAAAAAAAAGATTGCATGTCATCTACTCCTATTTCATCTTTTTCAGTAAGTTTGCTTTTTCTACCACGTAGCGTAAGTTACAATACCAAATCCATTTTCTACATGGTAGCATTTTCAAAGGCAGTATTAATACTTCTACTTTTCATTATTTTGTGCACCTATAAAATTACTCCAAAGCTATATTTTTGCACATATATACACCCTTCCTATATCTACCAAGGAATGTTTAGTTCTAACAGTAAATAAGAGTCAAAAGATACAAACCGCATTTTTAAATCTATAACACTTAAATGCATTTAATAACATACTTAATGTAAGCAAATAATCAGAGAAGAGGAAACTTTTTGCCTTTAAGAACTTAAAGTCAGGTTTTTCTTCTTCAAAGTAGAATATGGAAAAATATTCACATATGATTTGATTGTTTTGAAAACTATAATTCTGTAACATATATAGAAAAAATAATTGCTGTGTTCTCAAAGTCAAATTTATGCCAAGAATACTCCTCATGAACATATTTCAGCTAATATTGGAACAATTACAAATTCACACTTAAAATTAGGGATTCATAGGTTTAGAGGATAACATTAACTCCAAGGCTCATAATCTGTCAAAAAGTTATCACTGTTGGTATTTTTATTATAAATAAAAATCAACTCTAGTAAGCCTGATAAAAATAGATACATTAACCACTGACTACTCTGACAATGTAAGTCAATTGTATATTTTAGAATATACACTTTTTCTGCTATGTAATAAATATTATTCCTATGATTAAGCATCGATTTATAGCTTTTACTATAAACTCTATGGCACTAATTATGGCTGAACTCTTTTATATTGAGAGTACTGGGCTAGGCAGTTCAAGCACAAAGATGACTAAGACATTCTCTGATGTCTCAAATCTCCTGCAAGAATTTAATGACTTTAAGACTATAATAAATGCCTTATTATACTATAAAATGACAGAACATCTCAAATATAAGAAATGTAACATACTAGCTATTAAATGCAATAATATTAATTTCTCCATAGGTTTATTTAATTTAGGTTTTGGGAACCCAAACTCAACATTTCAAAAAAAATTAAGATACACATACAAGTGACTTTAACCATGAGTGACTAACCTTTCACTAGCCAAAATGTGAATGAACTGCATACCAGACACAGAATTACCAAATATATTTTATTTATAGTTTATTTAGTTTATTTACAGTTTATTTATAGTTTATTTCACTGCCTATATATTTGAGAGGGTGCTAATATGCTATGAAAAAAAAAAAAAACCTTTGTAAAGGCATTATCTATTAAAAAGAAAATCAACAAATTTAATGTCTATGAATTTAATGTCAACAAATTTAATGTACACTTATTTAGTCTCTTCATTGTTCCTATGAAGACAGGCCTATGCCCTAACAGTCTAATATACACACAAAGTCTCACACAGAAGATACACCAGAAGTATTTGTCAAATAAGTCATCCAGACAGGAGCTACACATACAATTCTGACACAAAATGAGTTTGTCACCTTACAGAAGTTAAGATTTTTTTCCCTGACATACTAAAATGAACAGGTTATAATCAATGACCACTTAAGTTAATAAAAGTTCTCTTCTGAAGAAAAGTAATTATGCTTATATATTTATCTATAATTTTGGAAGTCATCAGTTCACATTACTTAAAATTGCAATTGGAATAATATCTTGAATTCTTATGCTCTATCTTATTCCATTTCTCTTTTCTAAGCTACACTATTACAGGGTAATTTGAGAAGCCTAAAATAAAATGCATTTCTATTACATATTTAATCTCTTAACACACAAAAAAAGAGACACTTGTAATTAGCTTTTCTAATAAGAGAACAGACTCATTAAAATTTTATCTGAATAAAAATCACAGTTATTACTTACCAAGGTCTTTGATTCTTGGTAGTACATTACATGTAAAATGTTTATAAGAAGCTATTTTTCCTTCATGAGAAGAAATTCCAACATGGGATTCATAAATTCTTAGACTTCTTGGCCTCTTTGGTTTAGAATGCTTAAACTACAGAATATAAGATTGCATACAGAATTAGACCAGAAATATAGATACGACATTGATTAAGCATATTAAATGACTTTTATATTTATGCATATATTAATCATATTAATGAACCTGTTTTAAAAGAGCATATATGTAATGGCTTATGCCTCACCACTGAGTGAAGATATATTTTATACCTAAGACTTATAAAAAGCAAAGTTGTAAAATGCACGCAGAATCATTAAGTGCAAAGTACTTATCAATAAACTCCAATAACTTACAGGAAAGGAAAATTCAATGACGTATACATAATTCTTGTCAATAAGCTGGCCTTAAAAATTACCCTCATAAATTCATGAGATATTTCTTCCTTGGTCCTAAAGACATTTATGCTGTTTCAAACCCAAGAAAGTGAGAAATATATGACTAAAGAGTCTTTGATGAATCAGACATTTTTGTTAAAAAGAAAAAAAATCAGTATCCCTTACAGGTCAGTATGTAGATATATAGTTTTTGCTCCTCACCCCCAACTCAGAGAGATAGGATAAAACAAACACTCACTTCTATATTTTATTAGTTGCAGATGATGGGCTCTGATATAAGTATAGAATAATAAGAACACAATGATGTTAAAAACTAAATAGGTAGTGAAGAGAGAAATTGAATATTACAATAGAGTTACAAGAGTGAAAATTAATTTTCCTAGCAATACTGAACATTTACTTAAAGATATGTTGTTCTCACCTTATATGAGTAGTCTGGATCCCAGTGTATCCAATCATAATTCACATTATCACCTTCACGAGCCACATACTTCGCCCACGGTGAAATACGATACAAGATCTCTCCAGTTTTACTCCGTATAACTATCTACAAAGAAAAAAAAAGAGAATTTACTGCTTTAAATATCAAAACCCTAAGATAATGCATGATAGTTTATGATCACTGCTACAAGAAAAGAAGGAATGATATTAAGAATCTAAACTCCCATCCAGATGTGTGTGACTTTACAGATATTTACATTTTTTGTTTTCCTCATCTTCTATAGTATATGATCCTTAAAGTTACTTCCAGCTTGAACATTTTATGATTCTGACAATTTCCATCCTCACCAACCAACCATTACAGTATTTTATTGAAGTAAACATACAGTAGATAGCAAAAGGACAAGAATAATATTAGAAAAGTACTTTCAATAAATCAATCCACTGGAGGAAATTCTACTCTATTAAAAAAAGTGATAAGTGAGTTATATCACATCTCTTTCCCATCTTTCATTTTCACAGCAATTAATATTTTCAAGAAGCTAAAGTAGTGCATTTTGATGAATATTTGTGCACATACACAAACACACACAGAACCTGAAAATATTTTCCACCCCTTCTCAAATTCTTCTACACCCTATTACCAGTATGTTTTATCATATGAACCATTTTCTCTTGTAATCATTCACTCCTATATTTACCAGTGGTATAACTCTCACAATTAATAATAAAAATAAAAAAATGATAATACAAATATAATTTTTAATGAATCCACTATTTTAGATTTAGTACTGCATAGAATATTTTGAATTTTTCAGTGTGGTTAGATAACTAAGTCATGTGAAGACAGCTTCCAAGTGACTGAAATTATGTTTCATTTTTTTTAATTCAAACCCTCTCAAAGTAGGTAGAGTATGATTAAAAAAAAGTTTAGTTTAGGATTAATTTTATGCTCTCAACACTTAGAGAGAACCTATTATTCAGTCTTTTATAATAGAATAAAGCTCAAGTAAGCATAATTCTTTACCTTTTAAAGATTTAAATAAAAACAATTAAATTTCTGTACAATGCATTATAGATTAGAAATAACTTTTCATTGTTTTATGGCATTTGATTTCCAAGACTAAGTATTCTGAAATACTAAATGAAATTGAGTTGCCCAAGTACCAAAGTCACTGAATGGCAGAAGGAAAAACAACACAGAGCTTCTGATACTCGCTTTCTTGCTCCTAACTGGCTTCCATGGAACCGTTTTCAGATATTGAAATAAGAATAAAGCATGATTTTTGATGAAAAGGGCAGCAGAGTAGTGAATATAAATGTTTAATTTGCATAAATTCAATTCTTTCTCCCTCATTATGCCTCTTATTGAAACCATTTAACCAAGTGTACTTATTATACAAGTAATTATTACAAAAAATAGGAATGAAGTGGATCAACCCATTTCAAGAGTATTCTATCCCAAAAGATATGTCCCTGAAGTCACAAGAATTTCTAGTATAATAGGGAACAATGACATGTTTGAGAAAATATCCTTTTATTCATGCATCAACTTAGAACAGGCTTAGAAAATAAAATATTTTATCAGTTTTCATTGAATAGTACTCTACCTAACTATCCATCTTTTTCTCTTTTGTAAATGGATCTACCCACCCATCCAAGATGATCATGAACAAATAATTTTGAAGGTGTCCGCTGGCAGAATGTTTGAAACTCTTATAAAAAAAAAAGGATATCCTCATGCTGAATATAACTCCCATATTCTTTGGAACATTAATAAATATATCTTGCTATAAAATGAATGTCTTCAGAGGCCCTGAGTGATGGTTGTTGAAAAGAACAGTACCTCCATGAGTTTCTCACATTCTTATATAATTTGCTCAGCATACTAGGAATACAAGATATTGTTTCCAGTGGTCATTTCTCAGGGTTGTGTTTGTAGAAAACAACACTGAGGAATTAATAATATCTATCCTGAAGACACAACACATAATGAGTTACTGCTTACTATAATAAAAATAATTCATTCCTTTGAATATTGAATATTGAATATTCCTCAGCTATGAAGCAAACAAACTGTATAAGTAACATTCATCTGGACAATATAGGAGTGTGGAACATGGAAGATGAGGTGAGTCAGTACAAACATGATGCTCATACAGCTACTGTTTTGTGATAAGTCATTTGTCTTAAACTTAGGAATCCTATGCTTTCTACTAGAGTCCATGAAATAATAGTAACAGGTTAATTTATAAAGTTATATATAAGGTGAAATCAAATCCTGAAAAATGTTTCTTTAGTCATCCACTAAATTAATATTTTCGTTTCTGAAAGTTCAGGTTTTTACTTCTCTAACAGCCAATGGCATTATTGTTGCTTCTTGGAGTAAAAACTTTTAATTATCTAATTCCCTCCTCTTTCTTAGTAATAGAATAATAAATAGCCTGGATCCCAACCAAATCGGGAACACTTATCTGTGATCAGTACATAAAAAGGTAAATTTCTCTGGTTTTTAGGTCCCTGAGTTTTGGAAGTATCCCTGTTACAAATAACTTAGACAATCCAAATCAATATACTTCCTAGAGTAGTCACCTCACCTTGCTTTTGATTTGCTATTCCTAAATTGCTGTGGAAACTAGATAACAGAACTATATGTCTAACTTGAAACACATTGCAGTTAGAAAAGATTATAAATTTCTTGGACTAAAGTTTGCTCCCAAAATGTTTTTTGCAAGAGGAGGAGGGTGTGAAAAGAACATTTCCTAGATCTTTGTTCTCTCTTAAAATTTTTTTTGAATGATACATATATCATTTGATTTCAGTCTTAAAGAGCACATGCTATATACAGTAAGTTGAAAAGAGCTAGCTTGATTGAGTTTTTAATGACAAATCTAATAACTGATGGGTAGAACGCACTTGAAATTACCAAATATAAAATCTCACACACTGCTATTCTGAGCATAAAATTGATAAAATTTAGGAACAGCAATTTTTGGCAATATACACTAAAATTAAAACATTCTCAATTATTCAGCAGTTCTAATTACAGAAGCTTACTCTGTAGAAATAATCAGAAACATATCCAAAGAACTATATACTTGTCTATTAATCTGGTAATATTTATTACTAAAAAGTGAATGACTGAATAATGCATACTTGTTAAACACTACACTATTGACTTATAGTAAGGATGAAAGACAATTTTTCCAAGTTAGAAATAACTTTTTATATTGAATTTCCTAATGAAAATATACACAAACTCACAAAGTATTTTTAAAAGGTAAAAAAGAAATGAGATGCTGAGCTATAGACTCAGGAATTATTAGTAGTCTTTATTTTCTAGATGTATGTTTCTATATCGATACCATTTCATTTCATTTGAATACCTTCAATAATCAGAAAAGAAGTATTTTACTGAGAATTTACAAATAGATGAATTATATAATTGCACACACATTTGTGAAGTTTTACCACTCAAGTTGCATATATTTTGTGCATTTTAAATATACTGACACAGTGTTAAAAAATGAACTTAAAATATACAAATCACTTTAAAGGAATATACTAAGAAAATAAAATCATGATGAAATTTTAATAGGGCAAATAAATATTTTTTTTAAATTGCAACATTTTATAACACTGTAGAGATATCATTTGGATCCTTTTTAATGAGTCAACTTATCTCTTTTAGACTTATGGGAAGTTACCATTAAAAGAATTACATCAAATAAAGAAGTGAATAAAATAAACCTCTACTGTGGAAAAGCAAAGCTGATTTAAGTGAATTGTATAAAGTCAAATTTTATTTAGAAAATGTCATTTATAAATCTACAATATAAAAAAAAAGTTTGGTAAAGTAGTAGTGACCTAAAAAAATTGTATGTTTGTGTGTGTATTTATTGATTCTACTATTTCTTCAAATGCTTCTTCTGCCAAAGAACAGTGTTCCTACGAACTGGAAAATTACTGAGACAAGATGCTCCTCAGGTGGCCAGCAATTTTATATTAAAACAGTGGATGTGTTCAGCTGGTTAGAAGTGTTAAGATTATTCTGGAAAACGGTATTGAATTTAACTCTAGGCTTCATAAAGTGAATGTTTAGAAGATCAAGTCAAAAGGTACAGATGTTGTATAATATAATGCAATTTGCTCAGATTGTACTTCTCAAATCACAACTACATATTAAAAGGAGGGAAAAAAAAGCTTTAAAAAGAGTATAAAATCAAAAAGACATTGATCATAATAACTATTAGATGGAATCAAAGTAAATAGCCAAAGTAATTTATATCTATGAAGCAATTTTCTCTGTTTAAATAACCTCTAACTTATATAATAATATAGTGTATATGTTAATATATAAAATTATATATGTGGAGAATATTCATATATGCACATATGTATGTATATATAAATGGCTAGTCATGTCCTATGCGATACTAAATATTAGTATACTGTGTTTTTAAGTTACTTAAAAAATATTTTATTGAAATATATTTGACACAATATATAAATTTAAGGTGGACAACAGGTTATTTAAAAAATTTATATACTTTAATAGGATGCAAGTAATTTTTAAAAGTGGATGTGACAAAAATAAAGGAGAGCTATTGACAGAAAAAGCAGTCAAAATTCATAATTAAGTAGAAAAATCTGTGATATTTCAAGATTGATGATTCAGCTGCAAACCAGAAATCTCTAAAATGTGTTTTTAAAGTTTATATAGTACAAAATGTTTAAATATGTAGCTATTATTAAAACCTTAAGATAGCTTAATATCATTCAAAATAAAGGTTCTAAATTTCATTTGAATTCAACACAAATTTTACTACCAATCAGCTATTTTAGAAACAGAAAGGACCTATGAACATGATATTTTTTCACCATATTTATTTGTTATTTCTGGTAGGCCAATTTTAAAGTTTAGTAAGAGTACAAAAAGATAATTTATTTGCCTTTGTGGGAGGTGGAAAAATAGCCCCTCAGAATATATATACATATTATTTTATAGACTCTCTGAATGATACTTTACATGGCAAAAATAGGTTTTTTTTATTTGTGATAAAATTAAGGATTTTAAAATGAAGAATGATTATCAAGATTATCCAGACAGGTACTCACAAATATCTTTATAAGTGGAAGATTTTATACAGAAAGAAGAAGAAAAAACATTGTGCCCAAAGAGGCCTGGACTGGAATGATGTGGATACAAGCCAAGGAATGCCAGCAGTGACTAGAAACGGAAAATTTTAAGAAATAAATTCTCCCTACAGCCTCCAGATGTCATATGTCTCAACCACCATCCTTAATGTAGTCCCTCTAGTTATAGTCAAAAAGGGAAAACATGGAGAAAACACTTCATAAGAACAAAACTGAATATAATTAAATTTAAACTTTGTCCATGCCAGAAAATTAAAAGATATCAAGTTGTCAAAATAACACATTTCAATAACTACTCTAATGAGCAGACAAACCCATTTCATATTTTTTTATTAACTTTCTACTCAACAACAGTCAAACATATATACCAATTCATTTCAATGACCTTCACTTAAATAAGTCTCCATGATAATTACCGGGGAAAGCAAACTCCTTCAGAGTAAACATTACTACATTCACACATTCATAACTGATAGGGTAGCCTTCAAAAACAGTGATTTTTTAAATATCCAGCTCTTATTGCTAGCCTACTCCTGTGGAATCATTTTCAAATACTTAACAAAAAGAACCACACTTTACATGATACAAATAAAAGCTCTAAACTGACCATAAGTAAATATTAAGGAACTATTTTTTCTACTCAGTGTCTAATACATTTACTTCATTAAATAGAAATGAGAATTTAAATGAATAGATAACTTCTCAAAAAAAAATAATGCTTATTGAAGAAATTTTGTTTGGAATTTTCCAAATAGGAATATCAGAAACACTCTGATATTAAAAGGTATTTAATTATAAATGTTGAGCTTATATGTCAGTGAGGGTATAAAATTAAGATAATAAGTATCAAGGCAGTTTTCTAGTAATAAGGCCATGACATAGAAATGACCAATTTGTGGATTAACTTTCCTAAGACTATATATAATTGCTTGGTAAAACTTATATAATAAAGGTTTTATATGCATGCTTCTTAACATTAACATTGTTTATATATTTAGCCTGCTATGGGTACCAAATAAAAACAACTCTTATTTTGCTTTTTTAAAAATGTTCTCAACTTTATGTGGGTACAAAAGTCCATACAAATTAGTGTATTCCATGTTTGTTTAATTATTTACTTTTCACAATTTTAATCAAACACCTTTACACAAGTCATTCATATTGCAAATCATAAGAATGTATCACATCCTTAAGGTGTTCTTTATATCTACAATGTTTCAGGAATTGAAAGAGGTGGTAAAGACATTACATGTTCAGATTAAGCCCTTTAAACTCTTGTGTATTGCAGTACTTTACACTACAAAAGAAGAAACCAAAGACAGAAACCACTAGAAGCTTGGAAGAAATAACCTATTAATAAACCTATTTTAGCTTTGTATATGATTTATTGTAAAACATGCCATCACAATTTAAAGTGTTTGTTTTCTAACATAAATGAAGAAATCTTTCCGATAACCAAGGATTGAGTACCAAGAGTTAAAGAATTTCTCTACCAAAGATAACCAAAAAACTTTAAAAGATTAAATATACAAATTATAAAAAAATGTATCTGTGAAGCGACAAGAATGCATATCATATTAAAATTTACAAAACTTTGGCATTAAGTATACTGTGTACATATCCAAGAGACTAATTTTTGTGATATAATACTTTGTTCCACTTCCAGATTTAATATCAATTGCAGAGTTACAGGATATAAATATTCATTTTGATAATACTTACATAGAAGAGAAGAAACAGCAGAATATTGTCAAATAGAAATAAATGAAAATCAGCAGTTGCTTCTTCTAAAAGCAGGTCCTTATTTAGAATGATTTAGAGAAACGGTTGCTCCAGTCCCTATAAAGAGGAGTATTATTCCCAAAGACTTCAATCCCAGTTTCCCAATTGTCTAGTCTAATTAAGAAACACTATATTGTGTTTCTGTCTCTGCCTTTTGACTGAGGCAAATCTTTAAAGAAGAATAAAAAAAAAAAAAAAAAAAAAAACAACAACTAAGTAGAAGTGATAAAGTGCTTCATTTCAAGTACATTACCTGAACAAAACCTTATAAAGTAAGGTCACTAGAAAAAGACAAAATCCAAAGGGATTAGGTGAGATTTAGGAAGCAGGCATTGAAAAGGATATCCCTGAGCAAGTGAGAATAACTACTCCTAAGTGAAAAGAATAGGAACAATGCTGAAATGTTGTAATCGGGTAAAGATTGATTAAGTGTCTAAGACTAGAAAACAAATGAATTACACATGATATAAAAACATAGGATTTAAACTTCCAAGATATTGAAAGATCAATATAGTAATAAAAGAAAAAAGCCATGAAAAGGGGAAAAAATCAGTGAGTTTTCATTACTGAAAAAGTGTGCTTCAAAGAGACTCATCCATGTGCAGTGAAAGTTAGAATTCTATTAAGTAAACAGAGTTATTATCTGGTATAATGCCAATAAAAAAATCTAAGAAACCTTTTCAGAAGTGCAAGGACGGGGGAGGTGTTATGGTAAAATGAATTGAAATCTTTAAGAAATATTTTATTTACTAAATATAATTACAAAAATCTATATGACAATAAATTGAATCATTTGAAAAAATATGATTCTTAATCATGATGAGTGCTATTGCAATGAAGTATACAGTCTAAGGTGGGGAGGGGAATAATTCTGCCCTTAAAAAGGGATCTAGAGAAATTCCAGAAACTAGATACAGAATACAGAATTCTAAAAATCATAAGGCCTTTTTAGATAACATACAACTATATATTTAATATACATTGTGACTAATATAGAATACAATTAATGCCTATTACATATAGAAAATAAAGTATCAAATATATCATTTCTACATTAAATATATTAAAGTTAATGATGAAAACAATGCTTTCTGAATGTTAAATAGTCTTTACAAATTAAGGTCTCATAATATAGATTGCAACACTATCATTCTTTTCTCTCTTTTCTTCCACAAGAAAAAAATACATTTTTGCTATGCAAGATATTAGGAAAAGGGTAGGTATAAAAATAGATAGGAAAATAAGTACCCCCATCAAGAAATTAGGAAGTGATGAAGCAGATGCTATAACATTGAATAGATAATGACTACATATGAGATATTACATGCATTTGGATAATTGCTTGTCCACTGATTTATTTTTAATAGCACTCTTCTTAGTCATAAGAGATAGTCGAGAACTGAGTTACACATTTGATAGCAGACTCCGATATTAGAGCTGTAAACAGAGATGATGGGACTAAATAGTGTTAAATAAAAGGAGTCTTCACAATAGAGCTATTTACTTTAAAACTTCCTAGTTCAGTGTATTTGAACTATTAAACATAGATGTTCCATTTGTAGATACACAGCAAAAGTACAGGGCCACAAATTTGAGCTATAATTTCTAATTATGATGAGTGCTCTGTAGAAACAGGAAATTCTTCAAACAGGAAGTTCAATATAGTAAATAAAGCATAGATCAGGGAAGTATCACCTATCTTCCTCATGAAGCTCAGAGAACAAGCTATTTGCTGAGAAGCTGTGACCTATAGCAGAGTGTTTGTGTGTGTGTGTATCTGTGTGTGTGTTTAAAATCATCTGTCCATGAGATGATTATTGCTTTTAAGCAGAAGCACATATACTCATTTATGGAAATTTAAGACTATTGTAATATTAGAAAAGGTGTAAAAGACAGACTGAAGAGCTTTAAAAAATACTGTTAAATTGAAGAAGTTTAAACATTAATGCTGACCTTTAATATACATTTGACTAGGCTACTAAATAAAAGAACTCAGCTTAAATGTAAACATTTAAACCACAAAAAAGATTATTTAGTGTGTACTTTACCATGATAAAAAGGTTACATCTTATAGACATACCTTTAGTCATTATTATTTGGAGGTGCTTTTGGCCAAAGTGCAAAGAATTCTATTTAACATAATCAAAAATAATACCTAAGCAGTCACAAAATACAATTTTCTTCCTTCCTCTGGTAAAGCATCGAAAGCTCAAATGCTAAATAAAAACTCTTTAAAAAATGGATGCTTACATAACTTAGAGAATAAAGTATGAAATATTTTTATTTTAAAAATAACACTTCAAAATGAAAAGTGTTCAAATCTCTGGACTTTATAACCATATTTAAAAATCTACTAGGCTCACTCACATTGAAGATGAAAAGAATAAAAGATTATAAAATAAGTACAAAGTATTTCATAATACATAGATACAAGAAAAAAAAGTCATCTAATACACAGGAAGTATTTCTACAGTCAATGCTCACATAAAAGAGGTAATCAGGGAACAGATACTTATGGGCAGTCTAATTTTTGAGATAACCTGTGATGAATTTCTAAAAGCACTAACAGAAATAGAGAAATAATACTTTTTTACAGCTGTTTTCTAAAAAGTATTATATATTCCCTGTGGCATTAACAAAGGGAAGTAAACACTTGTTGGATTTGATCTGTATACAACAAACAGTGACATGTTTGAAATATGAACATTTTTACTCCTGAATTCAGTAAAAAGTATATGAGACTTTTATCTGTTCTTTGTTTTTGTTTTTTTTCAAGTTGTTTTCAACTCTAGATGTGCAACAAGAACTACTTGAGGAACATTTTAAAATAAAGATGCCCAAACCCTATTTCAATCTAATATGGTACCCATCTCACTTGATTCTGATCCTGTGGGCTACAGCCTCTGGAGATAAAAGCCAGACCTGAGAAAGCAAAATACAAAGTTGCAGGGAACACTCAGTGTTCCAATAATAAAAGGAAAGATTTTTAGCCTTAAGAATGTTATCAGAGAGGAAAAAAAATAAATTAGAGTTACAGGAAATATATTTTCTAAAACCTTGATGACAATAAACACCTTTGCAAATGCTAAAAAAGTACTCTACAATAAAATTTGTCTCAATCCCTACTTCAAATTTTTAATTAATTTCATATTCAGCAATCATTTATAATTCCCTTCATTCTTCATAGTCTAATCTTCCAAATAATATATTGTTCTCAATCACTGTGTAAATTTAATCTCACATCACAATCACTACTATGGACATCCATGTAGGTTCAGAAGTACCATCATTTGAGGTCTTGGGTATTCCCATAAATATCCTCATAACATTTACTTGTTTTCCACTTAAGTTTTCCCACCAAACCTAGGAAGGCCTTCATAAAAAGGATGACTAATCAATTCAAGATTCTTATCTTACTCCAGAGTTTTAACGTTTCATTTTAGAAAATTTTACAATTTTTGTAGTATGTAGCACATAAATCATTTTGCAAAACAATATTTATCAATGCTACTTTAAACGCCATTACTAAAGTGAACGAGTTTCTTTTCAATACTAGTTTTTTAGGAATACTATTTATAATTTTTAGTAAAAAATTGTGGGAAATATTGGTTCTTATTGGTCAAACTACTTTCTGGCATTCCTTCCTCTATCTGAAGATAGAAAGTTTAAAAGAGCATTTTTCATACTTCCTTACAGCTAGGTTGGTGCATATGTAAGATCTGAAAAGAAGAAACAATATTCTTTAAGAACACTGAATGAGGCTTAATTTAATAAAGAATCATTATGTCCTAAGCATGAAAATCAGAAAACTAAAAACATGCCACATGTAATTAGTTCACAAATTCATAATTTTTATTTGAACCTAGGCGATCAAAGACATTTTAAAAACAGAAATAATAATTACAAACGTCATTTTTCTGGGGATAGGAGTAGGATTGTTTCTCCTTGTATTTGGATTCAAGATGTAAATTTTAAAATTTACATTTTATAAACAAGAGTTGATGTGATTATCAGGCAAAAAAGAAACAGTTGTTAGTAATACACAGAAATCCTTGGGGACAGGAAGAGTATTGAGGGGGTGGGGAGAATTTGTACCTGAACAGTATTCTTATCATTAAAAACAAAAGAAAGATTCCTTCATATAACCTAGGACATGATTTTAGAAGAACACACCAAATATGATATATAAAGCAGTACAAAGTCAACATTAAGTTTGAAAGAAAAATTAGAAGGCTCATATAAATCAAAGTTAAAGTTAAAACATGGATTGGAGACCTCAAGAATTGGAGGAGAATGGAGATTTCAAGATTAAATGGGCAAAAATAGAGAACTCCTACTTTATTAAAAAAAAAGAAAATGGTGCTAGTACAATGAAGATGAATAGTATAGGAATGTCCAAACCTGGGTCTAAAACAACTAAACAAGCTGTTGGAAAAAAAAAAAAAAAAAAAGGAAAACATGTATAGTAATTAATTTTTCTGATCTCAAAATTCCTTTTGAAATAATTATTTCAAAATAAGCTTATGTCTCAAGAGCAAACAGAAAGGGTTGCATCACAGTTGAGAAACAACTATATTTATAAAATAGCTTATAGTTGCTGCTCTAAGAAAGGACTATGTTGATAGGCTTACAATTGCTTCAATTAAAATTTCCTACTTATCGCAAATGATGTCTGAAGACTTTAGGTGAGTGTGGTGTGTCATACGTGATATGCAAACTCGTGATATGCAAACTCAATTGAAAGAATGGTGAAAGTATTCACAAGAACAGAAATTTGTGAAATTCACTCACTGTAATAGGCAATGTAATACACTATGTATTATTATTTTATAATTATTACCACTTCAAACCTCTCAACATGGTGTTCTATAATGTGACTTCTTAAGTCAATGACATAGAATTAGTTGATTATCATTAACAATATTTAACATACTGATTTAGCTAGTCCAGTTTAATATAAATATGCAAATGTCAATGACATTGTTATACACAAAGGCAACAAACAGAAGACATTATCTGCATATTCCTTGATTTATATTATCTCATTAAATTCTAATTTGTATAGGAAATAAGGCCCTTTCTAGGTGGATTTATTTTACTTATTGTCACTGAAAACCATGTTTATAATATATAAAATTATCATAAAACATATTCACATGTATTATTATACAAGAGCCATTTAGAATTTGTAGGCTGAAGTTGTGTTTTCAAACTCCTAGGAACTAATTAAAGAATTAAATTCCAAAGTAATTCATGAAAATTAAATAAATACCAAAACTACCATAAAGTAAAACAACCTACTGCTGAATCTTGCAAACATTTTCTTTTTATATTACATTAATCTTCACAGGATATGTCAATAGTATACTGAAAATCTTAATACCTGAAGCACTTCTTCATATTCTGTAGGTAAAGTTATAAAAGTGTATCAATAAAAATCCAAGCCCATGGCATGCCCAGGTGAAGCAGCAGTTAGGACAAATGCCTTTGAAAGATGCAGGCCACACACACCTGGGTTCAAGTCCCAGGTTCGAGTAAACAACCAGAGGAACTAAATAGAAATAAATTTAAATGCTTCTTCCTCCTCACTCTTTCTGCCTGCCTAACTACTCATCTTCATTACTGCCTTCATCTTTCCTTTAAAGCAAAAAACAAGTGAAACTGTTGAACAATATACTTTAAAGCTCAGATACAAGCAGCAGAGAGGTTAGTAAAAGAAAATGTTTTTCTAAATACTGGAAGTGAAAATGGAGTCCTGATTTTGATACTATAAGAAAGCACAGAAATATGACAAAATCATTTTAGCCATTAAGATTAACACATTTTTGTGATATACATTAAATACATTAATAAGTTTTTATTTATTTCTATAACATTAGATTATGCCAAGGTAAAATTCTTAGCTGGAGTAAATGTTAGTTTCTAGCTTGTAGGTGTTTCACCATTAATAGAAGTTGGTGCTGATTCAAGTAAGAAAAATACTAATATATCTTTTGAGATTTGCAAGATACATTGAATTAGAGGCAGAGAAAAATCACGTTTTCATGACAACAAAATGCATGTAACTAGAGAGGCAGAGAGAGAAGGAAAAATACAATTTTTAAAAACCTAGAAACAGATCAGGAGGAATATCCATAAAAACTAAAACAGTGGATTATAAGAGGGAGAGTCAGGCTGCTGAAATTATGAGAAGAGATACTTTGCTGTTTTATTTCCATATTACTCAATTGTTTAAATTGTGTTTTTAATAGACATTAGAAAGTTTAATAATTACAAAAAGTAAATTTGACTCTAGATAAGAATGAAACACAATTCACACATCAAATAAGGTTTTCCAGTTCAAAACACATATCAAAAGGTCTATAGCTAGTCTAAATAAACACATATGTGCATATGTAAATGATGGTTTAAATTTTTATTAGTGTTACAAAATTGCAAAAGAAAAGTTTTCCAAAAAAAAAAAAAATACTGTATTTTCATGCCTGTGCTCAGAAAATTATACGAATTGAAAAACTATAAAGAATAATTTAATCACCATCAAAATGCGATGCCTTGGCTTTCCAAAAGAGGGAGATAGAATTCCACTGTGAAATGTACAGATTTGTTACACAATGTTATATTCAAATATACAACTTATTGAGTTGCCAAAATAAAACAATTTTAGCAAAAAAATTAAATTACATGTTTACTTTAGCCTTATGATTTTAATTGCCTAAAGAGCATAGTTAAATCTATGTAAAATATCATGATCCACAATAATAAAATGGAAACTGCTGCATCTCTTTTATGGAGCTCTCAACTATGGATAAAAATATGACAACTCTTAGAGTGTTTACATTTTGAAAAACCATAGAATTGCAGAAGATACGGTTACTAAAAATTATAGGTTCTAATTGTCATTTAAAAATTAATATACAGTATTGCTCAGAAAAAATAGAGGCAGAATGCTATCCATTGCTTACAGTGAATATTAAAAACATGAATGCTAAATGCTGGATTTGGGGCCTACCTACTGAAAACACTGTTCACAAAACCTACTTTATAAATTAAAATGAAACTTAAAAATGTAGTGCGTTTTGGGGGAAAAAAAGAATGCAATCTAATCTCTCAAGAAGAAAATTCAGCAATGAATGAAAAAGCTCAAAACAAAAGAAATATTTAAGTGAGGATACATTGTGACCAAAACAAGGCACGCCACTGTTAAATTTCATATTCCAAATATTAAAACAACCTGATAAAAGCAAGGGTATCAGTTTCTGAAAAAAGTATATTTTAGAAAAATTTTGAAATTGTTCTAGGTAAAATGCACACATGTGCATTTAAATTTGAGGCAAGTAAGCAAACACAGCTGAGAAAGGACATCTAATTATTCAGAATGTTATTCACCATATTTATTATTTTATCAACTTCCTATGTAATTAAAGTTAAATATACATGATTTGTTTCTCTTAATCAGTATGTGGCCAAATCACCAAGTTTTCACACATTAAAAATAGGGTTTTAGTTAGTTGATTACTACTATTCTCAAAACTTCCACATGAACGTAGTATATTACAGAAGACAGGAGGTAAATATTTCAGCTTGATTACTGTTTCAGTCATTTACTTTGGACAACATACTTAATCTAGTTAACATTCAGTTTCTTCAGCTAAGATGGAACAATTATACTATCTATACCTCACGGTACTGTTAAGCAAGGATTAAACCAGAACACAAACTGTTAAGTACTTAAAATAGAACTTTCAATATACTGAATACTCAAAACAATATTGTTTAAAATTTCAAACTACAATATTCTAACAATTTAAATTGATAAGAGTATCCAATGAAAAACTATTCATGTCACAACACTGAAAAACTATTCATGTCACAAAAATACTGTAAATAAAATATCTCTGCTGATAATATTTTCTTGTTTATACCTTAAGCAAACATAGATAATGTATTTTACAAAAAGCATGAGCTAGAATTTTGTAGACTCAGACATAACTATCATGAAAAGATAAATGATCTTGGACAAGTTATAACTTCCCTAAAATACACTTTTCTTAACTAAAATAAGACTATTAGACAAAGATGATCTCTGTAAAGTCTAGAAAGCTCATTAAAGAGAAAATGCAGTTGTGTATATGTATATGTAATTTTATAAGCATGTATACATACATTTATGTTTACAAAACTAGATACATAGAGAATGAACAGGAGAAGAGAATAAGAAAAACTGAGTTCTGAGACTATGTGATATAGATGGTTAATCATACTGCTACTATAAGAGATTTTAAAACCATTTTGAAGAAGGAATGAATTTGATGTGCTCTGATGGCCTATCTGTTTAGTTCAGCAGATTTAGTCTATATACATTCCAAGGTTCCTGGTTCAAGACTCAAGGCTGGGGAAACAACCAGGGTGATAGAAGACTAAATAAAATAAAGTGCTTCTTTCCCCTCTCTCCCTGCTTGCCTACTCACCTTCATTCCTGCCAGCACCTATGCTTTAAAAACAAACAAACAAACAACAACAAAAAAAAACAGGAATGGATTTGGAAAGGTAGGACAGAAAATGTGCCATTCTAAGTTCCATTGGAATAGGTTAGATAGCCAGAGGAAGAAACAAATGAGTACAATGAGATCCCATAACCCTGATCCTAGAGGACCACAGGAACCTCCAAATAAGAAATTAACAAGTTGAACCAAAGAAAGTTAAAAAAAAAAAAAAACAAAAACAAAAAAAACACACACATGTAATAATTGAAGAAAATGGAAATACTACACTGAGGCATAGAGGAATAAGTGCTGACTCAGGGGTCAAGTCCTTAAGCAACCAATGTCACCAGATAAAAATAAAAAATGACATACTGCTAGATCATTTTCAGCTTTTAAAGTCATCTTCATAAAGGCATTAGGTCAGTTAAGTAAAATACAAATACACTGAGCAAATAAACTGAGAAGCCAAGATGTAAAATAAAATAGCTAATAACTAATGGTCAAATAATAACCCAAAGGACCTGACTCCTTGACAAATGCTATTTCTGTAAGGCCGGTAGTTCCAAACCTGCCATTCATAAAAATCATCAGGAGATGTTTAACAATACAGAGCTATTTTCATCTGTGATAGTGATAGAAAGCTACTATCTTCTTAAAACTACTACTATCTTCTTACTTAGAAAATTACTGTCTTAGAACAGATGGACATCTCACAAGAAGCAGAAATAGCCAAATTTGTTTTGGAAATTGTTAGAATCTTTGAAAAGACTACAGGAATTGTCTTCAATGAACTATAAAAGGCTCACTTGATTATTGGTTGGGTCAAAAATGTCTATGCAGTATGAGAAGAGCATCCGAGTCCTCTCTAGTGCTACAGTTACTGCATTCCCTATGATATGCTTTTTCACATTGATTAGATCTTATTGATTATTCACATCCAGCCCTTGTATTTGATTAGTCTCAAAACAACTAACTTTTCTCATTTCCAATAGGTCCTTTCTTCACTAAGGATTCTCTTCCGTCTTCACTGCAGTAGTTTCATTTTGGTCTCATATTCTTCTTGATCTCTCCCATAACATTTTACTAAGATTTCTTTTAAAGGTGTACAAGGATTTTGGATATCATTACAAGATACTTAAAATGCAGACTTCAAATTTAAAAAAAATGAATACTGAAAACCACATAAAATTATTTACATGAAAAACTACTGGAAAAAACACAGAGTATCTATAAACACTTAGGAATTTTCAGTTGCTGGTCAAAGTGATCCCATGAATACACCAGTTAAATCTCAGAACACTGAGTATTTTGTCGGGAGGGAGATAATGTTGATTTATAGACAATTATTAATTTCTGCCTTATTTTACAAATTCATAAAATATTTGTCCTATCCTCACAAAATCTACAAAGATGTGACTATTGAGGGCATAATACACAGTGCTCTGAGCATATGCATGGAAAAAAATAGTTGAGATTACAGGGTATTAACTAAGTACTGGGCATTGTTGAAATGCTCTCACCCTCTCATCAATTCTATGGGCTATATTCTCACTTTAAAGAAAGCGACTGAAGACTGTGATTTGCCAAAGGTCACACCATTAGCAGGTGCAGGAAAGGGCAAGTGAACAGTCTGACAGGAGTCCATAGTTTCATGCATTATGTATTATCACTACACGAGAGAACATAGAGATTTTTCAGAAAGATGGCGCCAAAAACAAAGAAAGAACTTGTTGTCCTCCTAATGCTTAAGTCAAAGCAAAGGCTTTGAAAATCAAGAAAGCAGGACTGAAAGGCATCTATAACCACACAAACACACACACACATCTCCGAGTCACCCATCTCTGATGACCCAAGATACTGGGACTCTGGGATATCCCCAAAGTCCTAGGTAGAGCACTGCTCCCACAGGTGAAACAAGACCACTGTGCCATTACCGTGTCTTCCCTGGCCAAGTCAACCATGATGAAGATAAAAAAACGACACTCTGTGCTCATTATGGATGTCAAAATCAACAAACATCCAAAGGTGTGAAGAAGCTCCAGGACACTGACTTGATCAAGATCAATACCCTAATTAAACCTGATGGAGGGAAGGAGGTATAGGTACTACTGACTCCTGACTGATTCTTTGAATGTTGTCAAAAAAAATAGGGGTATCTAAACTGAGTGTTACTAGCTAATTGTAAATATAATAATTTTTGTTCACCAGAAAGAGAGAACATGGATTCCTTTATCCTCTGAAATAGATATCGGCCCAACATAAAATTAAAGCCCTCTAATTAAGCAGAGTTCACAGGAGTAATATCACATGGTATCAAGTGTAATTTGACATTCTGATGAAACATGGCACTGCACTGAATAATGTTATTAGGGAGGAAACTTAATAAACTCTGTAAACTCAGTAAATCAAAACTGATTTATTCCATTAGATGTATTAATGAGGGAACAAAAATTTTAACAATAAAATATGTAATAATAACCCCTTTACTTCTTATGTTATTAATATGAAAGATCAAAACTTTAAAATCTATTTGAATACTATATCTTTGAGATTTGTGAACCTGATTATATACATTTCTCTAAATGCAAACTGGGGAAAAGCTAAAATAGTCATTATGTAAGTTGCTAAAAACTGTTACTGGCAAGTAAAGAACTTACGCATTACAAAGTCCTTTAAACTCAATTTAGTATATAAAATAATCTGTCATGACATTCAACTAGTAAGATGCAGATATTTTTAGATCAGTAAATACTGATATGAGGATATTCCAACTCTAATGCTTTACTCTTAATAAAATTACTATAACAGGATTCTTTGCAGTGGCTTAATACAATGTGACTACATGCCTTCATATATACTAACCTTATATTGGGGAGAGGACTGGGGAGAGTCTCTGTGATTTCAGGGGTTCTGTAACTATGAGGGTCTGAGTTTCACTGATTAGGGTTATCTGATGTGAGAATATAAAATAGGACATTTTAAGTAGTGAGAAAGAAAATTAAAAAAGGCATTCAAAAGAGGCTTTTTTATCCTGAATTTATTTCTCTGCTTAAAAAAATAAAATATAAAAGTTTACTCAAGTACCCCTTCATTGTTCCTGGCTCATATTCTTCCTTATTAGAACCAAAACACTTGGAGACAACTAATGAAAATAAAACCATACCTTTGCAAAGGACATTGAGATCTACCTATCAAAACAACAACAAAGAGAAAGGAAAATACAATGAAAACATGAATCTGTTCTTAAAACATCATTATCTAATGACATGTGTTAAAGAATAACAGAAGCCTTGAGCAGTTCTCTGCACCAGGCACTGTGGTATCATCTGGGAACTACTTAAAAAATACAGACTTCGAGGTCTATCCTAGCACTACTAAATCAGAAAGCAAGGTTATCTTTCTTACTAAGGCTCCCAGGTGATTCTGATACTGGCTAACGTTTGAGAATCAATGTTTCAGTGTATTTTTATACAGGTTTTTATGCATATGCACATGCACGTGGATAGACTAGATGTGGAGAATGGAGACCATTTATGAAAAGGACTTCAGTGTGAGCATGACAGTAGATGGTGAAGGGTCATCCAATGTAAGAAATGACTGCACTGGCAGGAAGACAAGACACTGGAGCAGAGGAAGTAAAGGAACTAGAGTAAAGGATCTCCAGTGAGGATGGTGAGTTCACTAAAAATTATTGTGGGAGCTTTTTAAAATATTTTTTCAAGGGCTAATTCAAATGTTAACTGAAATACATTAGGTATTAGGTCCCTTTTATCCTTCTTAGATATTTATTTTTTGCCCCAAATATCTTTTAGAAGAGATATATTTTGAGAATACTTTCTTTGTCTTTTTTTTTTTAAGGGAAGGTACTAGCAGGAATGAAGGCAAACAGAGACAGCCAAGCAGGAAGAGAGAGGAGGAAGAAGCATTTTATTTATTTTATTTAGTTGCTCATCTTGGTTGTTCCCCCCACAACTCCAATCCTAGGTGGCAAACCCAGGTGCTTGAAAAGGACTTGTATTGTATCTGGCAGGCTTCACTGTTAAATCATCAGGGTGTGCCATATAATTTTTATTATAGCAAGATTCAACTAACAAGTGCAGCATTAAAAATGTTTAAGAAACTTACCAGTTTTAAAAAGCAATCTTCTCTAAAAAAAATTCCTTTCATTAATTATTTTGTAAAGGCTAAATCATACCCTTCTTATGTAATGATCACATAGAATTTATCAAAAGACCAAGAACTTAATGCTTATTTTAAAAGTTCACCTCTAAAAAACTTAAACCAATATATTTTTAGCTTTATGAAGAGAAGATGAAGAGTAGCAGAAAAAAATAACTCCTTCTGAACACTAATTTAAATTGTAGGTTTCTCAAATGTATCTCTCCAGCTGTCTTATGGATACTCTGTTATAGATGCAGTCAATTTACATGCTCGATTTTGCTATTCAGGAAAACCAGGTTACAGCCTGGTTGCTGTCAGTTGCAGATTCTGCTCAGTATGCTTTTACATCCCACAATGCTATATATACATACAGTGTTTTCATTAAAATCCTCTTATTTTATGCAGAAGTTGTTGTCAAACTAAAATTAGCATTAAAAGTGAGACAGGCATTTTATGATAATGTAAACATCCTTCAAAAAGTGAAAAAACTTTAAGCCCCACATAATAATGTCCAATGAATTCCAGATTACTTTAAGTTTTTACTTTTTTTTGTTTAGTGTTGGAGTTTACAATGACCTAAATCATGCCATTATGATGGTACCCTATGAATAATGCTAGCTATAACCTTGAATTTTATTAATAATATCAGCTATGTGTTTCAAATTTTCTTATTATTAAAAAGAATAACAATTAAGTTATAATGAATTAACTCATAGGTTTTAATACAATGTTTTTCTACAACATAGCACAAGTAAAGATACATCACATAGAGTTGATCTGAGAAATATTACATAACTAAAGTTTCTAGCCAAAGCTAATTCTTCTGTTTTCTAAAAAAAAATCTCTTAAGCGGCTTTGGTTATAAATGATAATTGTATTTCAAAATTAACACTCATTTTAAAAAAAATAAAATAGAACGTGCTGAATTTTAGCTGGACAAATGGTTCCCAAACGAATAGCATATTTCCCAACATTCGTTGTAGCTAAAATAGTCAATGTGACTCAGATCTATTCAAAAGCATGTGCATTGAAATGATGTATTCATATCCTTTAAAAGGGAATGTTTGAACTTTTCTTTTTCCTTTTTTTGCAGGAGAGTGATGGTGAATATTGCTTATCATGTGGATAACACACTTAGAGAAAGAAGAATAATGAGATGCAAGAAACATGCTCTGAACACATACAAGAATAGATATAGTCTATCCATTGAGCATCTACTGACCTGAACCTTTTCTTCAGAAAGCACCAAACAATCAATTTTAAGACGCTGTTATTTCAATCCTTAACAGAGCAACACCTTACTAAAAAGGATGACTAAAAATGATGCCCATTTCCCACTTACACAAACTTACTAAGGAGTAATAAACTTGCAAAATCAACGGTATAATCCTAGTCTAGCAAAAACATTAAAATCCAGATATAAGGAATACTGTGATGGAGTACCAGCATTCATCTTACCTGGCTCATCCTAAACCATGTTTTGTTTCCTTAACCATATTCATTACTGAGTTCTCCAGCCATTCTCAGTCTAGCTATACAGGCTTTACACATTATTAGGTTTCTTTCAATTTCATCCTCCTTTTGTGACTATATTAGTCTCTTACTTCTTTGACTATAATATCACTGATTCCTTCCATATATCATATATGGTCTCACCTGGCCTCCATGAACTCACTTTCTGAGTCTTGTCCTTTCAGAACACCCTGACAGGTGTGGCAACGAAGGTAAGACATGGATATACTTTCACACTAGATATAAGAACTAGCCTATGTTTACAAAGAATATCTTCCTTGCCATTTAGTGTTCTAGGTTACATAGTTACAAAACTAATGGCGCATATACATACACATATAGTGACCAGTAATATCGTGAGATAAAACTGTCAATTTGTGTGCAGACTTCCTTTAAGGACACTCATTAGATGTTCTCCTCACACTGGTGTCTTGAATTCATCTACTAACAATTAGGTCGCCATCAAATAAATTTAAAACATGCACGTGTATAACTTTATGTGTTTGTATATATGCATACACATAAGTGTAAATTAAAAATATATCACTAATTGCATTTGTTTATTGACTAGTCCTAACAATTACTAGGAATCAGGTTGTTCTCTGTTTCTCCCACATTTGTTACTGTCATTGCCACTTGCTTATAGGAAAATACGTATTCTAATAAAATATCAGGATTTGATAAAGTTTATCACTTTAAACAAGGGCTATACTTGGCAGTGATTTTAAATACAGTTATTAAGAAGTCACAGGAATTATAATTAGCAAATAAATTGTAGCAAGTTAGCATAATGATTAAAAATACAATCTCTATTGTCAGACTTTTTGGCCTTTAATTCCAGTCTACCAACTATTACTACCTAAGCAACTCTGAACTAATCATGTGATCTATGTGTGCCTCAGTTTCCTCATCTGGAAAATGTAAATGGTAATAAAAATACTAAATGAGTTACTATTCAGAAAGTGTTAAAGAATATCTGCATACAATAAGCACTATAAGATAAATACATTTTTTTTTAAGTTTTACGAGGAACAAACCTGATTATATTATCATGTAGTTTAGACTATCAATTTGGAATGGTCAAGCATCGCATATCTTAAACTATGTAAAAATTATTTTATAAAATGCATGTTTGAAAGAAGGAAACACAAAGCATAGGAGAAAAGGAAAAAATCAACAGGTTTATAGAATTTATTTTTCTTTATCTTGTCTCTGAAGGTGACCTTTTTGGGAAAATATATGTTATTTGTTCTCTGAGCTGTGTATGATTAGTTTCTTCATCGTACACAGACAAATTAGGAAGGCTGCTGTGGTGCCCAGAAATCATCCGTTAAACAAAGTCAAAATTAATGATAAAATTGAGTTCCCTTTGTGTTTGATTTTCATCTATCTGCACTCAATTATAAACGAGCTATCAAAGAAAGCTACCCATTAGCTATTAATTCATAATGACTTCAGAAAGCAATCCCCACACTGCTATTGATATCTTACCGACAACCTCCTATTCTCTGCAGGGCTTTATAGCTGAAAATGAAAAGGGAAAACAAAACTACATAACCCAAGCCGTCCTGAATCTGAGCCTTGCCATGGAAAACTCCAATACAGAGAAATCAGGTTCAATGTAAACACGCTGTAATTAAGAGTTGATCTTTATATTATAAAAAGACAACTGAATTATTTTTCTTTCATGTAATTTATTCTCTTAAGAAAAATAAACACAGATACAGTAACAATATAACCCAGATTTCTATTTCATTCTGTCAAAAGTGAATAATTTCAAAGTTAGAGAAAATTTCAATGAAGAAAATGTCTAAAAATGAAATGAAATGTGCTTCACTCTGGGAGAAATAACATCTTCTTAATTTGGGACAAAAGTGAGATCATCCCATAAATGAACTTTTCTCTATGTTCATAGCACTCATTTAAATGGCAACAGTCTGACCTCTGGTACATCCCATAGAAATACATCATGTAGACTCCTGACTAGCCAGTCCTTAACTATAAGGAAAAAAGTATAAGACACTCAGAAAAAAACACAGATAACTTTTTAAAAATATTAATATAAATTTGGGTCTTCATGTGAAATAATTCCAAATTCTTATTTGCAGATTTAGTTGATATTCTTCCTTCTGGCCTCACACAAAAAGACAGCTTAAAATTGTTTTAATGTAATATTTAAAAATAAAACAAAAAAATCAGTAGATGTAATAAAATGGTAAGAGAGTAGCTGGAGGCAAGAAGGCAAAACCATAGTACAGGACTCTGTAGTATAATGGTCATTGCAATCGTACAATTCATCTACATTTTCTGACAGACTAGGAAAAGAGAAACAAGAAATCAAAATAGGCATTTAAAATCTTAAGGCAAAAAGCACTTTTTTTTTTCTAATATTAATCTAGCCAAACAATAACTCATATGGATCTTCGTATTAGAAGTAACACAGAAAATGCCAAAGGTCCATTAAAACAAACAGTAGTTTCCAGACCAATTTATTCTTTTGTTCCTGATGTCAACAGGATTCCTCCTGTAAGTAGAAATTCTTTAAGTTTATGATGCCTAAACTCAAAGAATATAGCAAAATTATCAACACAGTTTAAAAATTTTTTGCATAATATATCTGTGCAAAACTATTCCCAGAGAGACAAATGCACTCACCTTGATGGTTCCTATCAATTTTATCCATGCTGTCAATAAATGTTATTGAGTATCTTCTAAGAATCAGAGATCACTAGATCCCAGGATGACTGAAACACTGGTCCTGTCCTCAAAAAATTCACAATCTAAAAGTATACATCATCAGTGTGAATGAGGAGCAAACAAGCTCAGGATGGGTTTGTGGCAGAAGAGGACAGTTAGTAAGTGAAAAATGGAATTTATGATTATGGAAAAACTTCATCAAAATAAGCGACATATACAACATATAAGTTCTATATCAAAGACTAGGAGTTCACAAGACAACTAAAACAAGGAAAAGCCATTGCAAGTCAAAGGATGCTGCCTTTGTATTTGTTGAGACATGAACAGAATAATATTTGAGAAACATGCAATTCAGTGTGAACAGTACAGCAGATTGCTATGGTTCAAAACCATATGGTGAAAGTCTACCTCCTAATATAATCAAATTGAAAGGTAGGGTCTTTAGGAAGTAATTTGGATTCAATCAGGTCATGAATTAGAGACCTTTTAAGATTCCTTAGAGAGCTTGCTTCCTTTCTCTGTTCTCTACCATGTGAGGATATAAAGAAAAACAGGCAATTTGTAACCTAGAAGAGGATACTCAATAGAACCTTCCACCTTGGTACCCAGTTCTACAGCTTCTAGAACTGTGAGAAATAAATTTCTGCTGTTTATGAGGCATCTGCTCTATAGTACTTAGAGTAGTTCCAACTGATCAAGGTAAAGATAAAGAAAAGGCTAGAGAGGAATTCAAAGGTCAGGGCATGAAGAGTTTTTTCAGCAAGTCAGGAAGCATGGACTTCATTCTAGAGGTCAGTGTTGTTCAAATATTTTTAAACAGAGAAATTGTTATTTAGTCATAATTAAACATGGGCTCCTAAGTATAGAAGAGAAAAAGGATCTCCTTATTTCAAGTGAGAGCTGGGGAATCTAAAAACTGGCAAGGTCAGCTTCTTGATGCACAGTTTAAAAACTGACTACAACCAAATTATGGTGAGCAGTTCATCACAAAAGATTTAAAGTAGAAGAATAACATGAGTTGATTTCAAATCTTAGAATTACGAGTCTGGACAAAATATGCAAATAGACTGGAGTAAAAATAAGAATCAGAAAGAAAATGAGTTACGAACATAAGACCATTTCAAGGAAAAATAGTAAGAGGTGATTTTTTTAGAACATCAAAGATAAGAGGAAATCCAAGTGACTGGAGAAAAGACTGATTACATGCAAAGGATAAAAAGAAAATTATCAAGGCCAGCAACACTGGATATAAGACAAAGTATGTTGAAAGCAAAACTTTGGATCTAGATATATATCATCCTAAATGAAATCTAGGGCTGAGTACTAGGCTAAAACTTTAATCCTAGATTGAATGTGAAATACGTAAAATCTTTAGCCAGCAACACTGGATATAAGACAAAGTATGTTGAAAGCAAAACTTTGAATCTAGATATATATCATCCTAAATGAAATCTAGGGCTGAGTACTAGGCTAAAACTTTAATCCTAGATTGAATGTGAAATACGTAAAATCTCAATCCAATGCTAAAAAAATTCTATAGATGCACCATCATAGGAAAATATTAATGAGGCATAAAACATGGATTTATGATAACAACTTGAAAAGTGGTACATAGCAAAAGGCTGTATATTTTACCCATGACATAAAATAGAAATGATCAATCAGCAAGTGTAAAAGATTGAGACACCATCATAGGCCATGACTCATCAGTAGAACTCTTTATGAATTTATACGAAATACTGATATGAATACATGGTTAAAATGATTCATAATGCTAAATGAGGTTTACATTGTTTCATTTGTAGGTCTTAAATTTAAATTACCATGAGTCAGTTATTGGCATAGTTTATTTTATTTTTTATTATAAAATAAGAGTAGAATGGATAGAGAACAATGACTAGTAAATGAGGATATGGGAAGAGTAAACATACATGTAAATGAGTTCTCCTTTCTAGAAATCTTTCTCATATAAGAGAAAATATTCAGGGTCCACTGACTAGCAATTGTGGCTAACTGGAAGTTAGAAAACTACAATATTTTGATGTGTTCTAGAAGACAGTGTGAGTATTTGTGAAGAGAACAAATATGATAATTAATCAACAAAGCCCTGAAAAGAACAAGAAAGTACAGATTAGAGAACAAGCTTATCATTAATAAAAATTAGTATTTTTAAGAAATACGGGATTTAAGAAAAAGCAAAAAATAATATGTCAAGTTAGCAATTTCATTCCCCACATGTTTTCAGAGAAAAATTTCTTGAAATAGATTTCCTTCAGCTCTGTCTATATCTGACATCTTCATAAATCAATACAATCAAACTGACCACTATCTGCAGTACAAAATTTGTTCATTCCTATACAAACTTGCTTAGCTTTATAAGGATGTAAATTTGCAAATTTAGCAATTTTCAGAGAATGAACTGATCTCCATTTTGAGGGGTGGAGGTTTCATTTTGGAAGGATACATATTTATCTGCTTGAGTTGGGAAAGGTCTCTGCTACAGAGCCTGCAGTCCCCTTATTTCACAATGCATTATACACTCTTCCACAGTTTTAGGAGCCTAAAAATGCTGAATCTCCTAGAGATTCTTGGTGGCAAATTGATCAGCTTTCTGCACATTCTTCCTCTGAAATATCAGATTTTAATTTTTGTCTATTTACTTAGTTCCTTCCCACTCTGTCTGCTACCCTCAAAAAATTCATGAAAATTTCTAGTCTCTCATTGCCTCCTTTAGGTCCTGCTTTTATTAATATCTCTTATATTTTTGTTCTTATTTATTTCTACATGGGTTTCGTAGGTTTGTGATTTTTAATTCATACTTTTAAACACTGTTCTTTAAATAGAGGAAATAAAGCACATCTACTGGATAAAAGAATATCTTATAATTCTGAAGCCTTAGTAGGGCCATTATAGTCTCAGCACATACTATGATTAGCAGATTTTGATCAAATTGATTATTTCTTGTTTGGGACGTCTTCAAATATTATTATATGTGATAAAGACTTTCTTCTCTGTGACCCACAGAAACTCTTTTTACTCACTTTGTTACCCGGTTCAACTTAATCAACCTTTTAGACCCTGAAACATCTAATTTGTGGGAGAATGCACAGAATTAGATGCACTTTCCCTTACCACAGAGATTATATTTCTTTGTGTTTTCAAAGTACAATATGAATGTTAATGAATCTAAATAACATACTAGAAAATGGTATGCTTCACTAGATGGGAATAAAAGCTTATTAATGGATCAGTTTTTCCTTTTTTTCCCTGAAGTTCTCTAGATTGTCGATAGAAAACACAAAATAAGTGTGTACTTTTCCAAAGTGGTGTTTGCCAGTCTATAGAAAAACTCTATTTGCCTAGAAGGTGGGTAGAGAGAAAGTGGGAATATCTCCTATTTTGAGTTAACTCCACAAAAGAACTGATAAATTATTTTATCAATTTTTGTTCTTTAAATTTGTTACTAGCATAGTTAATACATATTTATTGTTATTTTTTTCTGTATTGTCTTCCAGGAAATATGTGAAGAAATAAAAGATAAAATGACTGCACTTTGACTTTATTGTTCATGTGGAAAAATTGTCCCCAAAACAAATGAATTGTTTGAGCATTCTATGACTGGCAAGGGAATAAAGAAAATTTACACTTTTGAAAAGTTTGTGACAGAAAAGAAGGAATGAAAGGTGTCATTGTTTCTTTCTTTCTTTTGTTTTTTTTTATTAATGATTTAGTGCTGTTCATTTTTGGCTAAATATAGATGGGGCTGAGAAAACAACCCAAGAGAGAAGATGACAGAAAGAAATAAAGACTGGAGATACAGTCTTAAGAGAGTGAAAAAATGGAGATAAATAAAGTTTATAGGTTGAGAGTTAAAGAATGATTATATGAGATATTTCAACTACTCTTGAAGGAGTTAACGGGTTGTAGATTTGAATTAATAGGTTGTAACGGGTCATTAGGAAATAAAAGATTATAAAGCTAAGCAAGATTGTAGAGGAACGATGTTTGTAGTCAAGTAAATCCTCCACTTTACACCTCTTAACATCTCCTCTACCCATTCCTTGAAGCGATTTGTAGATTCACATATGGAAAAACTAAATAATCCCAGAGAAAAGTCTTCATGTATTGATATCAGTATAAAGGCCAGCTCACTTTGTGACAACCACTGATTAACTTTCAAGGTTCAAAATGGATCGACTCCTGACCCAATCTACTTCTCACCCATATCTTGTCCCGGGAAATGCCATGCATGGTCATATGTTCCAGAACTCTGGTTTCTCAGTGAGTTGAGTCAACGTGAAGCCACTATAAGATGACATTTTATAATGTCATCTCTGATGGGACATGGAGAAGAATGAGAAATTGGAGTATTTGTTTCCTCACTCCTTTGTCTCCTACCTAACAAGATTACCACAAATTAACTGTGTTCCCTCACCAAAGCTCAGTGCTCCTCTTAAGATGGCCAATTTTTCCTCTCTACAAGTTTTAGTAATTGATCCCTCCCCTTCTTTGTAGCCTAGACAAGCTAACAATCTGGGTCCTCCTAAACCCCTCACCCCACCCTCCTTTAAACTCTGGAGCAAGTTCCTGTATGCGCAACTTTGAAAACAATCTTTTAGGAAAAAAAAAAACAAAAAACAACAGCCTGTTCAAGTATGAATGTGCCATTTGCTTCCTGTTAGGACTTCGATCAATACATGCACTTTTATTCATGCAATACTCTCAGGTGAAAATATCCTTCTTCTATCCTGTCAACTTCTAAACATGTAATAAAGCATGCTTGAATGTTGATGTCCCTCTGTTAAATTCCCTCACCATTACAGAATGAGCAAATTTTTCACTCATCTTTTGCTCCAATAGCACTTTATTATTTTTAAACATACAACACCCCTAGCATCTATATTACAATTCAGTACATGCATCACAGAACAAGGAAAGCACCCCAGAGATGGTAGATACTCTGTAATTGTGTTCAACTTCTATGAAACAACTTGAGAAGATCAAATACATATATTTTTAAATAGTGAACAACATATACCTTTACATAAATTAGTTTCGTTAAGTATCCAAAGGAAAACATATTAAAGGCATGAGTAATGTATTTCTTATTATTCTTCAGGAATGTAGTCATCTTATTTTCTTTTATCTTTATAGCCTTGAATGCTTAAATCATTTTATTATTTTATTTCAAATATGTTCTGTTTGGTAAACCCACATAATAGCATAGAAAGGAGACATTCACATGACCAAATAAGCAGTTAGGTATCTTTTTCCAAAGTGTTCAACTGAAAAGACCAGGTGTTTGGCAGAGAAAACAAAGCTATTATTTCAATAGTAGGCAACAGTTCTTTTATGCTAATGGTTACCAGATAATTCTTAAGAGAAACATCCTCAAGTGAGTTATAAAGGTCAGTCCCTGTGGACTGAAATAAATTTTCAAGTTCAATTTAAAACAAGATTTTTAATTACCAGGCTAGACTACCTAGGGACAACACCAGATTGAAAGGCCAAAAACTGCAAGTCAGTTGATTTTTTATGAAGATTTTAAATCTTCCCCCAAAGAAAAGTTGATGCATCATTTCCCATATATGTAATTAACTATATATCTATATTAATGATGTAATAGGATCTCGATCTTTCTTCAACATTTAAGCACTATGAGTAATATTTTTAAATTTACAATTATTATTACTGAAATTTTAAGAAAATATTAATGAAGAAAGTTCATAAATTTATTTGATAATTGTTGAACATTTATCTATTAAATATAAACTTTTAAAAAACCAAATAAAAATCTAAAAGGCACTGCTTTTCTATTATCAGATTAATTCATGTCATCCAAATAAAATAAAATTTTGAAAGAAAGCATAGTATAGTACAGAGTCTTAGTATTCAGGTTGCTATAACAATGTACCACATACTGGGTACTTACAAAGAGAAATATAGCCTCCAATTCTGGAGGTTACAAGTTAGAGATCTGGGTGCCTGTATAGTCAAACAAGGGTAACAGGCTTCACATGGAGGGGCCTAAGGAACTCTCTGCAGTCTCTTGAATTAAGGACACTAACCCAGTTCAGAGGTCTCATATTCATATTTAATGACCATCCCAAGCCAAACCTATTAGTATCATCACATCAGGCATTAAATTTCAACAAATGAATTTGGGAGTGGACGCAAACTTTAATACCATAGTTGAAATTGTAGAAGATTTGGCCTTGGATGGAAGAGGCAAGTACCTACCATCATTATTTCCAATATATATCAATGATCATTAATTCCTAGTAATTATTTCCCCATGTATAAAAACAATGTATAAAAATTAATCCATTCACTACTTAATGCAAAAAGTAAGTAAGGTGTCAAAACCATAAAATTTTCTAAATAAGAAAGTAACAAAAAAGATTATGGGGCACTTAAAAAATTTGTGTTAAGTTTTTCAGAGGAAAAAAAAAGTCCATGAGACCTAAAGCAACAAGAAAATCATCACTATAATAGTTGCCTTGTCTCATGGTTTCATTATAATCAAGATTTACGAATCATAAAAGACTCAAGCTACTTGGTTTATTCCTTCCAAAATTTTGGTCTAAAAATACTTTAACATTCAATAAATATTTCTAGAGCACTTATTCTGTGCCAGACAGTGTTCTAAGAACTGAGTATATACAATATAAGCAAACAAAACGGCAAAGAGTCTGCTCTTGTGGAATTTATACTGATTTGGGAAAGGGATTATATATATTAAATTTAAATCCCTCGTATTGTATACTGTAGCTATTTTTTCTCCTTTTTTACTACAGATTAAAAAGAACCTTAGCTGCCATCCCAAGTTAAAATGTTTCTTTATTGCAGGTAATATGCTTTCCTGATAACTATATTATGCATGGCAACATTTCAGTAATTTTCAGATAAATTTATCATTTCTTTACTTATTTAAAAAAAAAGCTGCAGAACCAACTTACAATGCATTTTGACTTTAAATCTACTCTAAGTACCTCTGAGTTAATTTAAATAATACATATACAAATAATTTTTCAGTCATAGGATGTATCATGATAAATGATAGGACATAGGGATGTGGAAATACATAATTATGCAATCGTGGCTAAAATTTAGCAAAGGTTGAAGGATTTAGATAGCTTCTTATATAATCAAATGCCTTAAATCTTTCATGTAGACTTTGGGACCCAACTCTCAAACATCTCTTGAGAAGACAGGATACAGCCTGAATGTAGACCCACGTGGTTAATCAAGCAGAGTGTTATACAGCCTGTCTGTGACTAGCAGTCCCTTAGTCTAATCCAGTGGACCTTAACACAGGAGAATGGGTGAAACAACAGTTCCTGTGTCAAAGATGAGAAAAGAGAAGCAGGAAAAGCATATCCCCAAAATGCATGGGTCACCACACAGTATCATCTCCTACACTTATATAACTCACCACAAAATCAAGTTTATCAATTCTTTCTTTATAGGTAAAAATTCTTTCTATATTTGCTCTTTTGAGACAGGTTTCATTTTTCTACTAAATTGCCTGTTTTTCAAACTAAATGTCTATAATTACTCCACCCTTATGTACAGTTTCCCAAGTTGATTCATGCAATAATATAAGCAAGTTGTGGTACCTCACCAATCAAGTAGCTTCAAATAACTCTCTGAAATTTTCCTCTATTTGAATATTTCTTCTTCCACAATTATCATGCATAAGCTTATATTCTAAAATTTTAAACTAAACTATGCAAATAAGATAAAAGAAAATAAATTCAAATAAAAACAGGAGGGAAGAATATACCTTTAATCTGGATCCATGAGGTATCAGCACAGATTTATCCTGCTTCGGTGGAATATGCAGCTCCCATTTTCCATAATCAAGTTTTTCATACGGATATGAAAATGGATTCCAATCATCTTTAAAAAAAAAGTTAACCCAGTTAACAATAGCACGAAAAGGATTATTATTTAATGAATTTCAACAAAGCAAAACATGATGCCTATTTATATGGCATCTCAAGTTTTCTAAGGTATTAATCAAAATATACTATTAGTCATATAGTATTAATCAAAATATACTATTAGTCATATAGAAAAAGCAGGTTAGTCTTTATTTTTAAAACATGTATTTGAAAGTTTGTCTTTTGCCTTTTAAAATTAACACTTAAACATTTTCAATTGTACTTCCAATCTTAATACTTCTACTGATAAATAGAATATGAAAGAATATGATGACTTTTTAAAAACATCATCAACAAAGAGAGATATGAAAAATAATAGAATTGTTGTTCAGTCAGTTAGTTAATATACATGTCCTGGTAGAATAAAATAATGATAAATAATTAAAATCATGTAACATTTTCCTAAATTCACAAGTGTGTGAGAAACCTAAATTAAAAATCTAAAGAAATGCCTAAAGCAAGAAAGATGGAAGTTACGAACTACAGAGGGCAAAGGAAAATGGATAGAAAAAAGTCAAAATGAACAACTGCCCCCATGCACATAAAGAAAAAAAGTTAAAATTTAGTGAGTAAAACACAACGTTCAACAAGTTGTACTGGAATATTTGGTTATCTTTCTGTGAAAAAGAAATAAAAAAGATGATCTCTACCTAAAGAATTATCTTAACATAATGATTAAATATATTAGGTAAAACTGTCAAATGCTTAGAAGAAATTATAGAGAAATAAATTTATAATCTTGAGTCTAAAAAGTGGTTTTTTTTAAATTGCCAACAGTCTACTTCTATCCTCCACTGCATAATTGCTAGTGATAAACTTTATGTATCATATACAGATGTTGATTTACAATTATGCCCACACCCCTTCACCTTAAACCTTTATAATGCTGGTCCTTCAAAAACATTTAAAAATAAATTCAAAAACGTTAAAAATTTAAGAAAAATATTGATACATTTGATCACTAAAATTATAAACTTATCTTCATTGATAAAGACAAGCTACCTACTGGGAAAAAATATCAAGAATGAGAGTGTATCCAACATATATGAGGAACATTTATAAGTCAATAAGGAAAAGAAAATAACCAGCAAAAATGGACAAATATATTCAAGGAAGGAGACATGAATGTCCAGTAAACTTATATAAAGATGCTCAAGCTCACTGGCAATTCAGAAAATACAAATTAAAGCATCGCTGAGATGTGATTTCCCATCCACAAATTAGCAAATATTAAAAGCTTGAAAATACCAAGCAGTCAGCAAAGATATGAAATAACACTAAAGCTGAGGATATAAATTGGTAAAAAAACAATTTGGTATTATATTGCAAAATTAAAGATATGTTAACTGTGGCACAACAAACTCCTAGGAAACAGCTCGAGAAATTCTCACAAATGTGCATAAGAAAGCACTCACAAATACTCATTAAAAATTGTTTGCAGTAACAAAAATGGAAGCTATCACAATTTAAATCAGCCACAAAATGAATAAGCTGCAGTATAAATAAATGATGAAATGTAATACAACGGCATAAACTAAATGAATCAGAATAAATTTATCAACATATACAAATAGCCAAAATACAAAAGTTAAATTGAAAGTCGTAGAAAAATACCATATATATCAAGTTCAGAAACATGAAAAATCGTTATTACAAAAACTTATGCATACATATGTATGTAGTAAAAAGATAAGAAAACTCGAAATATCAAATTCTATAGTGACTTTACTGCTGGGTAGAGGACAGGGAACACAGGAAGATATAATAATATATGCAATATTTTACTTCTTAAGGTAAGTGGTGTGCAGAGATTGCATTACTTTTTTTTCCTATTTGTCTAAGCAGCCCTGTGGTGTTATGAACTGTAGTACTATGACATTAGATTCTCAACCAAAGAGATAATAAAAGCATCAGGAAGCTGATTTTATGCCATGATTCCCTCCTTTACACACATATTACTTCACCTTATCAGCTGAACATATCTTCACTCTCAGTCAGTCTGAATGTTGGGGATAAAAAATATTTAAATAAAGGTCCTTCTAAACATTTTCCTACTTCTCATTATGAAGATAATCTGAAAATATCTAAAGGTGTTTTGTCTTTAGGAACAGCTCAACAGACTCTGTATTTTTATATTTTTCTGTCCCTAAAGCCTCATACACTTTATGCATAAATGTGTGACATTCCTTTACCATAGGAAAGATTTTACTGCATAATTAATGGAGGAGGCTTGAAACAGGAATATCTGGGTACTGTAACACTTTATACATTTACTAAATTTCTTTTTAAACTAATAACTAAAGACAACTAATAAACTTAAGACAAGGAGCAGATCTTTTTCTGCTTAGTTAGATCTGAAAATAAAGGGTACAGTTCATTAGTTCATTCATTAATTCATTAAACATGTGCTGATTACTTAACAGAGGCCCTGCTTAATGCCAAACTCAAAATCAGTGTTCAAACTGACAGTCATTTCAAAAAAAGATTAAGCAAAGTAACAGTTCGCCAATTTGAATAGTAGATTTTAATATGCAAGTCTGATTAAAAGTTCAATCTTAAGTAAGATTTTGTTAGTTTGAAAGCAACTTCAATTGTATAGGAAATTTACATATGCTAATTTATTTAAAAGCTGTTTTCAGCAATGTGAAAATGTGTTTTTGAATATCCACTAAACTAGTTCATACCACTTGAGTTTTAAGATGTATTTAAGCAAGTTTTAAAAATTGTATAAAGAAAAATATGTATTATTTAATACATATATGTGAACTATGGACATTTAGCTATATTTTGAGCATTTCCAATAAATTCTTTACTAAAGAAAAATACTTTCAGTGAGACACATTTTACTTTCAAAATATCTTAGAAATCTAAATCACCTAATGCAAACGTTGATTCTAATTCTACAGTTAATTGCCACCCCCCCCACCCCGCCCACTCATTTTAAAGAGTTCATTTGATTAGCTACCCTTTGTCTCATGAAAACTCAGGTGTCAACTTTCACTGCAGCTATATTTTTCTTGCTAAACTACAATCTTCACTGAAGGATTTAGAACATCTTCACATACGCTTCCAAAGAAAATCCACTCCACCAACCATTATAAGCAAGTAAAGTTTATGTAAAGATCTCATATGGGAGAGAAAGAGGAGGACATACAAGGCATACATGCATGAAATAACTTCAGATTTTTGCATTAGACAATTCTTTCTCAAGGTAAATTCCTCATTAGCCATGTTTCCAGAGTTTTAACGCCTTGACTCTTCCTCCAACAGATGTTCAGTTTGACTTTTCTTCACTTTCCTTCCTTTATTATAGCATTGCTTCTTTTCATTTGAAACATGGACACCAGCCAAAATATCTACTTCTACCAAACCCTAGACATATGAAAGATTTTTTCCAATAAAAAGGTTCTCCTTAAAACGGATTTCCCCTACAACTAATAAGAAGTATTTCTCTCCAGAGTATATACAAATTTAAGTCATAGAAACAGAATCATCAGAAAAGTCATACAATTTGGACCTGTTGCTATAAATTTGACATTAAACAGTTAAAAAAACCATATCACTAAGGTATGCTGAGGTATGGCTACAGAAATAAAATATGGAAGCAATTAAAACAATAAACTAAATGTCAAATGACTGATTTAAAAATATTTACTACTGAAAATTTTATTTTTAAATGCATGATTTCAAAAACAAAAGGCAAAGCAATAAAAGCTGAAAGAGATTTTTTAGTGAAATGTGTTTTGTGAGATCATGAAAATTTATTTCAAACATAACTAGAAATAAAGTAATAATAATAGTTAACAGGGCTAAACCAAATCAAAATGTATAAAAATAACGTAATTGTAGAAACAAATTGCTTAAACTTTTTGATTATAGTTCTGTAGATTTACATCTATTTTTATATTTATATCTACTATGTTCATATATATAAGAGAAATAATTTTAATCTAAGTTCTAATAACAAATAGTTTGAATCACAAAGTAGAACTCAGAATAGGATCAAAAATATCTTAATACCAGTGTGACAACTATCTGTTGTCTTATCAAGCACAGAACTAACCGCACATTGAGAGTGAATGTGCTCAGTGGCTCTCAAAGTTTAGATCACACCAGAATCACCAGGGCTTGTTAAAACAAATGTTGTGTCCTGCCCTCAGAGTTGTTGATTCAGAGATCTGCAGTATGGCCAAAATAATTTGTACTTCTCACAAGGCCCTAGGTAATGTTGATGCTACTGGCCTAAGAGTCATGCTTTAGAAACAAACACCTGGTTGAATGAGTGTGTTCATGTGTTCTGTACTTAAAGCTTTGGGAGTGACTCCCTAGAAAAATACAGATTTACAGACTAACAAATAAATCCTCTAAATTACAGGTCAAGGAAATATGAAACTGAAAACATGAATAATTCTTCAAAGAAAATATTACTCACATGAAATTTAGGACTTAAGATTTGGGACTGACTAGGGTTGTAAAACCAGAAGGATGGACATTGAGATAAAGTTAATAGAAGAGATCGTAGATATTAAGGAAGTTAAATGCATAAATGTAAGAAAAAAAAAGTGGGGAAGGGAAGGAAAGATGAGAAAAGCTGGTAGTGTAGGACACTGGGATATTGATGGTGGATGTCGTGTATAATATAGACTGAGAAGCAATTTCAGTATCCTGAAATGAATATAGCATTATGAAGTAAAGAAACAATAATAAAAAAAATAAATAGGGAAAAAAGAAATTAACTTTAAGCCATCAAATATTTGAGATACAAGATAACAAAATATCCCCTTATTTCCTAGATCATCTAATACTTTATTAATCAACACACATTTACAGAAATATTTTGTACGAAATAAGAACTGATATATACTATATTCCAATACATTTAAACTGGTAAATACACCAGGACAGTTGGCAAAGAATGATCAAGTCAGAATGAAAAAGAACTGCAGTGGTGGCGGACTATCAGAAAACTGTTGGTGGGTCTGGTGTGTAAATGTATATTGGATAAAGTATGAACTTGCACATCTAAAACTTGTGTTATAAATCAGTTACCTTCATAAAATATTTTTTATTAATGCGTTTTTGTTAATTTATAGTAATATTTATTATTTCTTTAGCTGAAATGCTAAATTCCATTTAGGATATTGAAACTATCGCAGTCAATATTTCACACCACACCTATCACAAGAGTTCCACATAATATTTTCTTACCAAGAGAGTGCTTGGTTAAAAAAGGTATAACAAACTGATGACCAAATGAATAAAATTTTAAGGCTTTTACCTAGAAAAGTGACTCAAGGTTATCATTATATTTTAGTTTTAATCATTTTTATTGAAGTAATATTGCATCATACCATTATATAAATTTATTTTTGCATCAACATGAATCAACATCTGTATTTACTACATTACGTATTAACATAGAAACTCCTCATCCTTTTCTATGTCTCATTTCCTACCGTAACCAAGACTGTGAGGTTTAAGGGTTAGATATCCACACTAAACAATGTATGCTGACTTCTAGTTTAGATAATATTTTTAAATGTTTCTACTTGCATAAATTATGTTTATGATAACATTTTCTAAGACATATGATGTTTATCAAATAAGAGTAACCTGACATAATTCTAAAACAAACATTTTAATAGGTATTTTGTTATTAACAGGCTCAAATTCATCATCATATTTGATAATGCAAAGGATTCTATTTGTTCATAATTCAAAACCAGTAGACAAAATTTAAATCAAAATATGGAAAAGAAACGATGTGTGATGCACAGTTTAATATGAACTGCAAACACTTTCGGCACAGGCGATCAAACATTAACTAAGGTCACTGCCTCAGGCGCACAAACTCTATATTTATCTCAAACCCAACAACCTTTCTTTTTCTAATGTAATAATCCTCACATAAAATTCTTAAATGTCAGACTACTTCAAATATTCCCAAACACTTTAACTCACTATAAAGTAGTTTTCTTCATCAGCATTAGCCAACTCATTTCTGTAGAGCTTTTGAGTTTAATATAAATTTTCCTTATGGATGGTTGCAATGGTTCCAACTTGCTAGGTAGTGCCTTACACCTTTGACACAGATGCTGATGTGCTGAAGAACATAGCCCACACTTGAGCCAAATCCTGCTAAACCCAGTCCTCAGCAAGCAGCATGGGAAATCCCCTCTGAATGCAGCAGCCAGAGCTAATTTAAAACCAGTACTGGTCTATATGGCAGATGTAGTCAAGCCCATTTGAGTGGCTATCCCTCATGTCAAAATAGTTGTTAAATATTGATAATATCGCCTCAAGTAAACACTATTCTTCACCATATAATGTTATTTGTTTCAAGCTCTATAATCTTGCAGAGTTATATACAAATACAATGCTGTAAAGATCGAAATTTAGGGACTTCTCTCATGTCAAGGAGCCTCCTTATTGTTCCAAGGAGTCATTACTTCCAGTTCTAGATCCTGTCATTGTATTTACACAGGATTATATACATATATATATGCATATATATATATATAGATATATATATAGATATATATATACACGCATACATGTAACAACTTACGTTTTTCTATCTATTGGGTAAACACCCTGAAGTGGCATGGTGGGGTCATGTGGTATTTACATCTTCAATTTTTTGAGGAACCTCCATACTGTTTTCCATATTGTACCAATCTGTACTCCCACCAACTATGTAAACATGCTCCTTTTTCTTCACATACTCTCCAACCTTTGCTGTTTCTGGACTTTTGGATGATAGTCAATCTCTCAGGTATAAGGTTATAGCTCATTGTTTTGATCTGCATTTCCTTGATAACCAGCAAGTAGGAACATCTTTTTTATGCGCCTGTTGGTTATCTGTATATCTTCTTTTGAAAAATGTCTCCAATTTCTCTTCCTAATTTTTGATTGGATTGCTTGTTTTTCTATTATTGAGTTTTACGGGTTCTTTGTATGTTTTAGATACTAAACCCTTGTCAGAAACATGAAATGGAAATATCCTCTCCAGATAGTAGCTTTCCTTTTGGTTTTGGTGATATTTTCTTTTGCTATGAAGCAGCTTTTTAGTTTGATGTAGTCCCAGTTGTTTATTTCCTATGTGCTTTTTGAGTTCCACTTCCCCTTCCAGAGAGCAAAGTGAAGCACCCTTCTTCAACTTCTTCAGCTTCTGCTGGCAGCTGATACTACTAAGTGGGAGAAGATATTTGCATTGCATATTTCTGACAAGGGCTTAATATCCAAAATATGCAAAGAACTCATTAAACTTAATAACAGGAAAACAACCAATCTAATCGAAAAATGGTAAGAGAAATTGGAGAGACATTTTTTTAAATAGGATATATTCATGGCCAACAGGCAAATGAAAAGATGTTCTTTCTTGCTAGCTGTCAGGGAAATGCAAATCAGAACAACAATGAGAATATCACCTTACATCTTAGAGATTATTACACAAAAGTCTGAAAACAACACATACTGGAGAAGATGTGGAGAAAAGGGAACACTTTCACATCGTTGGTGGGAGTGCAGATTGATGCAACTCATTTAGAAAATTGGAGATTCCTCAAAAAGTTGAAAATGGAAATCCCACGATACTGCCATCCCACCTCTGGGTGTTTACCCCAAAGATACAAAAACACTCACATCCAGAGATTTATGCACTCCCGTGTTTATTGCAGTCCTGTTCACAACAGTTAAGAACTGGAAACTACCTAAGTGCCCAATGTCAGATGAATGGATAAAGACGTTATGGTACTTATAGATAATGGAATACTACACAACCCTTAGAGATGAACCCTGTCACTTGAATCAACATGGATGGATCTAGAGGGGATTCTGCTGAGTGAAATAAGTCAAAAGAATAAAGACAGATATCAGATGACCTCACTCATAAGTTGAATGTGAACAGACAAAATCAAGAAGCAGATTAAACAAAACCAACCCTTGAACACTTGTAGTACAACTGAGGTTACCACTAGGGAATGGGAGGTGGGTGGACCAGTGGTAGCTGAGCCCACTGAACACTGCTCCCTTTTTTATATATGAGGACACAAGAGAGAAAAGATAGCCCTGCATGAACCAGGAAGATGGCCCTGATAAGACACCACAACCACTAGGACTTTGCTCTTAAACTTCCCAGTCTCTAGGACTGTGAGAAATGAATTTTGTTTAGAAGCAACACAATCTATAGTATTCTGTTATAGCAGCCCAAACTGACTAAAACATATTTGCATTTTCATACTGGCAAATTTTCATAATAAAAATTATATAACCAATTTCAAGAAGTCTATGCAAAAATAACTTGTCCAAATCTCTTTTCCCTTTTGTCAACTATAAAAAGTGGCATATGGTTTTAATTGATTTATTGTTCTAAACACAGATTAACAAACTTTTTGTGGATAAGCACTTCCAGCTCATACATCCACCTTAGCATAGAGAAGATCATCTGCCCATTGTTCCTCATCATTACTTATTATTTTTCCTAATAAGGCAAGCTTGCCTAGCTCAACCAGGGTTAGCTTGAGAAAATAAGCCCTAATGTCCTCAGAATCGATTGTACGCAAAAAACAAACTGCTCTTTAATGTTTCTAGAATAGTATTAAATACCATAGTTGGAAGAATTGCAAAAATAGCCATCCAAATCATTTTCTTTGTGTGGTGGATCAGATATCCAACAGATTTGAGAAAAGTTGCCTCTAATTATTGTCCAGTATAACAGATAATTATCACACACCTTGTTTCCATAAATTTACAAAACAGGCTGACAACTTATTGTTATTCTCTGTAATTCTACTGTTATGTCCAAGAAATTGGGTGGCAAGACTTATGTTTTCTTTTAAATTTTTCATTTATATGTAGTTTTATTAATTTAACTATGGAGGCTAATTTATGGACCAATATCACAGGTACCAATCCATTTATTTATAATCAATGTATTTATTTTAGTATAAATCATTCAATTATCTAAAAATAAATTTTATGAAAGACTCAAATAGATAAATATATAAACATATAAATAAATACATAGGAGAGCTTCTCTGCTACAAGTGCCCCCACCTATCTATGTATCCTCCTCCTTTCTTACATTTTCTCATTTAGCCAATCATTCAGAAACTCAGTTCTAAAAATTATTCCAAAGTATATTTTTGTAGATGCTCCCTAGACCCTTGAAAATATTCAATTCAGTTTTTCAAATTTATTTTTATCTTAGCAAAATCCATTGTTAGGTGTGGAGTATATTAATGCTAATGTATTAACTTATATTGGGCTTCAAGAATTCAAAGCAATCATTATAAAAATTGAAAAATAATGTAAGAAGGTGATAGAACAGGGAAATTGAATCTTTAAAAAATACACGATTATTACAGGAGAGCAAAAATAAGAAAATGAACATAAATGGGAACAACAGAAAACAAATAATGAGATGCTAGATTAAAATCTAAAGATAGAAGTAATTACATAAAATATAAACAAGTTAAATAATTAAATTTAGTAATATGCCATATTTGGTTAAAAATAAATATAAGGATATATGTCTTCTAAATATATACACACAGGAGAAAATAAAAAAGATCAAAAAAGACAAACACTAAAATAAAAGCTGGTAGATTTTAAGGAAGAAGCATTACCAAATAAAGAGGAACATATCAAACTTTTTTAAAAAGTCAATATTTCTATATTTATATAAGCATAAATAAATATAATTATGGTAAAAACAGTAAAAATACAATCATGGCAGGAGATTTTAATACATCTCTCAGTAACTAGATCACAAGAAAAAATAATGATCAAGAAAATGAACAGACAACTCAAAAAATGGAAGAAAATAGCTGCAAACAATTTATCTGATAAAGAACAAATCCACACAAAGATTACAGCCAGAATATATCAAAGGCATTTCAATTCAACAATTCAAAGGAAAATAACACAATTTAATAAACAAAAGACTTGAGATACTTCTTCAAAGAAGGTATATATGTAAGTGGTCAATAAGTATTTTCTAAATACTCATGTCTTTCTCATTAAAGAAATGCAAAACCAAAGTCACAAAATTATTTATTTTCTATGTATATTATCATGCCATGTAAAAATAGTAATATTTTTACATTCTCCTTTTTAATTTGGATACATTTTGTTTTCTTTTCTTATCTTTTCTTTGTTTTCTTATCTTACTGCGCTTGCTAGGATTTTATTATTATTTTTAATAACAGTAGTGAGGATACACATCCTTGCTTTGTTCTAGATCATAGAGATTAACATTTCAGTTTTACATCATTGAGTATGATTTTGGCTGTGGGCATCTCACATATGACCTTCATTATGTTGAGATATGTTCCACCTATACCAATTTTGTTGAGGATTTTAATCATAAGTGTTAATTCTTATCAAATGCCTTTTCTCCACCTATTGAAATAACCATATGATTTTTGTTCTTCCTTTTCTTAATGTGTTGTATCACATTTATTGATTTGTGTATAGTGAACTATACTTGCATACCTGGAATAAAATCCTCTTGTTGATGAATCATGATTCTTAAAATGTACTGCTGAACTCATTTTGTATTATTAATATTTTGATGAGGATTTTTGCAACTATGTTTATCAGAGCTATTATCTATAGTCTTGTGTGGCATTTTTTGCAAAATTTTTGGCTGGCTTTGGAATGAAAGTAATATAGACTTTATAAAAGATGTTTTGGAAAGGTTCCCTCATTTTGAATTTTTTACAAAAGCTTAATAAGAAGGGATAATAAGGAGAGATATTAATTCTTCTTCGAAAGTCTGGAAGAAATCACTAGTGAATCCATCTGATCCTGGGCTTTTGTTTTTAAGAAGCTTGTGCCACTGTTTTAATTTCCTTCCTGGTGACAGGTCTCTTCAAATTTACTATTTCTACTTGATTCAGTCTTGGAATGCTGTATGTTTCTAAGAATTTTTCCACTTCTGCTAGATTATTCAGTTTGTTGCTATGGTAGTATTCATAAAATTCTTTTAGGAATCTTTGTATGTCTATAGTATCTGTTATAACGTCTCTTTCATTTCTGATTTTATTAATTTTTTTTCTCTCTCTCCTCATTTTCCTTCAGTCTATGATTTGTCTATTTTATCAACCTTTTCAATGAACTACTTCTTGGTTTCATTAATTATTTTGCTAGTCTTTTTAATCCATTTTGTTTATTTCTGCTCTATATTTTATTGTTTTCTTCCTTCTACAGACTTTAGATTTTGTTTTTCCTTCTTTATGTAGTTCCTTTCAGTATATTCAGTATATTGTTAGTTTTCTATTTGTGATTCTTTTTGTTTCCTGAGGTGGGCATGCATTGTTATGAACTTCCATTTTAGTACTGCTTTCTCTGTATCACATAGGTACTGATAAACTGTGACTTTCTTTTCTTTTCTTTCCAGGCACTTTTGTATTTCACATTTGACTTCCAACACGTATTTGATCCAACATGTATTTAGTAGCATGTGGCCTACTCTCCACAAATGTGTCATCGATTTCTTGTTTCATACCATTGTGATCCAAAAAAAAAAAAAAAAAAAAAAAAGATGCTTAATACGATTTCTATTTTCAAAACTTACTAAGACACGTTTTGTGCCCAGCACATAGTCTATCTTAAAAATGTTCTGCGGGCACTTGAAAAGTGTACTGTTATTCTTCAGTGAAGTGTTTTGGAAATATCTATTAAGTTCATCTCATCCACCATTTATTACCAATATTTCCTTGATGATTTCCTATCTGCATTTAGTAGAAGTGGGGGGTAAAGTCCTCTACTACTACTTTGTTGTTGTCAACATCTTCCTTATAGAAAATCCCAATGATTCCAGAAAAAGCTACTTGAAATAACAAATAAATACAATAAAGCAGCAGTATACAAAACTAACATTAAACAATCTATTGTTTTTCTATAGGCGTATAAATAACTGGCAGAAAAAGGTATCAGGAAAATAATCACATTTGTAATAGCATCAAAAAGATATAACACTTGAAATAAATTTAAGCAAAAATACAAAGACTGTAAATAGAAAACTATAAGGCAAATGTTGAAAGAAATAGAAGAAAACATACAAAAATGCAAATATATTTCATGACCACAAATAGGAAGAATTTATATTGCTCAACTGGCTATGTTATTCAAAATTACATATATATTCAGTGCAATCTCTACCAAAATCCAAATAGTATTTTTCACATAGTTAGAATAAAAAGCCACAAAATGTTCAACTACAAAACATCCAGAATAACAAAAATAATTCCGTACTGGGAAAAAAAAAATGGAGATAATCAAGCACCCTGACCTCAGTCTATGTTATTGAAGTGATAATATTCAAATCAGCATGGTATTAGAATGAAAACAGAGCCACATATTAATGGAACGGAACTGAGACACCAGAAATAAAGCCACATATATTTGGACAACTGATGCATAACAAAGAAACTAAAAGCGTAAAATAAAGCAAAGTTAGTCTCTTCAATAAATGGTACTCATATGCAATAAACTGGCATCACATATAACAGAATAAACTTAGACTACTACCTAACACCATACACAAATTTAATCTAAAATGGATTAGAGTTGAATGTAAAATCTGAAATTAAAATATATAGAAGAAAACAAATGAGATATGCTCTTTGATTTCAGTCAAGATACTTGTGATTTTTGTGTTCAACAGAGGTTAATATCCAAAATATATTTAAAAATTCATAAAACAAATAACAAGAACAAAAATACCTAATTAAAAATATGGGCAGAGGATGTGAATAGATACTTCATTAAAGATGACATACAGATTGTCAAGAGGTACATAAAAACATATTCATGACCTGTTATTATTTTTATTAGTACAGAAAAATGCAAAACAAAATGACAATGAGATATCATCTCATACCTGTGAGAATAGATAGTATCCAAAAAGACAAGAAACAGATATTAGAGAGTATGTGAAGAGAAGAGAAACCTTGTACACTGCTAATGGAAATGTAAGTTGGTAAAGTAATTAAGGACAGCAGTATGGAGATTACTCAAAAAATAAAAAATAGAAACTGCATATGATCTAATTATTCCACTTTTAGGTAGTTATCCAAAAAATATTTTTAAAAACTCATTTGAAGAGATATATGAATCCCTTATTTACTGAAGCATTATTTGCAAAAGTCAATAGCTTGAAACAAACTAAGTGCCCATTGACAGAGGAGTGGCTAAAAATGTGGTACACACACACACTAAAATACCTCTCAGTTATTTAAAAAAATTCTGCCATTTGTAGCAAGATAGATGGACCTAAAGGTCCATGCTTAGTCAAAAAGTCAGAGAGAGAAAGATAAATACTTATAATCTCACTTATATGAGTTAGAGAGACCAAACAAATCAATAAACTAAAGAGAATAAAAATAAATTTTGACCATAAAACATGAAAATAAACTAAAGCAGTTGCCAAAAAGGAAGGGGAAAGGGAAAGGGAGGCAGGAAATTGGATAAAGGGTTCAATTATATGATAAAATACAGCACTGGACTTTTAATGATGCTCTTATTGCACTATAAAATTTGATATGTAATGATGCACATCAGCTGAAATCCATAAACCATTATAATGCAATAATCAATAAAAATATTTTTTAAAAACCATACAATGATATACGACTTCACACACGCTTACAGTGGTAAAAATCTAAAGGACGGTAGTAACAATTAGTGGTAAACATGTGGAGACAATTTAATCCTCATATATTTGTTGTCAGAATGTAAAATGGTCAGTTTTATTGAAAAATAGTCTGGAAGTTCCTCAAAAAGCTTAACATAGAATTATCATATGACCTTGTAAGTCCACATGTAGGAATATACTCAATAGAACTGTAAACATGTTCACACAAAAAAAATTATATTAGCTGTAAAATAGTCATTCATAATAGTCAAAAAGTGAAAACAACCCAATGTTCATTAATTGATGAAAGCATCAAAAAATATGTGGTAAATATAAACAATAAAATATTGTTCAGTCATATAAAGCAATGAAGGTTTACCCATTCTACAACTTGGGTAAATCTTAAAAATGTTATGCTGAAAGTTGTCAGACACAAAAGTTTATATATAATATTATTTCATTTATATGAAATGTTCACATAAATTAATATGGCACAAAATCTATTGTCACATAAAGTAAATTCATGTTTGCAAAGGACTGGCGGAAGGGAGAAATGGGTAGGGTTTCTTAAAAATAAAAGGATATTAAATTTCATCACAATTGAGTCTAAAAATATATCCCATTTCCAACAATTGTTGCCAATTACACTTGAAAAAAAGTAACCATTATTTGGGACCTAAGGATATGCTACATACCTTTGCTGTGACATATTATTGATATTTATGCCATTTTACCTGACTTTGTTTTGGGTCAGAGTCAGTAAAGCAGAGGGTAACACATGGCTAAAGCTGAGAAGAGAAAACAATTTGCTCAGAAAAAAGCAATAAACATTTTATAAAAGAACAAAACAGAAGGGGAGTAGAATGGAAGAGAGGTACTAATGCAATAAGGTAAATGATGAGAAGAATAATAGTATGCCATGGGTCAAAACGGCCCTCAATTATGTTTTAAGTGACAAGTACACTGAAATGTATCCTGTCAGCAACCATTTGGAGCTGAGTAGAAGGGTTCTGATAGATAGGCATTCTACTACACTATTATATGCTTTACATGATCTACTGCAATTCCCTGGTAGTCATAAATCAGATTTGACTTTAGACCCTTCTCTATACTCTATTACAAAATATTTCATCCTATGATATTCCACCTGAATAAGTCCCTGATGTGGTGACATAACAGGAGGTTACAGTAATCAAGAAAGCAACTATATAGGACTCCTAATCCTATGACACTTAGGAAAATATACCATTGAAAGTAAAATAATGTTTTCCAACATGGTCAGCAATGCAACAAAAATAAACCTGTGTCCATGATCAAGTGTTTTCCATAATGGTGACCAAGGCTACTCAATGGAGAAAGAATAGTCTTTTCAATGAAGTGTTAAGATAATTAAATCTATGTATACAAAAGAATAAATTTGAACCCTACCTCAAAACATATATAAAGACACTCAAAATGAATCAAAGACTTAAATATAACAGCCAAAATTACAAAACTCTGAAAAGGAATCATAGGGGTAAATGTTTGTGACCTAGTTCTTAAGCATGGCACCACAAGTACAAGTAACAAGAGAGAAAATATGATAAAAAGGACTTCAAAATTAAAAATATTATGTCAGACATGCCATCAAGAAAACAAAATGACAACTTACAGAATGAAAAAAATATGTGAAAATATATATTTGAAGGGACTTATTCTAGAATATACAAAAAAAAATGTATAACAGCCTAAGAAAAAGATGTCAATTTTTAAAATGAACAAAAGAAAGTAGATTTCTATAAAAACATGTAGAAATGTCCAAAAAAGATATAAAAAAGACATCCAACCTAATTAGTTATTAGAAAAATGCAAATCAAAATCATATTAAGATACCACTTTATCACAATAGGATAGCAATAGTCAAAAAGACGAATCATGATTGTTGAAGATGTGGAGAAAGTGAAAACCTTAAATACTCTCAGTGGAAATGTAAAAGATGTAAGCATCCTTACAACAGTATGAAAGGCCCTCAAAAGCTAAAGGTGAAGTTACCATGTCACCCAATAATTTCACTCCTATTTATATACCCAGAAAAATGAAAATATATGTCTACACAAAAACTTACCAATGCATTGTTCATAAGAACACTACTCAAGACAGTAAAAAGGTGAAAACAACAGGAATGCATATCAACTGATGAATGGAAAAGCAAAATGTTGCCTATCTATTCAATGAAATATTATTTGGCCATAAAAAGGAGTGAACTATTGATCGACGCTACAACCCAGAACCTTGAAAACATAGTATTAAATGAACTAAGACAGTCACAAAATACCACATATTAAATGATACCATTTAAAGAAAATATCTAGGATAGACTCAATTATAGACAGAGTGGCAGTCTAGGACAAGAGGAGTGATGAGAAGATTATGAGATGATAGCTAAAGGGCACAGGATTTTTTTTTGAGATGATGAAATATTTTTAAATTGACTGTAGTGATAGTTGTACAACTATGTTTTTAGTTCTACCAATAGCCATACTTTAAATAGGCAAAATGTGTGATACGTATGTATTTCAATAAATCTGTCAAATGTTTTTGATTCAGTCTGTGTTCACTTCCATAGTTTTCACTGTAGACTAAAATGAGGTTCTATCAAAAAAAGAAAAAAAATAGAAAAGAAAAGAATACAAAGGGTGATGTATATAAAAATTTAATGCTGAGAAGATAGCTTGGTCAATAAATAGAATAGAAAGTCAAGCTAGATTGCTAAAATTTCTTTGGAGAAAAAAATGGTTAATGTTTTAAAACTTTGCAAAGTTAGAATAGTTTGATCATCTTAGAAGCTTGGAGAAAAATAGGCTTTCAAAGCAAAAAGAAATGTATTTCTCTTTATGGAGTTCAGATTAACAGCAGTTTTATAAGTGATTATCAAAATAAGCATACCAAGCTGCTAATGATGATGTTAGAATTTACCACAGACTCAGTAAGGATACTATAAGAAAAAAAAAAATCTAAAAACTATCAAACAAGCTGCTCTCTTAAGGGAAAAAAAAAGGCTTGAGCAGAGTCTGTTTCAAAACTAATGATATAGGAATGGAGAGCTTTAGTATGATAGAATAGTAATAAAAGTCATTACAATAAAAAAAATAGGATGACTTGGTAATATTGATAGAAGGAGCAATAGTTATGGAATATCCGTAGTGCTTGACATTCAATATCTAACTCAATTATATCAAAGTCCTATACAGTGGTACAAATTTCATTTGAAGGATGAGGAAACATTTTCAAAGAGAGAGCAAGAGCAATAAAGTTCAAGTACTATAGGTATTAATTGACAGACCTAGCATTTGAGTCCACCTTAGTCTACTTCTTTCTGCGTGTGCTCTTACCCTCCAGGATATGACCCATTAGACCTAGTCCAGCATCTCTATTTATTAGAAATGTGCATAAAACATACTGGCTTCAGAACTAGAATTTATGCTTGCATTATAGATTACAGATTTCCTTCTGATATTTAATGCTTTATGAAAAACATTCTGCAGGTAGATTTTTTTTTAAATAGAAAAGCCCAATCGTATTAGTTTTCAAGCCTTGAAACTAACTATTAGGCAGACAACAGGCTCATGTAAAGATGTTCCTATTTGCTGGCTATCAGGGAAACGTAAATCAAAACAACAAAGAGATTTCACCTTACATCTGAGAGATTAGTTATAATACAAAAGTCTGGAAACAACAAAAGCTGAACAGTATGTGGAGTAAAGAGAACACTTTTACACTGTCGGTGAGAGTAGAGTTGAAATAACCCCTATGGAAAACAGTCGGGATATTTCTCAAAAAGTTGAAGATGAAAATTCCATATGATCCTGCCATTCTACTTCTGAGTATTTACACAAAAGATATAAAAACACTAATTCGCAGAGATTGATTTACCCCCATGTTTATTGCAGCCCTATTCACAATAGCTAAAAACTGGAAACTACTTAAGTGCTCAAAGCCAGATAAATGGATAAAGATGAGGTACATATATACAATGCAATACTACACAGCCCTTAGAAGAGATGAAACCTTGTCATTTGAATCAACATGGATGAATCTAGGGGGATTATGATAAGTGAAACAAGTCAAAAGAAGAAAGATATCAGATGACCTCACTCATAGGTGGAATGTGAACAGACAAAACAAAGGAACAGATGAAAAAAAAAAAAAAAAAAACAACCCTTGGACACATGCAATAGAACTGAGGTTGCCAACAGGGAATTGGAAAGGGATGGGGGTGCAAATGTTGGTGGAGACCACTGGTGATTTAGTGGAGGGCAGGGTGTGTTGACATATTATCTAAGAAATGGGGACCATATATCTACAAAGAGTGACTTGGAGATGAGACAGGGAGCACCTGAAGCTGCCAAGTCCAATGAGGATTTAAAATAATGAATTTAATGAAAGAGATATTAAGGATCTAGAATTCTGAGAACTTAGCAACTGAAATGGATGGAGGGGAGAGAATGAGAAAGAGAAAGGCATCAGACTAGACATGCTACTTCAAGCCCAGGTCTGCAGGAACAAAGAAATGTCGTAGAAATTTAAAAAAGAGATAGAGCTGTGGGTTGGGGGAGGACAGTGGGGAAGAACTAAGATAGGTAAATAAAGACTATTTAATCCATTTTTTTACGCTAAGACTAAGGTTCTGGAAGGCACCTAGCTGAAAATATCTAGAAAATAGTGAAGCAGGTAGAAGTGATCCCCACTGAAGTGGGCTGAAGTTTTGGGGGGAAAAAACATTAAATAAGTTGGTGATCTTTGTGACCCTGGAGAGAACAACTTCAAGAATGGTAAGGGGATGAAAGCAGAATACAAAGGTTAATTAAGAAGGTAGTCAGTTAAAGGAAGTAGAAAAAAAAAAACAATACACTCCTTTCTTCAATTATAAAAATTTACACCAATTTATTTTTAAGGATGTATAAAAAAGAAAATTTAAATTCTCCATTCTCCTACCCTAGAGATAAACATGACTAATTATTAATGTTTCTATCTGGAAATTTTTTCTATATAATCAAATAAATTTCAAATGCTGATTCAAAAAACAAAAACAATACTATTAGACAGGACTATGGCAGTTACACCAAAGAAGGAAGTACATGTCTGTCAAACAAAGGGTACCCAACACCACAATTCCTGAGAAGTCACCATTTCCAGCAAACAAGTGATTGACCTGTGATTCAGATAGCTATCTGGACACTCAACCTTAACCATCTACACTTGTTTCGTTAATGTTCACAAATACCCTACATTAACATTGGTACTATGGCCTGTGGAGGATAATCATGGCGGGGGGTAGGGGTGGAGAGAGAGAGAGAGCATACAGGAAAGGAGGAAGAGAAAATAACAAAAAAAAAATGACCCCTGTGTATTTACATGCTTTCTTTCTTGCAGCCTAAAACTTGGTTTTCTACTTCACAGAGAAAACTGGAGCCACTGGACAAGAACTCCTTTAACTCCCTACTTTTAAACCAAATTTACCTTCTTCTATTTTGCCTGTGAGAATTCTCTTTTCTCTTGTTCACAGTTAATCCTTGATTCCATTGTTTCACTTTGTCTTTTTTTTTCAATTATTTTCTCACACTTGATGTCATTTACCAAAATTTCTTTCTGTATGATTACTTAAACAGGAGAGCAAATATATAGAAGTAGTAGAAGAGAGAATTTAAAAGAACTATAACTGATCAGTAACATTATTGCAGCAAGTTAAGAGAAAAAAAAAACCCAAATTGAGAGGAAAAGAAATGTAATGAAGAATGAATGTGCAAGAAGGTAGTATTATTTCTCTATCACTGTCTTTTCTTTCTTATTGGTAAAGAAACATGTACTCTGTGCAGAATAATATTCAAAAATATATAATTAAAAGATAATAAAATATTCATAAGCCAAATCCCCCATAACATTATTAATATTTTAGGTTTTTTTTCATTCTTTTACTATAAAGGTAGTTGTATGTATATGTACATGTGTATTAACAGGAATAATAAAATTGTGTATATACACACACTTTTTAAACTTACAATTTTGTGAAATTTTCCATATTAGTATATGGACAATGTTACCCTTGTCAGTACATAATCACTTTTGACAGCAGTTCCTCAACCTGGGTGCTCTTAAACGTTAGAAATAATAGGTTTCTACCAAGATCCTTGAATCAGATCCAGCAGTGAGCCTGAACTTTTATAAAGCTCCCCAATTTGTTGCTATGCACACACAGATGTGGTAACCAATATCCAATAAGAGTATCTATAAATCTGACAAAAAATTGAGAGAAAATTTTTTTTAGTTTTCCAGTATATTTAAGGAGGGAGATATGTAAGCATCTTGATATGCAGATAGGAGAAAGAAGACATAAACAGCTTTACCATATGAAGCAAGCAAAAGAGAAAATAATTCAATGTATGGCTTCATAACATCAACTTTTCTACTAACTTTTGAAATCACTGAAAGTATAGATATAGACAAAGGAATATTTTTAGGGAAGTAGTATGGAAGTTAAAATTATCCTTGTTCCTGGCTTCATTTTCTTTGAAAAAGTAAAATATTCTGCTAACAGGGCTGTGGTGCCAGCAAAATAGTCTACTTTGAAGGGAGTAATGAAACTGAGATCATTACTGTAAAGGATGTCAGAGAGAGCAGCCAAGGAGTGTTTATGTTCAGGAACTACAGAAGTGTCAGTTCTATGGCTATGTGATTTTTCTTAGTGCTGAGAAGTTGTTCAGGGCAGAGACAATACATGTGACCAACAATGGAGAGGTATAGGGTGAATGTGGTAGAAGGACAAGGTGCTAAGATGATGACATTTTCAGGAAGGAAAGTAATTGGTGAGCTTACTACCAGCAGTTCAAAGTAGATATCTAAGAGATGTAGTCATGTCAATAAGCATTATAGATCTAGAGGTCTCATTCACTCTGGAATAACTGGCTTTGTAGAGTTTAGAACAGGAAAATACTGCTCTAGCAATCTTTGTACCTAGCACACAATAAATTCTGATAATGCTTTGTACCAATCCTCCCATCCCTCATCAGGAGTCTTACTCCCCCACCAAAAGATCTTGATGGCTATGCAATCACCTTTCCTTAAATAGATCAAGACTTCTGAAACAGTTGAGCACATTCATCAATGAGTGAGAAATAAGTGCTTACTGCCGGTACACACTGAGTTTGGGGTACTATGTCAGACAGCATCACTGTGTCAATAGGTAACTTGGACACCGGCAATGAGCACTACCACTTTGATATTCCTACAAGTACACTAAACTTTTATCCATGATAGCACTTCCTATATTAAAGCTTTTTTCATCTCTGTATTCCAAGACATAGTACCTTATCTTCTACATTAGTACTCAACACCATCTCTTTTGTGACAAAACAAGGTAATAAGATAATGTGGCAACTGGAAATTTAGTAAAGAAGAGAAAATTATTTATTTTTAAATGTTCAGGTGAACATAAATGTATTTCAATAAACTTAATTAGACAGTAAGATTATTTTTTAAAAACTGCCTTCAGAAAATACAAATTATTTAAAAGCACAAAAATTTAGTTGTTTTATTAATGTTTCAAATTAATATGGGTTACTAATTACGTTATATAGACACAGATTAAAGGCAAAGTTATAGTGATTAAAAGAAACATGAATATATTTAATTTTATCTTAAGACTAAATCTTCATTTCCTTTTTATGTACTAATATACGGTATTTAAGAAGATTTCCTTAAAGTGGTGATATATAATATATATGATTAATTATACATAGTATATATAAAATGAAAAAGGCTACCAAATTCTAATTCTGAGTTATAAAAAGTGTGTGTACATATATATAACATATAAAGACCACATAAAATTAACCTAATATTGTCACTCGAAAAAAAAAAGGAATCTTCTAAACTTTTCACTAGGCTGTTATCTAAAGATTTACCAAATACCTAATTATCAGTATCTAAACACAAGTAATATCTAAAATAAACCTCTGTATGTTCATTAGGCTATGCTCTTTCTTTTCTGAAATCTAAAATCCAAGAAAATTGAATCACTTTTAAATGAACCAATGTGTTTATTAGATCTGTGGGGTGTAAGAAACTTCAATTGCTACTCTATGTCATGCTGATAGAGGCATACACTCTCAGGTTAAACGTCCCTCTTTGTAGTACAAGTTTCAATTTAGATTTTAAAAAGCTTGAGGCCATCAATTTACACATCTGTCCCCACTCCTATTTCAGAAATCAGAGAACCAATTTCAGGAAAATACTATTTAGTTATATGGGGATTTAATATGTTCAAGAATAAATATGACTGCCATTAAGACAATTCTGTTAAAATCAAGAACATTTAAGTCACTATCTATAACCAAGTTTTCTGGCTTCTAATTTAATAGTCATCTATCTAAAGTCAAACAAAATGAAAAATCGTGTTTTTGATTATTATTGTCCTGTTCAGATTAAAAAACCTTAATATTAATAACAAAACAAAATCATTAAAAATGTTTTGGTCATTTTTAACCATCTCCTAATAGAGCCTTCAAGGCTATGACTTCTCATCTCACAACACTCTTCCCATCACAGGAGAGCTAGGTCACTGTGTTATTATTTGAACAGATGATATTCCCTCCATTCTCTCTTGACCACTAGCTATCTGTTCACTAAATAAATTCTCTAAATCTGATACTCTGGAAACAGCTTTTCTCTGTCTGACCCTGGACTCTACTATGCACACTGGATCCGGGGGCTGGGGGACTGCCTATGTAAATATAGAGACAGCTGTTCTCTAAGAGTATATGGATTCAGGCTCTCTGACACCAGGTACATAGACCACTAAAATACAAGATCATGTGACTAGACCCTCAGTCTTAATTCTGTGTGCATATTATCTCTCTAAATTCCACTTATTTTCCAAAGGAATAATTAGATATCAAATGTAGCACTATCAAGTAAGGCAATAAGTGCTAGATACAGAAATAATAACCAAAAAGATATAAGGCAACTGACCTTCCAGCTCTAAGCACTGAACCAGTCACAAGTCAGAAAGTCAACAGATGTTCATTAAACAAAAAGTTTACAGAAATATTATTTTAATGTTACATGTAATATGCATTTTTAGAATTATAATAGAGATGTTATTCAGCAGTAAGTATGAACTGTTTGCTAATAATCCATCATCTTTACTGTCATCACTATCTATCCTAACAGAATTCTTATCTCCAAACCATTCCATGAGAGTAGTGTAAACATGAGTCACACTATTAAATGATGGCAACCTTGTTTTCATTTTTGTAAAAAAAAAAAGTTAAGCCATCTATGATTCTCTTTATGTCTTTCTTTCACACATCAGATATTATAATCATTGTATGAAGCATGATTAGTTTCTACTAAAATAACTCAATTGATACCTAATTGAAAACTCCCTCTCTTTTCCCTAAGAGAGTGAACTCAAAGTCAGGCAAGTCTCCTTTAATACCAGCTTCAATTCCTTTTCTCTCGCATTCTCTCCCCGACCCGATATACACAAAAAAAATACCACTTATATTTACATATATTTTTTAACTTATAGAAACAAAAATTTAGTGTTATATATTTTCAGAAATATGGTATTTCATTGACATTATATAATACAACTTCATTTCTACCTTTCATTCACCCACAGTATTCAACTCATCATCAGGTCATGTCATTCAACAAGCAAAGACAATTTCTTTATGCTTCCTTCAAGATTAATTACAGAATGACCTTGAAAGGTGAAATCCGAGCAATATAAACAATCCGATGAAACCATGTACGATAAAGTCAACTAAATTTGGGTTTGAAAAGTGATAGCCAAGGTTAGAAACAAATATCTTAATAATATGAATTTAGACTCTTCAAATACCATGAAAAAAATAAGTTACATGATATATTAATATATGCAATCATTCATATACCAGACATATGGATATGTGTGCATGTCTATTACATACTGTATGTGCGTGTATGAAAAATGTATCATTCGGTGATTTCATCATCATGACAAAGTCACAGAGTGTATGCTGTTCTCCAGATAGAGTACTATATCTATATATACTATATATATTATATCTATAAATACTATATATATCTATGTATACTATATATATTTCTATAGTATTATATATGTGTATATCTATACATATATACAATACCTATATATACTATATATATCTATATATACTATAGATTCATACTTCTCTCTTTCACTTGCACAGAAATTCAGGAGGATATCTTGGAGGGGAAACATCTATGACTTCTTATAGCTACTTCAGTGCCTTGGCAGGGTAGGCTATGATGTCATTAGGCAAGAGGAATTTGGGGATACACGTTGCATAAATGGTTCAAAATTGACTGAAATAACAGGTATGTGTATGCACATGTATGTACATATATATTCTCTTTCAAGTCTATGTCTTTGAATTTTTCTATCTCAAAATTCAAAAAAAGAATGCAAACCATTATTACTTATATATTCATTGCATCAATCATAAAATAAACACTGATGTCTTGTCTTGAAGTTTAGACATTAAATTATTCTAAAGTACAAATTGGCCCCTAGACACAAAACTTGAGTTCCAGATGTACAATATAAGAAGAATTATATATAATAAGTTCAAAGGTATGAAGCAGTAATGTCATTGGTAAGCAGAATTTTAGTAGATTGAACAGGTGTCTCATATTGTAAGCAAACCTTTCAATTACTATTTATTAGATAAATATGACGTTTAACATGCTATAAAACTTCATGAATTTGAATTTCCAAATGGCAAAATAAAGAAAATAACTCTGTTAAGAAACACTTCCTAGCTCTACAAAAAGAATTTGCAAATGGAACTCCCAGCCCTTAAAGCTTGTGGTCTTTAACCTCTATCTAGCTCAATAGGTACAGAACAGAATCAAAATGCCTTGAATGCTATATTGGCACTGGCACAGGTTAGCAAAAATGAATTCTGTCATCTATGTCTCAGTTTGTTCATCTAAAAAATGAGGATAGTAATAGTATCTGTCTCGTTGGACAACTGCAAAAATTTGGTAAAATAGTCTGTATTAAGCACTTATTGCAATTGGATATTCACAGTACTTTAGGTATTATAAATTTAATAATATTGCATATAAATATCTACCTTGAAAAGTATTCTCTTTTTAATAGGATATTTCCTTATTTTCTAATGCCATTTCTTCTCTCATGCTTGCACCACCTTCTTCCTCATTCTTACACCCCCAAAGTGGGTTTTTCATAGTTCTATCTACAACTCTATTACTTTTGTTCCAGTGACTAGCAAATACTATACTGAATACAGTACTGAAGTACTGGTCCAGCGATAAATCCAAATTGCACAAGAAAATAATCTTTTGTGCTGGATAAATTTAAAAATAGTTTTATCAAATATAACCTAATTATTCTATGGAAAATTTTTGTTATGCCTCCAATTTTGGACAAAAGTATGACCAACAGCCTAGAGAGAGAGCCCATGTCTTCAAAAGGTAATGGTGCAAGGGGATGTTTTGACAAACGAAACTATAATATTCACATTCTCCATTTAAACTTTGAAAAAATGCCAGACAAGTTTAAAAATGAGTTAGTGAGGAAATATTTAATGTCAATGTAACAGATGTCAGACACTGTGTTAGAAGGTCGTGCATACACAATTTTAGCTGCTTTTACTTGCTGTGTGGCACTGTGCATAGCGGGCTCTTCCTACAAGGCAGATGATGAAGTATGAAGCAAAATTCAGTCCATATGAGGATCATCCATCTGCTTGCAATACCATGAATTCTCACTTTCTGTATGCCTAACATGACCATGCTTTCTTACTAAACCTCTAAAAGTGAATGAATCTCAATCTTCATTGAGAAAAGATTAACAACTCTATATAATGCTGCAATTACCTTCTGGGTAATGATGGTATATTTATAGGATATTTTAGTTTGTGATTACCTCACCCTGTGGAGAGGAGGAAAAAGGAGAACAAACATAGACTATTTTCTATAGAGGCTTTTTCTTTATAAAGGAAATGTAAGTTATATTGAATAGACTTTGCTTTTGACAGAGTGCATTTTGACTTAATAGGTACAATTAATCTCAGATACTTTTCACTAGCTAAGAAGAATAAAGGTTTAACTTCCAAGAAGGATAAAGTTAAAAGCACTTAAGGTAACATTACTACTCATTTGAGTAGTTCTTAGGATAAAGTAAGTCAGTAACAGATTAAATCCCTCTTCTGGTTTAGTAACACTTGGAATAAAAGGATCAGTGATGAGTTGATTGATAGATGTCACAGGACTATCACAAAGTGGAGCTGCAGCAGGGAACGGTTATCAATTCCCCGTCTCTACTCCTCTGGAGAACTGACAGGCTCACAGCATATCCCAGACCTTAGCATCTGCCCAGAACAAAGGACCCTGTCCCCTACTCCCCTTGTTCTGATACTAGGGGATGAAGTTCCAGGGCTGAGTAGTTGAGACCATTAATTTACAACACATGCTTCTATATTCAACTTATTTCAATGCCATGGGAGAAGTGCTCAATCAAAATACTGCTAAGTACATTTGAAGCCTTCTGATTTTCTCTACTCAAATCAATTCTGCAATAGAAAAGTTTTCATATTTAGCCAACACGTACAAACAATATAAATTCTCATTTACATTTACTTTTCTACTTTGATAACCTCTATCTTCATAGACTTTAATTCTAAGAACACAATTCATTGAACACTATTACAAATAAGAAAAAAATTAAACATTGATCATTATATTATACTATTTATTAAATAGTATAATATTAAAACACTAGGAAATATGATTTATAATAACTGAGGAGTGTTACAATAAGTTAGAAGAATTCAGAAAATATCTCCCCTTTTTCTCACAGTGTGTAGTTTGGTTTCATCAATTTGGTTACTTTCTCCATGAGGAGAAAAGTAAACCATACTTTAATCCAATATACTAAGTTAGAAAATCCTTTCAGAAACTTTCACTGTAATAGTTCAATTAAAAGTACCTTTTTAGAGCTAAAATTTATAAAGAATCCCTATTAAAGGCAAGTCCTGAATACGAGTTAAATACAAACCAACTATAAATTTAATTTAAGATTTTAAACCTATTTCAAACTTAAAGAAAGGTTAAAGCAATCTATTTTTAATTAAATATATCTATGGCAACTTAATTCCAAATCTTAAGGTTCTGCAAGCCAATTTCTCATGATAAGAATATTACTAAAACTCATCTGCATTGAACGACAATCTTCCATTCCTCTCAGCTCTCTGAATCCATTATCTCTCTCATGGGAATGAATGCTTTGCTAAGACTGATGATGAATAAGATATATAGGACAAATGATGCACTTTTTCATTTAAAAGACTAAAAAGGAAATTCACTTTAGTCTCCTTTCTGCCTGGTTTCATTAAAATCTAAATACAGCTATTCTGAGATTTTTTCTAGCTCAGTTGAGTTTGACAAAAAAAAAAAAAAATGTCTCATGTATCATTTAAATCAATTACAGATTCTCTGGAAATATACTTCAAATGTTTCATTTTAATATTTTTGGTTCAAAAATAAACACAAAATACCACATAAATAAACAATGAAAAACCTTCCAAAAATTATCAAAAATGAGATATTGCTTATATAAGTGTTACTAAATTATATTCTAAGAATAGCTCTGACTTTAGATTTAGAAAAATATCTTCATATAATTATTTCCTAAAATACCTTTAAAAATAATATATTTAATCATGTTTTACTCGAAAAGCCACATAGCAATCTCCATAAGTACTTAGAACAACATCACCATTTCTATTGCACCTTACTACTAGATGAGTTGGGGCAGACCATCTAAGCTATGAGTTTAGACATCACCCATCTCCCCAGGACTCCCTGGCCCTCTTGTTGCAGGTTGGTCCTGACCAATGGGAATTGCTGGCATAGAGAAATGGAGCAATATTAAGCATCCACTTGAATCCCTGCTTCCTTCTGGCAGTGGTTGTCTTTCTCTCTTGCCACAGATCCTTTAACTACGCTCCACTTTTATAACTCCCACTCTCACTATGTTTCAATAACCATTCTGCCCTTCCCACACCTGTGCCCAAATAGGCAAGGGATTTCAATTCTGGTTGTTCTCCTTAATTCTCATCTTTCATTAACCTCTCTCCATGAAACCCCAGAACACACCATTTGTGTCCTGTTGCTCCCTAATGCATAGGCTAAAATCTTGTGACACTGAAAACACTCTTCAACAGAAACGTCCTGTTGGAATAGAGGTTGGCTATACCTCGTCCAGCCAGCAAAGTCCACAGAGGGCCCAAGGACCGGGATTCAGGCCCCAGGACCAGGAGAAATAACCAGGATGAACTGAATAAAATAAATAAAATGCTTCCTCCTCCTCTCTCTTTCTGCCTGCCTGCCTCTGGTCACCTTCATTCTTGTCTGCATCAAGTCTGCAAAGAATTATTACCTGCAGATGCCAACCTCATTCACTGGAGCCAAGCACACAATGCCTGTTGGCTGAGATGGCCAGAATAAAGCAAGGAAGTTAGAGCTGATGATCTTCACAGTGCTCATTCATCTTTGGTCCTGAATGGAATGCTCTCATTATCTATGGGGGTGACCATGTTTGAACAAACACATCTTCATATTTCCATCCACAAAGCAAAATATAGATTAGATAATATCTATCCAGCATATCTGTTTCATCAAGTAACAAGTATATCAAATATATGTATCACGATAAAGAAACAATTCACTTACATTTTAATGAGTAATTTTCTAATTACATGCTCAGGGTTACTAAGATGATAGTCTTTTTAAAATATCTTCCAAAATGTATCCTTTATTTTGTGTAATAGAAACAATGTAAGCATGAAGTATTTAGTGATGCTTCTATAGGTTAATCTAAAAAAGTTAAAAACTAATTAACAGCTTCTAACATAATATTATTATTCATTGCTGAGTCAATTAGAACACTAAAATTACAGAAAATTCTGCACAGTCCAATAGCATAAGTGCCATTCTATTAGTCTGCTCAGACTCTGCCACAGCAAAATACCATAGACTGGGTGGTTTAAAGAAGACATCTCTGATCATTTTAGAGATTCGGAAGGCCAAGATCAAAATGCCAGACATTCAGCTCCTAGCGCAGCCTCTCCTCCTGGCCTGCAGGCTGTCACCTGCTTCTAGTGCTAGCACACAGGAGGAAGGGGAGAAAAGGAAGGGGAAGGAAAGGAGGGCAGAAGGGAGAGGAGAGGACTCTGGTACTCTGGTTTCTCTTCTACTTCTTCTTCTTCTTCTTTTTAAATCTCATCACAGAGTTCCCATCATCTATTTATTCACATCGTAACATATTCTAAGCGCCAATATGTTCTCTCCATTCTACATCTTTTGTCCCAGGACCTCTGTCACAGGCTCTTCCCTACCAGCACCCTTCCTAATCACCTGTTCTCTATGCCTGCTGCACAGCCTGACTACTTGAACTTTCATCTTTCTGAAGTTTGAGTCAATGGAGCCTACTCCTTGTGTCTTCCTTTTTCTTGATTTATTCCCTTATTTTGCTAGCATCTACAGATAGCTTCCTAAAGAAGAATGCTTTAAAGGTAAATTTTCTGCATCCCTATACACCTAAAAATATCTCAACTATGCCTAAATACCTGATCAGTATATTGGCCAGGGAAAAAGAAACAAGTCTCCTCTACAGAAACCTGTAGTACCCTATTTCATTGTTCTCTACTTTCCACTATAACTAATCAGCCGATCTGACTCTTTTCTAGGAAACATTTTTGTTTGCTTGTTTTTTTTCCTTCTGGAAGACTCTCCTAAATAAAGAAAAGTCCCTTCTCTGAGTTGTACACTGCCTATTATGTGCTAGGAAGAGTGAGTATGGTTGTGACTTCTCCTATGAAATAGAGCAAGAGAGATGAAAAAAGATATACAATACTAGCATAAAAATTATAAAAATCCTCCAAAAAAGAGGATCAATACATCATCAACACTAAATTCCATACCTACAGACTGTGATTCAGGAAGTTTTTCATTTATACTGGAGTCTTTACATTCCAAGACCCAGATTGCACTACCTTCAAGTTATAGATGAACCACAGACAGGAAAAAAATTTTAGACTTAACATGACAAAAATGAAAATTGTTCTCCAATAAAAGGTACATCAACAAAAAACTTCAGAGCAAAGCAACACTAATTTGCTATAATGTAGGAGAAGACTAACAATTTGTCTCACTGCTGAGTTTTCAAAAGCTTGCAATAACTGACATTCTATTATATACATACATATATATTTACCATAAAATTAAAAATTCACAAACTTGATAAACAATGACTTTAAAATTTTTTGAAACACTTTAATAGATGCAAAGTCACTGAACTAGACTGCTCTGGATATGTTTTAAAATAGTATCTGATATAAAATGTGAAAAAGGTATCCCTTAGACTTGCATAACTCAGTAGCCCAAATGGAAGGGAAAGACTATTCTAGTGGTGAGAGACCAGAGTGTAACATAGACTATGCTACTCATTTCAAACAGAGGAATTTCAATACACAGAATTAGTTACACTGGTAATAGAATTGAGAACTTAAATAGAGAACAATAAAGTAACCCAAGGGATAGCAATAATAGTAGTTGACTAACAGGCCTAAGGGAGAGAATCCCAGAAGCTTGGGTCATTTAGCAGAAGCTGGAAAAAGGCTAGCCTGCCTGGTAGGAGGCGATGTCACAAAAAGTAAAGCAACAAGAAATACAAGACGGAGCTGCTGATGGAGAGACATGGTATCGATTTAGATGGAGGAGCAAGAAAGGGCATAAGGGGGAATCTTGGCTTCTCCCTTATCGGACCCACTAGTCTTCCACTAGTGTCTCCATTAACCTGACTCAACAGTAGTGGTAAGAAAACTTGAGAAATTCGGTGCAAAGTACAGGAGAAAAGAATGGGTCAAAGAATTTTAAGGTAAACCAGCAATAGCCAGTGCAAAAATTCTGAATTTGCTAAGAACACTAATAACCAAGTCAACCCAAGATTTGAAAATATATGCTCATACAAAATCTTGCACACAAATGCTCAGAGAAGAAGTATACACAGTAATATTATTCAGCCATATAAAGGAATAAAAGACTATTACCACTGAAAAATGGGTGAATCTTGTAAACATTATAAGTAAATAGACTAGTCATAGCTAGTGAATGAAGGGAAAGAATTGAGACTAACTGCCAATAAGTATGGTCTCTTTTGTGGGTAATGGAAATATTCTTGAATTAGATGGTGCTAATGGTTACACAACATAGAAAATACACTAAAAACCATTTCAGTGTATACTTAGAAATAATGAATTTGATGTTATGTACATTACATCTCAAAAGTTCAAATGCTAAATTAAAAAATAATAATAAGATACAGGAGTACGTAACAAGCCTTCAGCATTTGGTTAGAAAATAATGTATGCAGCCATATCAGTGACAATACACACTGCATCACTAGGAGGATCACTCATACTTGCTGAGAAAATGCATTATTTATTTCATTTTTCTAATCTCCAAATAATCCATTGTAGGTACCTCTGTCACTGATTTATAAGTAACTAAGATGGCTAAGTCCTTTCTTTTCAGGAACCCTGAAAAAGGAAGAAAAAGGAAGAGATGTGTCTCCAGCAGTCAAAATTAAAATAAATTATTTTCACAGTTTTACATGAGGAAGTACCAAGCTACAAAGAAACCAATTTTTCCTATTTCCCCAAGATTTATTCTTACTTAAAAGTATCTCCAAACTTTTTAAATAACAAAATAGAGAGGGACAGAAAATATAATGAATAGAAAGTAGCAAGAGGTAGAAAATCTGAGGTGAGGAGAAAGCTACAGATTCGAAATCAAAGTTTCAAGACTAATCAGTGAATTCCAGTTAACTTGCTTGGGACAATGGTCTGGATAATCAAAACAAAAATGTGCTATAAACTTTTGTCAGATTTACAATTCTGCAAACCTCTCAGCAGTGCAAAGCGATAGTTATGTTATCAATGGCATAAGAAAGAAAATATCAACAACTTAAGCTGGAGTTGACTTAAATGCCTATCATAAATGACAGATTCTTAAAATAATATAATTTAAACTAAAAATGAAGATTTTGGGTATGATCACAATGCAGAGAATGTTGATATGTGTTACAATCAGTCACACTTGGGACTAGATGTGAACATTATAAAAGAAACAACACTTCTCAGAGAAAATATCTAATTTAATAAACAGAATAATATGAATTACACACCTTTGTGTAAATAGTGAGCTTAATAAAGTAACTTTAATGGATAAAATTATGAAAATTTTAAAAGAGATTTGCTGAAAATCAACCACAAACAAAATAATTTTATAGACATTAACTACAAGTAAAACATTGAAGACTAACAAAAACTTCTGTATTATCCAAATAGCATAAATTTTAAACAGGATATTTACAAAAGCGATACGAGGCTAGAACTTAATTATTTATGTCAGAGATCAAAATCTACCTTCTGGCATTAAGGTCTCTAATAACAATCCCCTAAAATCCCAGGAGGTAAGGATGCTTTCTTATAAAAATAATCCCATTAGGCATTATAATAATGCTGTCTGATCCAGTACTTGTAGAAGATGAAACATATTTTGAAAATATCAGTTAAAGCAGAGAATAATAAAAGATGTGTGTGTAAACATAAATAGTAAAAATACTTTAACTTAAATAAAAATTATACTCCCTCTTCTGATATAGAATTAAAGAATATTATTGAGTTTAGGTTCTCTGATTATGATTTTGTATCATCTTTCTTACATGAACTTAGCATACAGAAATTTCAGTTTCCTTTGGATTAAAATGGAATGAAGGCATGCCCTGGTGGAATAGCATTGAAGTGTCCTGACTCTGGTTGAGCACAGTACACATATATTCCAAGGTCACAGGCTTTTATCTCTGGGCTGGGGAAAACCAAGATAAAAAATTAAGTAAAAATAAATAAAAGATAAATAAAAGCATTTCCTGCCTGTACCTTTCCTTCAAATAAATATTATAAAATAACCTGCATGTGAAGTTGTTAGATTTTAAATCATATTTTATAGTTCACTTATGCATTCTCAATTCAAAATAATTTTTCCAATTTGTGATTATTGTATTCTCCCAATACTCTATTTTATATCCTGTCATAGTCACAGTTCATCATTTTATAAAACATTGCTATTGAATTATAATGAGAAGAATTAGTATTCACAGGATTGGAAGTGGGTAGGAAACTGACTCACCATTAGCACATAATATTGGTGGAACAGCACAGTTTTAATAGACTATAGTCTAGTACCAATGCATGCTCAATAGAGTTCAGGAAGCAGCACTATCATTTACTATGAGCCTGTCAATAAGCAGCAAATCAGTAAGTCTAGTAAGAAGACATTGGTTAAGTTAACCTCCACAGTATGACTAGTCCATTGAAAATGAATAATCTAACAGTCCAAATAGATTAAAAGGCTGACAAAATAACGTCCGAATGGAAAGCTAGAGAGAGACCTGCCAATTTTCTACAAAATGCTTACTGGATGATGAGTTATCTTCAGTTCTTAAAGATCAAAGAGGGAATTTCTCAGCATCCTCACCAGTTTGGCTAACAGTTGTAAAGCATTCTATCTCTGATTTGGCCCCTCTTTGCTGAAATAAACTGTATCAAGAGTCATCAGGTCACAAGAGAAATTTGATTTCCAGAAACATCACAATATCCAATAAGCCAAACTGTATGTGAGAAGTCACATAATAAAAATACATTCACACATTCAGGGGAACCCACAGAGTGTTGAAAATATCCACCTGGCAAAATATTTCCTTGAAGCTCCTTATGAATTCAGAGGTCAACAGAGATTCCTGAGAAACCTTATGAATAATTCATTGGGAGGATCTTAACAACAACAAAAAAAGTCTATAAGATATCTAGAGTATCAAAATACCTGGATTTTACACCTTATACTATGAAGATGTGTCATTTGCAACTGGAGTCATTTATATTACTATCCCCATTTTTACAAGTGCCTTCATAAAGGAATATTCTGCTTCCATGACTCATAGACATAAAACATGACCAAATCATTTAGTTGGTGAAATAAAAGTGCAAAGTGCATTTGCCACTACTAAGGTGAAGATTTCAGAACCCTAACAGTTTTCCTCCACTGCTCTTCCTGTCTGTAATCAGGTAAGCATGTTAAACACAGGGGCTGGTCCATCACCTTAATTCTGGAAAGAATTTGACACTTGAACAGAGCCACAATTGATAAGTGCAGTCAACATGACCAAGAAATAAGTCTTAGTTGTTGTTAGTCATTAAATGTTGGAGTCATCTGTATCAAGCCATTTCATATCAAAAACTAAATAAAAACCTGTGTAGATCAGCTGGAGGAAGCTGATCAGCACTACATCTTCTGATCAAAAAGGACCTCTATATTAATAAATGATCACTAATTTTCAGGTCCGTGTTTTTCAAACTATTTCTATGATGATGGTCCAAGTTACCTTTATTAAAAATGCTTTAATCTATTTTAGATCAATACTCATAAATATATAATAAATTATTAGAAAGTCAAAAGAAAAAAATACTTTCAAAACTGAAGCCTCAATTTTTATATTATCATTATTACATTCAACAAAAATAAAATTATTCTGTCAATCTGCTATTGTGGTTTCTAAATGCTACACCCAACTTCTGACAATATGTCATTGCAAATGAATTACAGAGCACAGAAACACATTGTTCCACAGAACACACTGAATAGCACTGTTTCAGAGCAGGTGAATTTAAGAAACATAAAGGAATGATGTAAACTTCTTGGCAATTATCTAAGTGGAAACAAAATTATAGACAAATTTCACCCAAAAAGCAGGTAAAATTATCCTTAGTATCTTTTTTCATTCTGCAAAATTATCAGTGGTTCCTTTTTTTCTATAGGCATAAATATCAGGGTAATTTTTTTTTTTTCTCCTGTATTTCTTTTTAGTCTATCAATAATAGACATTTAGGTTATTTGAAAAGTGCCAAGCTCCCGGTCATAGTAACTTTAAATGAAATGTTTTCAGTTATAGCAAATAGAGACCCAATTATTTTATATTGACATATGTAGTTCACTGCCTTTCTCTCTACCTATTACCATCTAGCTATTGGAAAGCAGCTAGTTTTCTTCAATTATTTAGCACCCCGCAATAAACATGATTTAGTTCCAAATATTCCAAGTATATTTTAAATCACATTTAATTTTCTAAAGAATGAGTCCTTTCTGTTATGAAGATGATTCAAAGTTTTAAAAATTCATCTCAAGACTTTAAAGTAGTTTCTGGGAAATACTTTTTGGGTGTGAAGATTCCAATTTTGATGAATGCCATTATATATCCACTGTCCTGGCTTACTGCAGCAGCTGCTGGCTGCTTAAAAAGCTAGTTTTTAAAAAAATGACTGAAAGAAAAAGGAATGATTGTTTCATTTATTTTCTCAAATGAAGAAAAATATGTGTAATATATTGAAAGTGAAGTTGCTTTCCTCATTTTAAAAATGTGGCTTGTAAAAGTCAGATCCACCTCACTTTGGGCAAACCTAAATTATTTGACTTTTGCAAACTCCAACTGCCTTTTGACATCAGAAGTAATTTTTAATAGGAAAAAATAATGAACTTTGCAAATGAGAGTATTTTTTCAATCGTGTCGATTAATCATTTTTTTACACTGAATTGGGTATTAAATGTTTGACATTAAAATCTTGTTACTATTTAGAGTAACCCACTTATGTATATTAAGAAGACTATCATCACCTTGATTCCCATATTAAACCTAATGAAATAGTGTTTAAATATAGTATGACAGTTTCAAACAATAAATCCCATCATTTTCCACTGTATCAGTTCATGGTGATTTCTTTCCTAAAGATCATTTATATTTCACAAATCTAAGCACTTACATTTAAAATATTTTAGGTGAACTGGCAAAGAAAAATACACAGAACTGCACACATTTACCAACAATAATATCATCAAGCACTGAGAAAAAATTTATAATGTAGTCACTTTCTAAATGATGAAATGGGGGAAAAATACCAACGATCTACTAAATTATTTTGATTACCAGTATAATTTACCATAAGACAAGATTAAAGTCCCTAATTTTTACTTTTCCTGAGACGTTACCACAAATAAATTACTAAACATTTATATAAAAAATTAGTTAAGAAAATTTCCTTTTTCAGGTAAATATTAGCAACAGTAAATTTATTCTTTAGGAGAGGTAAGATTTTTTTATTGCTGTTTTTGAGTTTCTCTTTAATAGTATCCTTGGGGGGTTCAGGGAAGAGGTAGGTACAAAAGCAATGTTTTATATTATATATACACTGCCATGATAAAAAATATTACTAAAATGTTACTTTTTACATCTCTCTCAATAGGTAAAGAAATAATTAATTACTTTAGATGATATTTCATGTGTACATATATATAATATATACATATATGTGTGTATACACACACATACTAGTTAAATCTGCTTCATAAACTGGCAGACTAACAAACAGAATACTTAACAATGATTAGAGTTAGAGTTAGAGATTATTGCTATAGAATTTCTATAATTTTAGTTCTATAGAACTCAAGAAGAAAAATAACACTCTTCTTCATCAAAAATTCTCAAAAACTATTTTATATAAATAAGGGAAAAATAAGACTACTTTTACACAGAAATACACACAAAAATTATTTGTTTAAAATGTAAGACATGGTTAGTTTGGCTATTTCAGTGTATATTTTCAGCTGTGTTATCATTATCAATTTTCTGTGTTCCACACAGTCATAGTTTAATACCTACGCACACATTGCTTTCTTAAAATGATATTTAAAAAGCATTATTAACCCAGAATTTTACTCTCAATTTTCAACTTTTTTTTTTTAAAGTCGTCTCGGTGAGAAAAAATTGAGATTCTATGTATATAGAGTTCTTGAGACCCTGTAATTCTTTGGAGGAAAAAAATATATCCTATCATCTAGATAAGAAAGTAGATTAGATTAGACATTTAAATTTTCCAAATACTGTTTGTTAACTTTTAACAATTTAGTATTTTTTATCATAATCCTTAACTATTTCAATCAAAATTTATCTTAGTCTTTCCAACACCAGTGAAAATAAAGGTCCATTGAATAATCTGATACTCTTGGTATCCTTACACATTAAATAAATATTGATTGATTGAAAAAAATTGACTGAATGTTGCCAAGAAAATGGAGAGATTTTAATTTACGTGACACATATTCACAAATGAGGTTTTTAAAATCAACCAAAATTTTTAAATGCTAAGACTATGTTTACATTAAAATAGAGACTAAGCCATTTTTAGTACTCTTTACACAAGTTTTTAATTATTATACTTTTAATATTTAACCATTAAATCCTAAGTATAATTTTTTAAATTTTTTACTTTAAGTTTTTTTCCATTCCCATGTCTCAAAGCCAAGTCTGTGACTTTTATAACTTGTGCCTTAGCCACCTGAGCTACAGAGGGACACTCAGTACTTAACTTTTTTAATGCTATTGCCCAAATATGGTCCAATTGGATTTATATGGCACAATTTTTAACAAATAAGCATTAGTCATGATGATAGCTCTCAAATCTATTTTTCATATAGTTCCTGTCCCATTTCTTTATATTTTTAAAGTGTATTCAGTAGGTTTAATCATAACAATTGAGAAGGAGTGACCAAACGCAATTTAAATTATAACTTACTTTCTTATAATAGTTGTATTATCTTTATGTAAAAATCTAACTTGAATGCTCTCAATTACCACCTCTCAATCTTATAAATGGAAGTAAAAAAGAACTAATATAGTACCTTGGTTATAGATTTATGTCTAAATCTATTAACAAAAAACTAGTGGTCAAGGCAGTGTAGGCTCAGTCTCCTCAAAAATGTTTATTAGACAGTCTCTTGACAAGATGTCCAAAACAGGTTTTTTCTAGTACATGTCACTTTGGTATCTGAAGCTAAAGGTTCAGCGTCTTAAATTCACTCTTTTATGTGTATAATCTATAAATTTTGAAAAATGCATAATACGTATATAGTCATGTCATAACTATCACTACAATAAGGACATAAAACACTTTCATCACACCAAAAAGTTCCATCAAGCTCCTCTATAATCAACTAAGGCCTACCACCAAACCCTTAAAACTCTTAATTGCTTTTTCTCTCCCTAGAGTTCTGCCCTCTCCAGAATGTCATATAAATGAAAGAGCAGAGTATACAGATGGTCTGATAAAATCAAATGTTAAATACTACACCACTTTACAGTACTAAAGGATTACATCATTCTGATATTTCCTCTTGCACTGCTGGTCCCAGGGCACTAAGTTTATGAAGTTATACGTTCTTCCCATGTCTGCACAGGTTTCTTCCAGGTACTCTGGTTTTCTCTCTCACCCCAAATAAATGCACATTAGGTACATTAATGTGTCCAAATGGTCCCAGTCTGAGTGAGGGTGAGTGAGTATGGGTGTGTGTGTGTGAGTGCACGCTGTGGGATGGACGGGCGTCCTGTCCACGGTTGGTAGGCTCTGGCTAGACATGACCCTGAACTGGACTGAGGGAGTTGGAAAATGAATGAACAAATACAAAGTACTGTTTAATGATAGAAGTGTTTGGGGTCTTTATTTAGAAGTTTGATGATTTTCTGTGAGCAAAAATATGCCACAGGACCTTAACACTTATTTATATCAATTAGGATATGGTAAAGTTTTCTTCCTCATATACTCATATATAGAATAACAACAAAGATACATTTTGAGAAATTCGCTATTAGGCAATTTTGCAGTTGTGCAAATACTGTAGCGTGTAACAATATAAACCTAAATGTCATAGCCTACTGCACACCTAGAGACTAACTGGGATCACTGTCAGGCACAAAATTGTTGACAGAAACTTTGTTAAAGAATGCATGCCTATGTCTTTAGCATAAAAATGCAGTTTCCAAAAACCTATGGATGATATTAAGTGAAAAGTAAGATGTTTTATGAACATTTTACCAGACATGTTTTTCAAGTTATTTCATTTTCAAAACTGAGCTTTCTTCCTTTTCACTATTAAGTAATTTATCTACACTTCTAGAATAAAACTGAGCAGACACTGAAATATAACTATTTACATACAGGTCCTTCCTCTTAATAAATAGTTGCCTTAACACCTGACTTGTAGGACCACTCTACTTTCTTAGCATTAACTATCTAGTAAAGTTAACACTGCAGGAAAAAATATTGAGAAAATATTTTCCATTAAGTTATGAAAAAAAGGAAAAGGGGGGGCAAATTTAATGATGAAGATGTTTATGCTTTAGATTAGAAGTCTACCTTGATTGAAAGCTAAAAAAAAAAACCTAATAGATAGAGAGGATCCAAGAACCACAATGCCAGCTAACCAGGTGCAAGAGTTAGTGGAGACTCAGCCTATGACAATATTTTTACCCAAACTGCTACTGGTTTTGTCAGAGCTTGCTAACAATGTCAAATGAATTTGGTATCATCTGCCTAATATGATTTTTCTCATAAATGCTATCATTACTGGTACATGATTTTACAGGTAACTAAGTTTTCAATATTATATTTATCACATTAGAGCAGAAACATACCACATGAAAGTAAAGATTTAATAAATGTTATGATTCTGTCTGAAAAGCTGTATATTTGTAATCATTCATCTTTATATAGTTAAATATATGAAATATAACAAATCTATGTTTTGATTTGTTAAATAAATAGTAACGCTAACTTAAATGCTTTTCAAATACTTACTGAAGTCTCCAGTAAGAAAAACTCCTTCAGCTCCTGGGGCCCATTCTTTACAGTGTAAACCACCATCAGCACATCTATGGATGCCAAACGATTCATAGCCTCTGGAAAATTTATCAATACCACCTTCATTCTTTCCAATGTTGTCCAAAGTCTCGTTAAAGTGTTTATACCTTTGAAAGGGGTCAAAAGAAAAGATGTTGAAGAATTAGTCTACCAGATAAGGCTGCTGTGATTAAGTAGGTGTTTTACTCTTATTCAGGAAAAAAAAAATGAGGAGGAGGGTGGGGTGTTATCATTATTAAAGAGGAATAATGTGAAAACATAATTTATTGGTAGAATGTATTTTGTAAGATAACATCTTAATGCAAATAAAGTGAACTAATCTAACTAGCATTTTTGTAGTTTCATGCATTTCAGTATAATAAATAAGATGGTATGTTATTCTATAGATTGTCAATATCAGCATTATAACAACATCCAGGCCAAGATAGTATAATGAAGCAGGAAAACAGACAACTAGGTACAAGAAAAAGCAAGGGGAAGAAGGTCATCTTTTTTCCAAAGGAACATTATATTGAATATCAACAGATAACAAAGTCAGGTTCATACAATTTTGAGAAGAAAAACGTAAGTTAAGGGAATTTCGAGATAAGTTCTCACTCAAGTCTAAGGAATTCTCTAAATATTGTCAAATAAAAAATAATTGTAAGTCTATGACACAAATGAACCATTCTAAAGAAAAAAATACTTTTCAAAATTTTTTTTAAAAATTAGGCAATTAAAAGATTACACACACAGGCACACAGATATATGTACAGTCACTTGCTGTGTGTGGCTGAGCCTGGAGTCTTTAAATATAGAACAACGGTATGGATATGGTAACAACAACAAAAAAAAGAACCTCAACAGAAAATGTGAAAATGTTATTATAAAAACAAGAGATGAATGAACAAGAAATAGAATCAAGCACAAGAGTAGTTCCACTCCTATTGTATAAGAGTCACTCAATGCTGACTAAAATTTAAGGTTGTCACCATTATATTTTTAATCTCCTCACTGATTTTAGAGCATATCCCTTAAGTATAAAGAAAGTTATATACGAATTTCAGCAATTGTGGGCTTTTTTGTTTTTTCAATTTTTTTTTTTTTTTGTCTTGTTTTGCTTTTTGTCAGCAAGCCAAAGATTGCCCAGGATTAAAATTCAACGAATAACAGCTTGACAACTTTCCCCCAAAGAAATGGCATTGACTGAAGACCTCATTTACATAAGAGGTCCTGAATTTAAACTAGACCTTCCTGTTTGGAGGACATATAAGCAACTCTTTGCCCTGAAGCTAACAGAACGCAGAGCTTGAACTTTTCTTGGCTAGGCTTGCAGACCTAAACCATCTTCTTGTTCTAACAATCCTCTCCAGAAACACTTCTCAAATTATAACAATTAAGGTACCACACTCAAGATAGGACACTCATGCTGTAACACTGTGTTCCTTTAACTCACAATAAATAAGAGAAAGGAGTTGATGAGCAGCTTCTTTGTTTAAAAAAAGGAGAAATCCAGCTAGCAGAAATGTGTAGGTTCATTTTTATAAGACCTCTTCCTCCTCACCAGGGGTTAGATTCTTCTGGCCTAGGGGAAGTAGGAGTATTTAATCTCCCTAACACTACTAATTTACATTGCTTTGATGACAATAGATATGCCTCAAAATCCGATCAGAGAGTGGTAGGTACAGATGGAATATTTCAGATATAATTCCTTTTGTATTGTGTCTAACACACACACACATGCATGGTTTTATAAAATTTACATTTATATTTAATCTATTTAATCTATTATTTGAAACAACTTCTAATGAAACGACATCATAATCTCAATCTCACTGACAAGTCCCTACTCTAGGGGACACAAACTGAATTATCCAGAGGATCCAGACTGGTATCATAAGTACAAACTGCGGCCTCAAATTAGAAAAACAAAATTGCAAGCCTGATGATAAACGATGACCAGTGAGGTAAGCCCTACAGTAAGGAAAACAAAGCAGAAATAAAGTCTGGTGAGATGGAGGTACCAGAAAACCCCATCCAAACAACAGGCTCTATTTAATAGCTACAGTCTGCTGTCACCAAATATGCTTTGCAAATGCATAATTATTCAAGGACAAAAAAAATCCAGATATTTCTATTAACTCTCCCTAAATTAAACATTGGCAACTGTCTCAAATTGCTTAAAATCTGAATCTGGACACAAAACTAAATAAAAATCTAGATATAGACTCTCTCAGATTTTCTAAGGCCTGTGAGAAAATGATTTTTACCTTTTATCAGAGTTGTTACTCTGATATATGAAGGAAATTCTAATTCATATTAAACAACATAAGTAATAACATAAAATTGAAAGAGCAAACATTAAGGAACTTCAAAAATAAATTTAAACTTGGGATAAAAAATATATATACATGTATCTTCATAAATAAAGAAAATTATTAATTTTTACAAAAAAGATAAAACTTTGAAAGGTTAAATAGAATCACTGTAATTTCAATGTGAGTATAATATCTTAAAAACACTTTTTTAGATTTGAGGATTCATAGGTTAAAAGAGTCATTTCTAAGAAATTTTATAAGAAGTGTACAAATGTCCCATTTACTAAAAACTTAACAGAAATAGAATTATAACATTATATTACTTTAAATAAGTATCTTGACTTCCCTCAAGGTCAGCACTATAGCTTCTGATACAGAAATACACACTCCACTTTGAAATCACTGTGGCTCAAAAAAGAAAATGCCTGAGGATATAGCAAGCTCATCATACCTGTACCCTCACCTACTATAGCCATTCCTCTTAATATTTTGCTATGAATTTATAGAATGTTTAAAAACTAGGTCAAATTTTTGATAACCAAGAACATAAAATTGAGTATAGCAACTAACATTTTGTACAAATCTAAATTTTTTAAAAAATATTATCACATTTGATTTCTACATTGATGTTTTTAATCCTCTTTTTACAAAGGAAGAGTTACAGATAAATACATAAATTGCCAATGTTAAGAAAGCAATAGCAATAGAGAAGTTCATCATCACAAACTTTGAAGTACATCCAGAGATAAAAATTCTCACATCAGGCGCCCCCTGGTGGAGCAGAGGTTGGGTCAATTGCCTTTGAAGGATCAAGTCACATACTTCTGGGTTCAAGTTCCAGGCCCCAGGGGAATCAACCAGTGAGAATAACTGAACAAAAAAAAAATTAAAAAGAAATCTTCTTCCTCCTCTTTCTTCTTACCTGCCTGCCTTCTCACTTACATTCCTGCCTAAGCTTTTCCTTTAAAAATAAAATGAAATAAATCTCAAATTAAAATTTATATTTTTCTTTTAAAAGAAGTCCTTCAGATTGCATTCATACGGCTCTCCTATAAGGGAATGCATTTCTAGAAATAAATAGCGTAGGTGTGAATCCTAACTCTTTTACACACTAAATATGACCATCAAGTCCTTTAACCTCCCTGTTCCTTCTTCCTCTGTTAAGTAGGGAAAGCTTCATAGAATACAAGGAATCAAAGAAATCATAATGGGACCATCCCCACAATAGCCAGCAAGTGCTCAACAATTGTCAGCTGCAACTTTGCTCCATCTCAATGACAGGAAATGCTCTCAAACTACAAATTTCTTTGTAATTTTAATGCATATGTAATTACTAACAAACATTAAGGATTTTCCTCTCAAATTCCAAAGCTATTGGAGAATTCTTACCATACTATTGTTGTAAAAAATACAAATATAGGCATATAAACACAGAACACAAACTAAGTACCCACACTGACTTGTAAAGATAATGAAGTTTAGAAGAAAATTAAATAGACTGGATTGACAGAAGCAAGGAGAGACTGTTACTTTAAGGAAGCTGCAAGAGATAGATTTAGAAAAAAAATTAAACAGGCTAAAATCTTTGCTCTCCTAGAAGACAGTTCACCCTAGATCAATTCTTAATTTCTAATTTCAGGCAGGGCTGTGAACACAGGAGATATGTCAGGGGAGATGGATCATACCTTATCTGAAAATGACTAGGATGTAGAATTCTTTCTCAAGTACCTCTGAGTAGGCCTGAGACTCAGGAATCCATGAGGCACATTTTTTTGCTAGCTTAATTTTCAAGATGTTATACTATTTGTTTCCTAGGGGAGTCTTGGATTAGAGACAAGAAAAAGCATAAAAGTGAAAGCTCAACAGGAAGTCTTAATAGCATTAAAAAAAAAAAAAAAAAAAAAAAGCAGATGGGGGACAGGGAGCATTAAAGAAGAGACAAGTGGAAATTTTTGAGAGAAAAATAGATTTTAAAATTAGGCTTTAAAAAGTCTTAAAGGTACCTGATAGAACTTATTCTTTAGGTTAAAAATTATCCAGAAAATACAAAAGCATCCCTTTTGAAGACTTCCAAATGAACATTAGGCATTTGAGAGTTTAAAATGTTTATATCCCTCAATCAATGATAAGTATTCAACAAAAACCACAACATACTTATTATAGGATAAATACTTATTGCATGCTAAGAAATCAGCTCCATAAAACACAATCCTTCCCTTAAAGAGCTATCAGTCCTATGGAAGCTGTTCAAGATATGACTAGATAGGTTTAAGATAAGCAAATGTTAACAGAACAAGCAAGGAACAGAAAGAACTATTGGGAGGAGATTAGAAGAAGCTTTAGGGAGTGGCTGTGGTTTTTGCTATACCTAGAAGGATGAGTAGGATATTTTGACAGTTGGAGAAAAGACAGAAGGACATTACCTATGTAAAATTAGCTGGATCTTATTAACATGACAACAAGCTGCCAGAGAAGGAAGATGGATAGGAAATCAGAGGTCAGTGAGGATGGAAAAAGGTGTGTTTTAGCTAGATATTAAATTAAATTAAAACTCTTAAAGACTTTACAGAGGAGATAGCTGATTTGATCAGAAACAAGTTTTTAAAAGAGCAGACTGAATGAAGACTTTTAGTAGGCAGAGTCCACAGATTAGTAAACTCTTTATTAAATAGATTGAATATCACAAATACAGGGATGTGGACACTAGTTATTTGTGGACTACTAGTTACAATATTAATCAATGAAAATAAAAAAAAATATAGTATATGTGGTTTCTTATATTTAATGATTATTTAAGTGCTTAAATGTCAATCACCAAAAATGTGTAACCTTTAAAAATTCCATGAAATCTCAATCATATTTCCAATCTCAACCTAATTTAACATATGCTCTTGACCTTAATGGGAACATGTAAGTAAAAGATGGCAAACAAGGAGTGGTGCAATCCATCCATAACTTCTACACATATTACTGTGCTAAGCTAGTCAGTGAGAGGATAAGAAAAAATGATATTATAATGTCTGTGCCTTCAAGATAATCTCTATTATATATAGGAGGACGATAGTAGAACAAAAAGCCTTATGTAAGGCATTCATAAAGATTTATAAGCAGAAAACAGAAGTAGCTAGCATGTAAATTCTACAAAGACAAAGAAAATTATCTGACATACCTTAACACCTAAAATACTGGCAAATAAATATTTAAAAAGCACCTATTACTTGCGAGATTGTGATTTAGGAATATCAACACAATGATAGATTAGGTTGAAGATTAGGAATCTGAATCCCAATCCTAACTCATACCAGCTAGAACCAAAACTAAATTTCCTACTCTGAAATGAAAATAAGGTAATTCACTTCGTATAATTGCTTTTATAATGAGATAAGGTACCTAAAATAGAAATGGTGAATATACACACTATTAAAACAATAAATGTAAAAATGAAGAGAGAAAAAAAGAATACTGGCAAGCCTACTATGTATATGTAAATGCAAGTTTGCTATTATGTACACCTTAAAACAAGTTAATATCAAAAAGCAATTCCCTTCAATAAAAATGAATAAATAAATAAAATAATTCAATATGATTAATGGATTGAGATCCATGCCAAAAAGTGAATAGCCTCTTAATCACATCTTGATTAAAAGATACATAAGTATCTATAACTGTACTATAGACCTTAAATATTAATTTGATTGGACCTATGGAGCTTGTGACTTGCAAAATGTCTACTAAAGAGGCCAGATCTACAGTATGGATGTAGGGAGGAACAAAGACTCCACAGACAAACTTTGAACAATAAAAGAGAGAAAATAAGAAAGAGTCCTCAGATCAATTCTGACTGGTTCTGTGTGACTAAACAATCAGCTATATAAAGAAATATATGATCCCAATAAAGAGTTAATTCATTGACCTGGGTAGTATATAAAAATCAAATAATCAAATGTCTGGATATGTCAAAGTGAGTAACAGGCACATTCTGGTTGAGCAGTGGTTTAATATACTGACTCTAACTAAGTGCAGTCCCAGAGGCAGTAGGGTGAAAGACAGCAGCTAAGATGTAAGAGGAACAAATAAGCAAAAATAAAAGTAAAATGCTAAAAAAAAAAAAAAAAAAAAAAAAAAGAAAGAAACAAAAGGCAAATAGCAAACTAGAGATGTGATGACCCAGTCAAGACACAGACACCCAATGCTTCCAGCAGCCAAAACACATCTCCCACCCACCATCACTGCCAAAACCCCCTTAGAGTTTTTTTTAATTTCTCAGAATTTTAGCAAACTCATTTAAAAAATAGAAAGATAAAAACCATTGAGGCCAGGAATGATGTCCTTATGTATAATTAACCTGCCAAAGTAAATTATTTTATGACATGTCTCATCTTCACTCCCCCCTACCACCTTTGTTTTTTAAGGAAAGGTGCAGAGGTGCAGGGAGGAAAAAAGGTGGGAAGGCAAGCAGGCAGGAAGAGAGATAAGAAGAAGAATTTTTATTTATTTTCATTTAGTTGTACATCTTGGTTGTCCCCTGGCCTCAGACAGCAAGAACCAGTTGGGATACATGCGGATCGTCCTCAGTCAGAGGTGCTAGACCCAACTGGTATTCCATCAGAGTGGAGCACCTTCCATTTTCTTTAAAAATAACTAAATAAATAAAGAGATTTCAAGGTAGAAAAAGAAAAAAATAAAAATATTTTTTAAAAATTAAAATCATTGTCATTTTAGAGTATAAAATCTAAACAATTCTATTAAAATAGAATGCATTACTAATATTAACTTTTTAAAAATCTGACACATTTTGCACTGTTTCTAAAACACAAATCAAACACACTGTGGCTAATCTGATTACTACATCTCCAGACCATATTTAAAAACAAATAATCATTTTTTTCTGTTGTCATAGAATAAAAGCTATTTAAATAATAGGTTCATTTTTACTAGACTTAAAAGGAAACACAATAGAAATTGGCTGCTTTTAGTCTCATATTAACAAAATATATGTAGAAATTATGATTATATAGAAATATCAAGTCTTTCTTTTTAGGAGTGAGAAAATGAGGTCTATTGAAATCTGTTGTTAACTTCAAAAACTGAGTTGCTAATACGTAAAAGAGTGTCCTGAAAGTAAATACTGGCTGCTATTTATTAATTCTTCTTTTCTGATCCTGTTACTTGGGCCATAGATGTGGGAGGTGCTGGGAAAGATTATTGCTGAGATCCTTCCAGGTCTAAATCCTACAAATCCAAACCAAGAAATTTTCCTGTCCAATTAATGAAAAATTCGAAATATTCCACTTCATGGCATTACTTAAAATGTCATAATGCTCAAGTTTAATAATAAAAGATTTATTTTAATGAATAGTTATTTCAATTTTAATAAATAAATAATTTCTAGAATTCTATGTCTAGGATAATAGCAATAACATTTAGTGACACAACTTAAAGAACCTATCATATAGCCAATAACGTTAAAATAGGTTGGCTTCTTAACAGATTAATTAATTAGAATAAATTAACAAAGTGTAGCTAGAAATTAATTCTAATCACTGTATCTTGTGTCTCAGTCGCAAACAAATTAATAATATATTGCCCTTGCAGTTTACCAAGGTATGATTAATGGTCAATATTAACATTTCTGGGGTCTTCTGGCAATGACTGCCTACCTAGGAAAAAAAAAAAATCACTGGAATATCATAAATCAGAATTACTGAAGGTAAAGCCTGTGAGATAGCCCATCTGGTCAGGCCTGAAAGTGTCAAGTATTGTCCCCAGCACTTTAAGCAGCCTGCCTCTTTATCAGCCACTCTCTTTCCAGTCACGCTCCTGTTCACGTCTTTGCTACATGCTCTGCTGATTACCTTGGAAAAGGGCGATGCTGTAACTGTTCAACTGACCTTTCAGTTTATTTTCTCTTGTGTAATATGAAACATGAGCTAACACAGTCTTAGTCTGCTGATTTCTAGGAAGAAATCTAACTTAATGTTTCAACAGCTCTTGGCTCAAATGACACTATTCTGTGGTCAAGTTTCTCTTTTTGAAAAAATTACATGGCAAAGACCAGGGGTTTGGGCTAGAGTCTGTAGATCCTCCACCCTATACCTGCTAGGACAGCTGCACTTCTGAGACTGTATAGTCAACTGCTGTGCTGAGAAGCACTTCCAACTTTTTTTTTTAAAACAGTGATAGAATGTTATTAATGTGACGTGTAACAATAAATACTCTAAACACAATATTGTATATTGTTTCATCTTTAAATACGTATATTACTATTACTCAAACACTGCCAAAAATCCTACACTCACAAAAATAGAAGGGAGGTTAAGGTATCAGAAGACATAAGTTTTAGACTCACACTAAGGTACTAGCCATGGAACGTGAGGAAGATAACTTCTCAAAGCTTTCATTTCTCTTTTGTAAAATGAAGCAGCTGAATTGAAAGGCCCCTTCCAGGTTTAAAAACCTGTAATCCATTTGAATTCAAATTATGCCCTAATCGTTTCAACTGAAAAAGGAAGAAGCACACCCCATAGTAAGATTAATTTAAACATCTCCCACATACACAAAGAACATACATGTTACCATGCACAAGTAACATAATTTTAAATACATCTTGTTTCTTAAAATAAAATGCAGTCTATAAGCCATCTATGAGACATAAAATGCAGAGCAAATAAAATAAAAATTAGCCTGTCAACAGAAAAAAGTTATAAATATCACAAATCATAAATGATAATGACTAACAGCTCACGGAGTACTTACTATGCTCCAAGCACTCTTAAATGTCAATTTATTTAAGCCCTCACAATAACTCACTGTGGAGGGTACTCATATCACACTCATGACACAGATGAAAGGAAAATAGGTTAAGAAAATTTGCCAAAACTCACAGAGCTATTAAGGAGATGAAACTCTAAGAAACAGTGGTGAACTTAATGTATTATACACAAATACTGGTTTACTAAGATGTATACCTTAATCCTATATAATTTTATAATTTAATATTCCTTCAATAAAATTATTTTTTTAAAAAAGGAGCTGGCTTTCAAAGTATCTATTCTTAGCAAATATACATAAGACCAGCCAATACATTTTCCAATTATAGCTTGTCTGCTGACTTGAACTTTTATAATAAATTTAATGATTTATTACTGAGTAATACTTAAACAATTTTTGAAGTAACACTGAATTATAACATTTTTATAAGTTTCAGGTGTTTATCACCATCTATAAACATCTGTATACACTACATGAAGATCAAGTAAAGGGGATCAATTACATGTTAAAGGATAGTATTTTTATTGGTGATCTTATTCTAGTATATGCAAATAATTTTAATAAACTAAATTTTTGAAAAAACAAACTTTTTGCTATAAGTAAGAGAAATACACTGAAAAACAGAATCACCAGAAAACTCACTTAGAAAAGTAAAATGGGGTAGTTATACAAAAATACGAAACATTTTACTCTTACTTTTTTCTATTTTATTTTTCACAGAGTAACAAAGGGAAGAAGCCATACTGGTGCTGATTCCAACTACACAGGTAATTTTATTTGGAAAGCAGGTGTACTCATCACAAGGAAACTGAATTCAGTGAGTGAAGCAAGATATGTGAACAAGTTCTATTTATCCCCTGATACAGAGTTTCAAACTAGATGGTTATTATGTCAACTGGAAGATAAAGACTATTTTTTCAACTAAAAAGTCACCAAACATCAGAAAGATAATACACTGACTTGACAAACAAACCCAATCACCTTTTTTAATTTATTAGAGTAAGAAAGTCATTCACTTATTCCCTGTGAATGTTTTTATATTAGAAGCATGACAAATGAGTCAATTTTCAATTTGACAATGGCAGAGGACACACAGTAGATAGACAAACAGGCAGACAGACAGCTAGATAAATAGAGTTTCGACAATGGCATAGGACACATATATATTTTGTTGGCTATATATAAATAATATATATATACACACACATACATATCACACATATATGTGCTGAACAAAATATCACTTATTTTAGACTAGCCATGACATATCAAAGGTTTATCAAACACTAACAGTTCTTTGCTTTTACAGAAGGAGATAAAGTTTCAAAATTCTATCAGTTAAAGAAACAAAACATGAAAACTTTCATGACTCCCAATATATAGGCAACATCTCGTTACCCAAAAAACAAAACAAAACGTAGTTTTATATCTATATCCACCTATCCCATCTATCGGTATATCTATATATAAATACACTGTATATATCATGTATATACATATATGTAATACATTATGTATGTATATAAAATACACACATGTATAAAATTATTTTTATGACCAATGACCTAACACAGACCAAATAGAAGAGGTTTGAAAGCACAGGCACATTTGGCAAGTAGAGTAAAATGAATAAGCAGTCTGCTACATTGCTTGCATGTCCTATTTCATTATTTGTAAATGTCTACCCAAGCTGAAACTGAGATAAAGTATTTAAATGTTAGTGAGCAACATTACTCTGTAGGTTTTACAATGAAATATGAATGTAAAATAAAATTTATAAATTTCACTTACTATATTGCCAAGAATCCCTGAGCCAAAATGAAATCATTGTAACTACTATAACTAAAACCATGATGCTGTAAGTAGATTTGAAAGAAAATTCAAAGTTAAATCCACTCAAGTACAACTAAAAATATTTGCTAATAATCCCATCCTGAAACTTAATTTAGCAGTCTATTCAATATGAATAGAAGGGAAATTTTAAATCAACTAGAACTCATTGCTTACATACCACAGTTTTCCAATTTGGTTCCCCAAATTTTCTAACCAGATCACCTAATAGTAGTGGTAATTAATGCTGTGGCGTATTCATAGTAAAAACTACTGGAATTGTGAATTCATGTAAGCTCCTCATTGCTCAATTTTTCCTTAAGCTAGATTCTGAAACAGCTTTGGCCAAACTGTCCCAAAGGAAGAATCATATAGAGTTACACATTTCTCTACTGACATTTTCCCCCACCAGATTATAAATTTGTTTAATTTTACTGCCTCAGTGTCTAGTACAATATCCATTAAGAAACAGGGACCAAACGATTTCCTTCAGTACTTTTTGCTCTAGGTCATTTATAATAATAAAAAAATTGTTAATAATCTGGAGTGATTTCAATAATTGCTACCTACTACTGAGCATTTACTATGTACCTAACATTGTGCTAAGTGGTTTGCAAATAATATTTTATTCAATTTCTCTCAATTCTGTATTTGACAATTTTATACTTATTACACTACTGAGGATCAGAGAAGGTAAGTAACTTGACCAAAATCACTGAGCAAGTTATTGACAGAATGTAGAATTTTAAAAAATTTTCTTTCATTCTATGTTAGGGTACTATAAAAACTGGCAGTGTCATAATAAAGATTTATAACATCTATTGGTTACACATTCAGCTCTTATATAAGGGATATATACCCTTAAAATATATATCCAGAGTTCATGTGGAAAACTTAGCTGTTAGATTAATATTCATGCATATCTTCTAATTTTTGAGCACACCCACACACACTAGAGATGTTTCCTACATTCACACATGAAAAATTATAAAGTGGTTCATGTCTATTTATTGATATAAAAAGATGTCCATATACATTTCTAAGTAAAATATCAACAAGTTTAAAATTTTATTTTTTGTTATTTAGTTATGGATGTCCTCTAATGTACAGAACAGTGGCTCTGTCTCAAAGATTATACATCAAAATATTATTCAGGATCTCAAAATGAGGTTATATTATTTTTTCTATACTTTTGTCTTTATTTTCTTTTTCTACTATAAATATCTAAGAACAACAAAACATGGATCAGTTTATGAAAGTAGCTACAAAATTCTTATTTTAAAATTTAGTGCTTAAAATTACTTAAAGTTGTTAGGCAGAGGATTTCTAATCTAATCAGCTATTTAAACAAAAGTTTGAGAATAGTGTTGAAAAGCAAGAAAGGGAGGAACAATGAAGAGAATCAATAATGAAAACTTAACATCTTATTAGCTTTTCTACTATTCAAATCATTATAATGGACTCTCCTAGGTCAATACTATGACCTACCACAACTGATCACTCTACTGAAACAAATGCATAAAAAGCCATGAAGCTGATTTATTCTGCCTATACTCACTTCCTCTATCCTCTTTAATCCAGTTATAATTAATTCAAAAAATATTTATTTGTATATGTACGTATATATGTATGCATCTACACACATAAATCTCATAACGCATACAATAAACTTCTTTTTAAAATTTCCAGTACCTAATGAGGTATCTAACAACAGCCTGTACTCTTAAATAAAATATCTCTTGAACTAGAGAGGAAAGCATAATATTTTGTGCATGTGTTCAAGAAATTCCATTTTAGTAGGTCTCTTTAGTATTATTTGCTTACAGCATCATTTCTTTAAGGATATAACCTATTACAATCTTACTGATCACTCCTTATTCACCCTCAAAAATGTCAACCGCACTCCACACCAGAAACTGACACCTATCCTCAGTATTAAAACAGGTAATTTTTAAAAAGAAAATTGTAGCAAAAAAGGTGTCACATATTTAAACAAAAACTACCAACTACAGGAAGATAGAATAAACCATCCAATTTTTTCACCTTATATTTATTCTTAAAAAACAGTGCAATACATCTTAAATTACTTGGCTGTCTGTTACACAAAGTCCCAGTGATAGATCTATTTTATTATTGTTTGCTTCAATACGTATTTCCCTCCTTTATTCTTACTTTCAGCAACATTCTCAAAATCACGCTTGCAAACAATAAATACTAAAAGCAGTGGCACTGAAGCATGACATACTCATTCTGTTCTAAGACTGGTTACCAGGAGAGCACAAAAGTCCAGCTCTACACCCTCAAGAGTAACATTACTTCTATTTAAAAACTCCCAGAGAAGACAGAGGCAGCTATGTAATTATGTATCTGCAGCCACTCTATCCACCTTGCCTCCTGCTTATAACCAGTGTGCAGTACTATGAAAAGCATTATTAGTCATACCATCTCAAAAATCAACTCCAAAATCAAAGTCTAAGCACTGGTTATGTGTTTGTTTTACTCTCTTTGTTTTATTTCTCAGTACTGGAAAACATTTAGGTTTAAATTCCCTTCCTTTAACTTGCTACTAGAATAAACACCTAAACAATAATTGTACCATACTACATCAAGACCTGGGCAGTTCAATAACTGCTGGGAAAAGTATGTTTGACATTTTTCTCCATAAGACTTCATTTTCAGTCGCTGTACTGGTTCAGTGCACATAGCTAGAATTGAGATAAGTCCAAATTCAAAGACATTCATCCTACAGGAAACATATATATTTATGTGTATATATACATGTATTTATGTATGTATATATACATACACACATTTAAAATAATTTATACAACTCACTTTAAATGAAACTAGATTTGTTTCCAAGTTCACAGTAAAAATAGTATTTGCTTATTAACATTCTAAATTTAAAAGATGAAAATGCTTCCAAGTATGATAAGTACTATTCACTAATTATTTCCTACAATTCAATGACATAAAGATATTACTTAAAATTACAATCTTTAACCAAAGTCTCACATTTTCTAAGATCCTGATAGTCAATAAGAAAAAAATCACAGATTTTGTTCAAGACAGAGAAAATATTTTTCTTATTCAAGAAAGAAAAAAGCTAAAAGCCTCAACCACTTACAAAAGGAATATTCCCAAATTCTATGTCCAGTTTCTGCCATTCCTTTATATGGTTCTAAAACCTCTAGTCATAATAGCTTAGGCAGGCAAACAGTGATAAAATTACTTCATATATATACAAGAAAATGTGGTATTAAAGTAAAATTTTTATTAATCAGAAACAAAATTTTCTGAAAATAAAAATTATGAATCTAGTGCTTGGAAAAAAAAGTCAAAATACCTTCATAGACAATCTAATACCTAATACTAACATAATATTAGATAGTTAATATGCATAAATTTTCCAAGACTAATGAATACATTTCACCTTACATATAATTCTCAAAAATGTATTTGCGCTGTCCCACCTACATCCAACTCTTTTAGGATACTTTATCACAATCAACGTTTTTAAGATGCTTGCCAAAATGCCTGTTACTAGACCCAATTTCTAGCTATAAGCATAAATAATCATATGAAAAACATGTTATCACATCACTGTTATTCACATCAAACTGTTTTCAGTGTCTACTGGTCAGTACATTTTTAATTAAGGTTACTTAAACTGAAAATAATAAGACTCATTAACTTCTCTCAAAGAGTGAGATTAACTATATCAAGAACTCCATTTTATACAGTGTTCCAATTTGGTTAAAATTCAAATTCCTTTATTTTTCATTATATCATATTTTTCTTTCTGGATAATATTCTCTAACAATGTATTCCTCTTCAGGATATCTTGACCTCAGATTTTCCCGAGACATCAACTCTGAGAATATACATTAAAAAATGCTCCTTCTTTAATACAGGCCGGTGGCTTCTTTTTAAGAACAATGAGGTATTCATTTCAGGACACAAAGAGGCAGAGATTGTTCAAAGGGTTATATATAGATGTTGTTAAAGTAAGATCCGGGCTTTACATTAGTTGTGATTCGATCTTGTACTAAGAGAAGGATTATTCCAAAAGTCCCAGCAGTAATCTACAGAGCTGATGGTTCTGCCAAACAAAGAAATGCTGCTAGCTAGAATATATGGATATAACTCAGTAACTTCAGGGAGAAATGGCAAGGGAGAGAAAGAGATATTGGTAGAGAATTTCTGGCCTTTTTTGTTTTCTTCCTTAAAACATGGTGATATCCAAAATCAGAGAAACCACCAAATTATAGCAATTAAATGAGCAGGATACAAGGTAATATTTTATGAAAATGTAAAAATGCTTCAGTCCTGAGCAAAATACTGCAAATGTCACACATTCTTTTCCCTTAATGTAATAGTATAGCATCTTCTAAAAGGAGATCCATAGATTTTACCATTTTTGGAGAACAAATAAAAGCTACAGATTACTAATCTATCGTGAGAAAAGAAAATAATCATTATTTAATGTGGTGTTAGAGGATCTGTAACCCATAGATGGGAATTTGACCAAGGCATTCCCAAAATAATAAACTGCATTTAATAAAGTGTTACCAATCCAGACATGTTAAACTTCTATGCATAAATATTTACATATAAGTAAAGTTTTAATCACCAAACACTGAGTAATAACTGCATATATAAAGCCAAATATCTCCACTGAAATTCTTCATGTGATGAGCAACTTTAAGAATTTTCAAGTGAAAGTACAAAGGAGAATATGAATGTCAATATAAAATAAGACTCCCAGCAAAAAGAGGAAAAAAAGTAGGCAGTATATTTTAAGCTTCCTTTGGAAGACAAATTCATGCTGAATAAATTGAAGTGACATTTGGTTTCTCATAATTCCAGCCTGTCCTGATGGCCTCCAAAGTAACAGATTCTTAAAATGTAGCCTTTTTTCACTACAATCTGACACCCACCCAGAATTGTCAAGGCAAAGGACTATTTTTTAAGAATGCTCATAAACTGATTATTTCAAATCATGCTAGCTAATTATATAGTGGAATTATCAATTAACCTCCCAATTATCAGAGTTACCAATAAAAAAGCAGTTTCTTGGAACTCCTATTGCATATATAGATTAGCTGTCAAATTATAAACAGTATAAAATATTTCAAATGAACTAAAAAATATAATAACACTGAGGGGGAAAGGATATCAAAGCTATCTGAATTTTAGTCTCACTGAGCAAGAATCTGCCTTGTATATATTATAAAAACAAAAATATGTCACTCTAAAGATAGCTAGATGTACTGAAAGTAATTTAAACTCTGCAAAAGAATATGCATATAAATTTAGTAATTTATAAAGTAGGAACTCTATAGGTAAGAGTGAAGACAAACTTTAAGAATGTATAAGAAATTGATTTATTCCAAATATCTTCATAGATTTTCTAATTATCTTGGTCACAGACCTATCTGAACATAGATAATGGAAAAAATACTAAATTGCCTCATTCAGTTTCTCCATTGAAGAGTAGAAACGGGCAAGTATTAATAGAAAAGAAACTAGAAACAGTAAATATGGCTAACAATGGATAAGCAAATTAGTCTGGAGTTGACTCCTTTAGTTCAAACATACATTGCAATGGAATTTACAATAGAAATACATCCTAATTACTGCTTGACCATCTAAGAAAAAGTAAAGGAAAACAAATGTTGCTGACAAAAAGGCAGATTTTTTTTTTTTAAGTATTATGAAGTTAATTCTATTTCTTGCCCCAAATCAAACATATTCACTTATACAAAAAGATGTATAAGAAGAGCTGACTAACTGCTTGTCATTAAAATTTGGAGGAATTAAAGTATCCAAAGCATGTCAGATATCTTCCACTTGTCCCTCCATATTTACAGTTCAAAAGTTTCTATCCTGCCCTCTGCCTAAAGAAGCTGTTGTTTATAGGGGACCCAACTGCTCTCCATTTAAAAGACTGCTGCTGACTTATTACTAGTTGCTATTATAGCTTACCCACCTGCCCATTAACATCAAGTGACTGAAATCTGAACTGCCCATGTTGAACCTGGTGTTATCTGATTTCGCCAAACCTTGAAAATGGGCATGCAGAATGGCATTCCACCACAAAACAGAATTATTCAGTGAGCAGAACTAGGATGTACATCTAGTTTTCCATGTTGAGTGGAATGAGAAGTAACTAGAAGTATAGTTCTACATTGATTTATGGGTTGGGAACTAGAGTGTGGCCAGCAAGAAGTATACTTGGAAACGCGGAACTTTAAAAATCAGTTACAGAAAGGCAGTTACAGAAAGGGATAAGTAAAGTGTACTTATTGATGATATCCATGCTCCTTCATAGAACATACCATCATAGAACATACATGAAGGGGCAGTTTCTGAAACATCAAGGGAACAAGACCACCTATTCAGTAAATATCAGTCAGCCATTTCCCCCAGCCAGCATAGCGCTTGCACATATTCAAAGTTTCTAGGGTAGCAGTTTGGATGTTATACAGTGTTTCAGCAATCTGATCCTGCCCTCACCAAGGCTAATCTGCTCTTAACTCTAGGAGTATGCAATCAGCCCACAGTGGGAGAGTCTCTAAAACCCCTCTGGGTTCGAGAATATGTTTTGGGTTTTGTAATATGTTACCATATTCCACATTGATAACTAAATACTTGCTATCAGGTTGATTACACTGATCCCCTTACATTAGAAGAGACAGTATGTTTGATCTTCCCATAGATCAACACATATTCTGGGGATATATTAGCCTCTGAAGTCCCCACCAACATCACCAATTAGGAACCTATATTTTGTCAATTTCCTTGCTGGATTACACAACAGAGCCTCTCACCAGAGAGCACAGAGATAGACAATGAGCTTACACTTAAGCAACTCACTGGTATTACTTGCTCCATTACCCAGAAACAGCTGGCTTTACAAAATAGTAGAATGGTCTTCTGAAGGCTATGTGATGACATTTGGTAGACAACAGCTTGTGAGGTTGTGATAGAAGTATTGTTCACAGGATACAGTATATGCTTCACACTCGCAGTCAATACATGGTATTATCTCCCAAAAGGCAAGAATATGGGTCCAGAATCAAGTTAAAAAGTAGGCATTGCCCCCTCTCACTATCATACTTGGTAAGGTATTAGAAGAACTGTACTTAAGACCCCAAATTAAGACTTAATGGATTTGAAGGGCCTAAGAACCAAGAAGAGTATTTTTCCACAAAGAAACATGGTCATATTTTTCTATTAACTGAAAGTGACTTCTCTCTGGCCATTTTGTGACCCTCCTGCCACTGAATCATGGATAGAAAAGGCAGAAATTGAGTTGTGATTTCACAATGGAGGAACATAAAACAACTATGTTTAAAATCAAGGAATTTATTGGGAAGCCTTTCAATCCTGCTAAGGGAAAACTGTAGCAATCCAGTCAGTAGAAACAAAATCACCAAAGACTCAGATGCTAGAGAAATGAACCTTGCAAAGATTCTCCATAGAGGTTCACCTTGCAAAGAACGCCATCCAGTAAAGGTAGACGGTGAGACAAAGGGAGCTGTAATTACAGAAGAAGGGGGCCTGTAGTAGCTGTATTTTGTATTCCTCAATAGATGTTCTCATTTTTTCTTTTCTGTGCTGTCTTATATAAAGGATTGTAGAAGCTTCCAATGTTCTGTATTTCAATATGAGTATTATGAGCATGACATCACCTCAGGACAAGATAATTAATGGATCCTAGTGCACTCTCTAAGCTGTAGTGACAAACTTGTTACCACAACTGGTCTCTGACCTACTGTAAGGTTTGGTCACTGGAGAAATTTAGGAAGAAATGAGAGAAAGGGAATATATTAAAATACTTAAGCTTCAGTCTCCTACCATGTAACTGAATTGATTGTTTCCCTGACCTAGGAACACTGCTCTTCTCATAATGGATAATTTTACATGATTTTCTCCATCCAGATATAATAATTGCTCCCTCCCTTATTCCATCAGGTTATAGGCAGCAGCAACTCAGAAGCTAAAGCTCTGGTCATCATCTTCTCTGATTTCTCTACTATCACATCTTTATATTCACTTTATAAATAAACTCCTTATAAATAATGCAATTTTGATTTAACTGTTTCCTGTGGCAGCCTGACAGATTTGAGTATAAAAATTTACCTTTATCTCCAAATTTTATTTCCAATTATTCTACAAGAATCAAATGCAAAAAATAACAATCTTTGACATTGATTACAGCAAAATGAAGACAACTGTCTGATTTATTTATTGCTGTAGCCCTAACACAATGCTTAATATATAGAAAGCATTAAAATATAGTTTTAAATCAATGAATATATATAAACACTTAAGAGAATAGCATTGAGCTGGGTCAATAAGTAAAATGAAATAAAGTCTGTTATTAATTAAGATAATTATTCACAAATAGGACAGATTAAACTACAATATAGCGTATTTTCTATTAGGCAAAAACATTCACAAGCCCATCTCTATCTAAGATCCCAGATTAAACTATCTAAAAATATATTCCAAATAAATATGGTCATTGTTTTTACCATTTATGAAATCAAAGCCTTTAAATCTATAAATTATAAATGTTGAAACCTAAAGTCTAGTACTGTTCCTGTAAGTAACTAGATGACAACCTACCTCAGCCCAGGTCACTAAATTTTTTCCTGTTGTCAATGACTAAAAACTTCCAGTCATCCTTGATTTCTCTCTTTTTCTTATATCCAATTTATCAGAAGTTCCTTTTGATTGAACTTTCATAACAGACCCAGAACTGGATAACTTTTTACCACCTCCTCTTCTAAGATACCACTCTTAACCACCAATATCTCTCACCTGGATTGTGCAATAGATTAAATTAACATTTGAACTAGTAGACAAAGTAAAGCAAACTGCGCTCTCCAATATGGGTGAGCACCATTTAAGTCATTAAGGGCCCAAAGAGAACAAAAAGGGGAGGGAGAATCCACTCTCTCTGGTAGACCTGGGTCATGGGTCATCTTCTACCTTGACTAGGATTTAGAGCATCTGAGCTCCTGGTTTCAGGACTTCAGGGTTGAACCAGAAATAAAACATCAGCTTTCCTGGACTTCTGGCTTACAGAGAACAGATCATGAAAGACTTATCAGTCTATATAAGCATATAAACAGATTCCTCATGATAAAATTCTTGTATCTTTGTTCATTGCACATGTATATACTGACCTGTTTCTCCTAGAGAATCCTGACTAATATAGCAATCATTTTAAATTATAAGTAAGATAGTGCTATTTCTCTCAAAACTCTGCAGTGGGTACCCAGACCACTCAGAGTAAGGTCGATCAATATACAAGTACTTTACATGTACTTAGGCCTTATTCACATATTCCTATGTAATTTTCTACTGCTATGTGTCCCTAGCTCACTATATCTCAAACAAACTGCTCTACCTCCAGTTTCCAGAATAATGCAAGCAAACCAACCTAAGGGCTTCTGTTGATCATATCCTCTTTTGGAACATGCTTCTACCATATATATGCATATCTTTTCAGATCTTTGCAAAAATGTCAGATGCTCAATAGCTCTTACCCTGAAACCTGTCTATTTAAAACTGCTTCCCAATTGCTGTGTTCCATAAACTTTTTATGCTTTCTTTTTGCAATGACATTTCTCATCAAATATTTGTTACATTTATCACCTGTCTCTAGCTACTAGAAAGTAAGTTCCTCAAATGTATGGATTTATACTGTTTTGTTCACTCTTTATATTCCAAGTACTTGTAAAATTATCTGGGTCATAGTAGACACTAAATAAATTGATGAAATATATTGTTTATTTACTAGAACAAAGGTGAGAGACAAATTTACTTCTGTTACCTATAAAAGTACTGATTTTCTGTAGTCAATTCATATTTTACTCAATATAAACATGATTTTACTTTCTTAAGAGCATTAGATATATAGTCAACTATTTAAAAAAACAAACAAATTTGAGGAAAGAAACTCTGGTTTACTTCTAAAGTTTTCCAAACTATTATTCCTATTTTCAGATGAGTCATTAAACAAGTCATATTTTAAAATGCATTTCATGTGAATATATGTATATGTAAAGTAAATTCACTGAGTACCACATTTGTTTTCTAGTTGACAAACAAGAAAAATAATCATCATTAATCAAATATAAAGTTAAGATCAAATTATCAATAGAAATATGTATTTCAGAGGTTTGATAATGTGCAAGAAGTTCAAAGTGAGTACTCCCTTTTCAAATTAATATGATATTCTTTGTTTTTCTCTATTTAATTAAATCCCAGTTATCCTGGAAAAGAAACGAAAACCCTATAGATTGAGAAATACTGAATTATTATTTGAACACTGTATTGATCTAAACTGTACAGTATTACCAGATTAAAACACATAATTTATAATCCACCACTTGGGATACATGAATCCTACTAAAGCATCTAGACTACTTGCTACTTCCTTTCATCAATTTTAAAAGCATGCTGGCTTCAGTGTTCTGGTTTCCAGGGATGTAGTATGGCTGAGGGTTAGGCTTTTCAGTCTTTTGTTAGCTCCAGAAGTTTCCACTTAGTCCTTCCTAAGTGGTTTTCACTCCAGAAATAGTCAACATGAAAACTGCCAATTCCCATGCCTTTGACAACTAAGTATGCAGGAAAGTGAAAAATAACAACAGAAGTAGTTTGTCAAGCCACTGAACCCACGGTGGTGACAACCAAGTGACCTCCATAGTCCTCAAGGCTGACTGATCCTCAAATCTGACTGATTTATATTCCATAATTAATTCAATAATTGTATTACTCTTTAGTCTGTTTTATCTGATATGAATATAGCTGTTCCTGTTTTTTGTGGTTGCCATTGCCTTCCAACCACTGACTGAGCCTTTGTTTATCTTCTGAAAGATGAGTTTCTTGAATGCAACGGAAGGTTGGATTATGCTTCCTAATACATTCAGTCATCTGCATCATTTGACTGTGAGTTGCGTCCATTAACGTTTAGGGTGATAATTGACATGCAGCTACTTGTACTTATTTTACAGTTTGTCTTGTGTATGTTGCTCCAGACAGTGCCTTTGTTCTTCACTTTCTCTTCTTAGGTCAAATAGGTGCACTTATTTTTTGATTGGTTTCCTTTTTTGTTTCCTTCTTTGCTTTTTCCCTGGAGATGTATCTTGAGGTTACCCTGAAGTTATCATTAACAATTCTATGCTTATTTTCTATTTTTTATTTGAAAGCATATTAGTCTTCCACTCATTCTAATTATCCATTTTGGTTCTATTCTCTTCCTCCCCACTTTTTACATTGTCATCTTGCTGTTTTTATGTGGGATTCTTTACAGTTTATAGAGCATCCTTTAATATTTTTTTACAAAACTGGTTTTGTGGTAATGAATTCTTTAACTTTTGCTTGTCAGAAAAGCTTTTTATCATTCCTTCAGGTCTGAATGATAATCTTGCAGGGTATAGTGTAACTAGGTTGAAAATCCTATTCTTTTGGCACTTTGAGTATATCATGACATTTCCTTCTGTCCTATAGAGTTGCAGTTGAGAAATCTCCTGACAATCTTATGGGGACTCCTTTATATGTAACACATTTTTCTCCTTCTAATTTTAAGATTCTTTATCTTGTATTTTTGAGATGTTGATCACAATGTGTCTATGTATAGTTCTATTTGGGTTTCTTTTATTGAGAACTCTTTTGAGTTTCTGGGTCTGGAGACTTGCTTCATTATTCATGTCTGGGAAATTTTTATCTATTATTTCTTCAAATACAGTTTCTGTGCCCTTTTCTCCCTCTTCTCTTTCTGGGACTCCTATGATGCAAATGTTGTTCCTTTTGATGTTATCCCAAAGGTCTCTAATTCTGTCTTCATTCTTTGCAGTTTTTAATCCCTTTGGTAGTTTGACTGATGGAGTTCCTCTGCCCTATCTTCCAGATCGCGACTCTACTGAAAGCTTCATCCATCTGATTATTTAATTTTTTAGTTCAGCTATCGTATTCTTCATTTCTTTGATATCTTGTTTCATTTCTTCTCTCTTTTTTTAATGTTCTCTTTTTCTTCCTCTATTGTTTTCTGAATTCCTATGACTATGTTAATCACTGCAACCCTAATCATCTTCAGGTAGTTTGCATACATCTACTGTATTCTGATTTTCCCCTAGGTTTTTTAGTGGATACATCATTTCATATACATTTCTCTGTACCCTTGCTCTGCTTGACATTCTGTTTATATTCTGTGGTTTAGTTTTCCCTGTAGAGATAGTGTTGTGTAGGGTGATCACCTTGCAGCTGGCCCAGATTGGCAATCAGGCTGTGGTTTCACCTAGGGTGTACTAGCAAGTAGCACTGAGGTTTAACCCTTCAGGGACCTTTTTCTTTTAATATTGGAGATATCTGACAAGCAGAATATCTGGTGGGTAGATCCTGAGACTCACTCAGGTGCAAAATGGTAGTGGGAGGTGTTAGGGTTAGACAATTTCCCTAGCTGCCTTCCAGTTACGGCAGTGCCCAGTGTATTTTCACCATGTGGGCTCTAGCTCAGTCTCTGGTATGCTGGCTCCCCTTCCGCCCTGTACTTAAGACTGTCTACTCCAACTCTGTGTGCTCCTCGTTGCCTCTGCACCAGGTCTTCAGCCGTTTCACATCCTCCATCAGCTCCACCCCACTGCCACGGCTCTTGTGATGAGTCCCAAATCTGTAGTTAAGCTGCATACTGGGATGTTTAAACCTACCGTTTGTTGTCATGAAAGCTGCTTAGTGTCTATAGCTGTTGCATCTTCCCTTCTTTGGTATCTGCCTCTGGAAAATAGATGAATGTCTGATTTCTCTGTGGAAGAAATCTGAATCTCATCTCTACCAGGTCGCCATCTTCCTTCTCTTCCCCTCAAATACATTTCTTAATTCTTAATCAAATATGTGCCTATAAAACCTCATAAAGGTCAGAGTGATGAGAAGCCTATACATGATAAACCTACCCTATCATTCTTATTTTTTATCTCTTCCTGGTTCCTCCACAGTTTAGAATGTCCAGGAATCTCAACCTCATTAAATTTGGTCATTATTGAATTGACATTACAGTCAAATAATCAAGTAAATTGTTGGAACTATTTCAAGATCCTTGAGCTAACACATTAAATTCAAATTCTTGTTAAGAACACTTATGTTGATAAATTTGTCTTAGCCTGAATTAAGTATACTCATGTCAGTATGCCACATCCTCCTTAATCTACTTAAGTTGCTTTTAATACAAGCTTGCTTGCTCTCTGATATGCCAATAATCTCTGTGAAAGTCTAGATCTGAAATGAGGGGCATACAGACAGATCTTGAAGAGAATAGTATTTTTTTCCTCCAGAACATATAAACACATCTGATTTATTTGTATTGATTTTAATACATGGTAATCACTAAAATCAGTCATTTTTTTTTCCATTTTCCCAACCTAGCCTATTATAATCACTTAACTAGAGAGATACAATTGCCTCCTAACTCTTTAAAAATATAATTGTTATATACTATTCAGTCAAGAAAACTATAATTAAAACTAGAATAAATTAAAAGGTTATAAATTGACTTATAGAAAAAATCATTCTTGCAGATAAATGGAGATTGCAAGGGGTGAGGAATGGAGAGTAGAAATGGTAAGACCAGTTCCAACATGTATCAAACATTTATGAAAGCTTGAACTAGGGAGTTAGCACTCAGGATGTAAAATAATGGTGTGATCATGTAGGACATCAATAATGGTATTATGGGATTGGGGTGCAGAGGGAAGAAAGAGTAGGTTTATCAATGAGAATAACCCATTTCTAACTGAAAAAATACATAATGTAAATCAGGGAGTGGGATATGAAAACAGGCCAACCCAACCATCAGCTTACAATTACCGTAACATACAGACCTTGTCAATCTACCAAAGTTTTATATTAATATGTAATATTTTAAGAAAAATATTTCATATGAAGCTCATCAAAAGCTATATATGAATTTTTAGGTATTTATTTACATCTCAGTTATCAGATAAGTTTTTTTAAACTAGACTTTATTACTGAATTATTCTTTTTACCTCTAACTAGCCAATAGTTACTCAAGATAAAAGATAGAGGTACACTCTCTGGAGTATAACATACTGCCTGGTAAATTTTGAATGAGTTAAAACCAGTTTCAGGAGAGTTTATGTCTAAGAACATAATTTTCTTTAATAGGAAAAAAAAATAAAGTTGCTTACTCCATCCATCAATTTAGGCAACACAATAATGTAATCATACTGATTCTCTAGCTGACTTGATTTTATTGAGAATATTTTCATTATTGAACTGAGTATTTTTCATGAGGCTCCCCAAACAGGTTATGCCAATTTTACCTTGGCTTGTAATCCTTTGAGGACTGGCTTATTATTCAGCTCCTTTAGAAAATACGTCTGCTATTTTTTTTTTTAACTATAAACACATAAACAAGCATTATATAAAGTAGGCAAGGCTTTTAAGTTTCTATAATTCCTTACTATAGACACAATAAAAATTAAAAATTAACCACTATTTACTACAGTGCTTTAATTGAACCTAAAATTTTCCGTTTTTGTCTAACTCATAACTGAATTTTGTCTTAATGCCAAGAAAATGTGTTATTAAATAACATTAACAATGGAAACAACTTATTTCAGTGTCTAGCATCTGCCAGGCAACATGCTAAATGCCGTAAATACTTCTTCCCTCCAAGGTTAATCCCCAGAACAACTCTGACACATAAGTATATTTTGAACCATTTTCACATGTGAAGTAACCATGGCTCAGTAAAAAAAAAAAAAAAAGTATTGCAAGTGTCAAGGCAGAGCCAAAAATTCAAAACCATTCTCACACAAAGTTCATGTTCTTAAACATTATGTATACTTTTTCCCTTTTGCAAAATGCACACAACTTTATTTGTAATGATCACATTTATAGAGCAGATTGCTAACATATTATTTTCTTGCATTAATTTACTCTAGCAGATTACAGAAGCATTTCCTTGTCTGAATCTATGACCATAATAAAAGCGTTAGATGTTGAACGGTTTCAAGAAAAGTCAGATGGTAAAATGAATGATTTTCAATTACAAATCTAAATCATAATTCAGTCATAATAAAATCTTGACATGTTAAATCTATTTCATACGCAAAATAACTAGTTTGGACAGCTGTAACAGACCCTAGAATGTGCTTTGAAGCACGCAAAGCAACTTGTACTGAAACAATTACATGTTCACCTGAATATGTATTAAAAATGGAATATTTTAGTAAAATATAAAGATTACTAAACTGACTTAAGTCCTTCCTAAAGGAAATGCTACCATTATAGATAATAATTAACTATCTTAGAAATACAAACAAATTAGTTGAAAGAATGTAAGAATTTGGCAGTGATATGTTTTTATGCATTATAATCACAATAGAAAACTATCAAGAAACTCAGATTCTTACAATAATTTAAAAGAATATGATTTCATTGAAAACTTAGGTAAATATGTGTTGGCAACTAAGTCCCATTCTCCTTCCCAAATAAATAAAAGGTAAATTCATAAATGAAAACATAAATAACAAATAAGTATGGAAGAAAATGATATAACTTGGGAGGAGTTATCAATATAATCAACAATTTTATGCTCTCTTTGACCTTGTACAAAAAGTGACCTGGGCAGCACCTGAGAACTTGTTCAAAATGCAAATTCACAGGCTCTACCCTAGATCTTCATCTGCACTTTAATAAGACCTATAGGTGATCCAGGTATTTATTCTTAGCTATTTGCATTATTAGAAGAAAAGTGAAATCGCCTGACTTTAGTTATCCCATACTCCTGATTTTCAATTCCAGACCTTATTCTATGACCTTTGGTTAGTTACAATAGCATTTCCCTCAATTACCGTCTTCTTCTCTGTAGTACATCTACTAGAAAAAGAGTAATTAGGAATTAGGTGATCTCCAGCATATGTCTAGGTAGTTCATGATTGTATGTTTTGAGGTTTCTGTTTATTTTGTTTTGTATTTTCTTAAAGAATCAGTATTACTCTTGGACAGGCATCCGAGTTGCTTGTTATTTTATCCTCCCATTCACGGCTGAACTTTCATAAATTCTCAAATGGTTAACTTGAATTATCCTGCAAAACACCATCATTCAAATATATATAATGTGAAAGTAAATAAAACAAAACCCTCCTTTGGAGCCCTCAGGTCCTATCACCGGCTGGCATTTGCAGATGCCAGCAAGGAGTAGTGTACCTTGTATTTTCCAACAGGCTTATACACCTCACCAGGAGAAAAGATGATTTTCTCCTAGGCCAGCAACAGCCCAGTCAATGAGAAATCAAACTACACAGCCAATAAGAAGTCATCATGACCCTGAACGCTTGCTCTCTTCCAATGGATGTTTATTCTGAACTATCCCTCCCAACTTCTTCCACTGTTTTCCAGACTTGCCTTTAGTTAACCAAAATCTGCATATATTAAATTATAATTCATCTGATGTTAAAATAACTGGTTATTGTATTTTAAGGCTGACAATAGATTAAATTATTGTCAGTTATTATCTCTTTACTTCTGATAAGTCATAAAATCAACAAAGATCATAGAAATGGAACCAGGGTAAAGCAAAAGTGATAAGCATTTAGTCAGTTCATATGCAGGGAAGCAGAGGAGAAGGGAACAGACAAAGTCCTCCAATCAAAAAAGGAGCAGACCCTAAGAGGAAATATGACCTCCAATCAGTTTAAAACTAGGATGACCTGGGTAGGGATAATGGCTACCAGAATCCTTAAAAGTCTCAGCCTGAAGCTACTTGTGGCCTGTTCCTCTCTTGGAATATGGTCCACCCTTATCCTGTCTCTTGAAGGGAGTTTTGTCTTCAATAAGTCTTACTTGCTTTTTCTTAATAGAAGCTGTGCTACCTTCTTTGTTCCCGGAGCAGGCAGGTTCAACAAAATCTTCTCTGGGGCTCATAAGATCCCTGACATGAGACTCCAAGACTCTCAAGCTAAGAACAGAATGAAAGGAAAGAAGTATAAAAGACTCAGTTGCTACAAAACTATTGCTAATATCTAATGAATGTATATTTCTCTCTGATATTCTAGCTACTTTTATTAAAATTATACAGAATCATGTTTAAGGTCTCTACCCTTAATGAATATATTCATTCATTCAAGTATCAAATAATTCCTTATCTAATATACTCACAAAAGTACACCAATTCTATTACATCGCACTGCACAGAAACATCACAATGTAACGCAAAAAATGTATAAATTATTAACCATACTATAAATAACTTGCATCCTTACATTCTGTGTAAGTTAACTGGGTCTGCAGATTTCTGATAACTAGGTAAGGAGAAAGGTGAAAGAAACAGCTTGGAATCTTGTCAAAAACATTATTAAAATGAATTTTTAATTGTTGGTATGACAACCACTTATATCTGCTCAGTTCAGCAACAAACACTGCATTTATTGTTACTTCATATAAGAACATCTAAATGCAGCAAATGTAATTTAAGTATCTTTTCCTTCTCATATTTTACATAAAACTAACATACAATGCTATTTGACTCCAAAGAATGTCATTAAAATTATTTCAATTTAAAGAAATAAATATAAATTCGTCCTGCCCATGTTAGTCACTGAAAGAAGTAGATCTGCCTTTAACCTGGGCTTTGCCTTGATCACACAAGACCCTTGAAACATTTAATGGTACAGCCTTCCCAATGAGAAGGTAATAAATTTGGGGAGACTTGCATAGTTTTTTTTTTCATTTCTTTTTCCATTTTGTTTTTTGGGTTTGTTTGTTTTTTTGTCTTTCATGTAACCATGTAACTTAAATATATTGGCTACAAAAATCTACTACTCCCTAACTTCTATCATGTAGTCTTTATTAAAAGCAAGCATTCTATTAAAAGATACTAGTCTCATAGTCACATTAGGAAATTACAGTAGGCTTCTAATGCAATGCCAAAGAATTTTGGAAAATATACAGATATACGCATGTATATGCACACATAGACAAATTTTTTAAATCTAAAAACTAATTTTAGCTAAAAGAATCAATCACAGAAACTAAGAACCAGAAAGAGTCTTACGGAACTGTAATGGACCGAATGTTTATCTGTCCCCCAAAATCAGAAAATGAAACCCTAACCCCAGTATGTGGTGTCACCTGGCGGTGACAAACCAAGCGGGCATTCTTTTAGAAGTATTTTAGGTAGATTTATTACCCGCACAGTCTCAGTGGGGATCCTTCCCCAAAGAGCTGAGCATGGATGGCAATTTGGGGTACACTTATATAGGTTTAGAAGAAGCATGGGAGAGAGGAGGTGCAAATTAGAACAGAGATTATAAGCGGAATCCAAGTTAGTTATTTGTAAATTCTTCACATGGACAATATACACAGGATTCAACACAGGATTCAATTTGCCAGACACATATTTGCAACACACACACACACACACACACACACACACACACACACACACACACACGATTCCATCTGCAGTCAATTAACGAAGTTTTTTATCTGTTGATAACTTATTAGTTATCTCGCAGCAGTCCAGTAAGCTCAGACCACAGGGTGCCTGTCAGCTCCGTGGGTTTACAGCTGTCTTCAAGGCGGCTGGAAGCTATGGACAGGGCTTTTTCCTTCACAGTGGTAGTAGAAGGTAGGGCCTTTGGGAGGCATCTGATCAAGAGAATGTGAGAGTCGAGTATTATGAATGGAATTAGTGCCCTTATAAGGAGACTGAAGCTCTCTCTAATAAAAAATTTTAGTTGTTTAAAAACATCCAATCTAAGATGGTCTGTTATATCAGGTCAAATAGACTAAACCAGAAATCAGCCAGCCAAAATTTCTAGCAATGCGATTGAGATCCAAATCACTAATTATTCAGCCAAGATGAGAGAAAGGCAGGAAGGAAGGAAAGAAGGGAGGGAGGCAGGGAGGGAGGAAAGGCAGAAGGGAGGGAGGGAGGGAGGGAGGAAGGGAGAAAAGGAGGGAGTGAGGGAGGTATGGGATTTTGAGTTAAAGAAAGAGTACAGATCCAACATTAAGTCATACAGCATTCCATCTGGCTCTTTGTAACTAATTCACATTTTTACTAGTTCTTAGGTTATAAGGTACCTAAATTAAAAAGTAAAGTAAAATAAAATGTAATTACAGTATTACAGGCAAACAGCAATTAAATAACAATACAACTCTGAAAACATCTCTTTGATGTCATAAAATATTGTGTCTAAAATTTTAATACTTATCATTGCATTTTTAGCATGAAGTTTCTATGAAAGTAAAAATGGTTGTTGATCATTGCATAACACTTGGGTTCCAAGATGGCAAAACTGAGATCTCAAGCTCACCTACTACCCACAGGCACAACAAAAAAACATCCATTTAGAAATTATAACCTTTGAAGAAACAGAGACAAACACAAAATGAGGACATACACCTAAATAAATGGTAGAAGTGGACTTGTCTTGGCATCATACCATACTTTTTTTAAATTCCAGGGTCCATAGAAAAAGAACAATGATACAGACACTCCCTCTAAGCTGAAGGGCCTGACCCTTCAGCAGTTGCCCTCATAGCTAGGAACTGGCTTTCAGTCACTGAATCAAAAACCTCAGTGTGTGATGGAAAGAGCGATAGCTTCCTTATGAACCAAGATGTTGCTAGTGTGCAGTTCAGTACTGGAGGTTAACGCTGTAGAAAGTCCCCAGGCTGAAACACTTGCCCATTCAACATTGGTGAATTTTTGCCAGACAGTCTGTGGCTATGCTTGCAGTCCCCAGTACCGTCTAATACAGACGACTAGGTCTGCTAACAGACAGACAGATGAGTGATTCCTTGAAGAGAACATTTGATTCTCTGGCTCGCTCAGGAAAGATCAGTGGAGTCAGCTCCCTAAAAACAGCAGTTTCTGCCAGCCTGGGGTTACTGTTAAATGTCTTTGATATCTGCATGGCACGTTCTTGAACTCTGTCCCCAGGCCTCAGGGTTTGTTTACCAACCTCTGCTAAGACTATCACTCATCTGGAGGACTGAGGGATTTTCACAAGAGATTGTGTTTTGTTAGGACAAGTTCCTGGGTCTCTCTCTCCTATGGCCTCCATTGGAACTGTGGCCTGCTTATAGACAGGGTCCACATTTCTGGATCTATCTCTTTGTGTTTTGTTGTTCATACCTGTGTCTCTGGGGAAAACTTCTGCATCCTCCACCCCAAGTCTATACATGTAAGATGAATTTTAAGACCTCAACCAGGGCAGGATCGAGAGCTTCAACAATTCTGAAAAGTGCTGAGAACACAAAAACTAAAGGAAGACCAGCACTTCAAACAAACACCCAGGCTTATAATATGCAACTTGATACCTTAACACAAGGTCTTTAGATTAGGAACCTTAAACTATAAAAATAAACATAGAATGCCAACAGAACTAAGAGACAAGAAATATATGCAAAATGATGAGGGGAAAATCTGAATACAAAATAAAACAACCTATTTATTTATTAAATAAACAAATACCTGAAGACAACTCTATAAAACCCATTTTTATGACACTCACTGAAACCAGGAAAACAATGGAAAAACAAAAAACAACAACAAAGATAAGGAAGTTCCAAACATAATTCATGGAGTTAAAGTGCATGATAGCTGAGCTAAAGAACACAACAGAGGGATCAATAGGTTGGAAGAAGCCTCAAATTGAATCATCACCAAGTCAGAAATAGGATAGTGGAATGTACCAAAGCAGACCATCAAAGAAAAAATAAAATAATTAAAAGAAACAAAGCAGCATGGGATAATATCAAAAGAAACAACACTTGCCTAAAGGAAGAAGAGAGAAGGGGACTAAAACCATATTTAAAGAAAGAGTTGAGAA